>CM042394.1:10392283-10882377 GCA_023634145.1 Thymallus thymallus | reverse complement strand
AGAGAGAGAGAGAGAGAGAGAATCTAAATAAAAAAGATTTCCACTTGTCAGACCTGATTTGCTCTAATGAAAAATGTATCAACCCTTACAAAAAAGGTCCATGAATTATAATCCACATAATAATGTTCATTTCCTGTTGCTACAGGATTAGAGCTGAAATGTCAATCCCAAATGGCACCCTATTCCCTTTGTAGTGCACTACGTTTGACCAGGGCCCATAGAGCTCTGGTTAAAAGTAGTGCACTACTAGGGTGCCATATGGGATACAGTGTAAGAGAGTGAGGTCTCTCCATTGTTTCTGCAGATGGGGGATTAGCTTTGATCCAATGTGGACGGACTCTCCTCTAAGGCTTGCGTAAATAAAAGGCCTCGGAGAGGTGTGTGAGTGCGGTCATGATCCCTTAGCTCACCAGACATAGGCAGGCAGGCAGGCAGGCAGGCAGGCAGGCAGGCAGGCAGGCAGACAGGCAGACAGACAGACAGACAGACAGATTTTCAGGCTGCTTTTGGTCATCAAGTTTACATTTTGAAGGTGAAGTCAAGCTAAGCAGACAGGGTTCCCTTTTCACGTTCGTAATGTGTAGGGGAACACCATGAAGAAAGAGAATGAAAAGAATAAAGATTGAATTCGTGTTCAACTAGGAAAGTACACTGCTGTTTCTTAGTATATAATTAAGCAATAAGGCCAGAGGGGGTGTGGTATATGGCCAATATACCACAGCTAAGACTTCTGCACGACGCAACGCGGAGTTCCTGGATACAGCCAATAGTCGTTGTATATTGGCCATATATCACAACCCCCCGAGGTCCCTTATTGCTATTATAAAGTGCTTACCAACGTAATTAGAGCAGTAAAAATAAATGTTTTGTCATACCCGTGGTATACTGCTCTACTTCAGCAAGTAAAGATGTTTGTTTGATGGTTTTTCAATGTTGAGTTTTTATTCTATAAAGTGCGTCCCCACGGTGCCTCTTGCTGTGGGATTGTAAGTGACAACAATAACACATTATGTCTAGTAGAGAGGACGGATTGTATCACTTTTTAACAACCCCCATCTGTTTGGCTCCCTACTGACCCAGAAAAAAGAGAGAATAAGAGAGAGAGAGAAAAGAGGAAGAGTAGATTGGAACTGTCCCCATATAGATTCTAGACTTCCCTCATTCCAATACTAACTTGCTGTGAGTCTGTATTGTCCATTCCACTCATCCTATTTCTATGTTCTCCACTAAACTCATAATGAGTCATGTTCCCAGACCTCCCTTCGTCTTTTCCCAACCTCAGCCAATGAGCAAATAGTACAATATAAAACCTATTTAGTATTTCTATTTCTATGGCTATCTATCGTTCTATTTCTACAGTCTGTCTGTTCCAGCCGTTCTAACAGGCTCTCTCCTCGTCCTCCGCCTGCTGGTGACTAAATAGTGAAATTGAGATCTACCATCTATATGGACCTTCGCTGATTGACATTTATATCTCTAGAATTTCCATTCTAGACGTTCTAACTCTATGGCCCTTCCCTGATTGACATTTTTATCTATAGAATTTCCATTCTAGACCTTCTAACTCTATGTCCGTTTCCTCCTTATCCCTCCCAGCTGATGACCAAACACCCGTCGAAGCGCCTGGGCTGCGGCTCCGAGGGAGAGAGGGACATCCGGGAGCACGCCTTCTTCAGACGCATCGACTGGGAACGCCTCCAGAACCGCGAGATCCAGCCCCCCTTCAAGCCAAAAGTGGTGAGTCGCAGACACATCCATACGCAGATACGCATAAACACACTGAACATACACACACACACACACACACACAAACATATACCCAAAGCATAGACATACAGCATTAATACATGGCCGCTACTGTATATCCTTCATGTTTAATGGTGTGCCTGTTGACAAAACCTACCCATGTCTGATTTAAAAAAAAAAGAAAGAGCATTGTACAAGTTGTTATTCGCTGTGGTTATCTACAGTATACCACGTCTTTAATGCAAATATTATTGAAATGGTGTAATCGTAGCTTTGTCACATCCTACCTTTGTTGGTATGTTTGGCCTGTTTTCACACAGTGGACGTATACAACACTGAGGAGTGTGTGTCCTATTTGACTGCTTACTATCTGATGCTGTCTCAGTTTCCTATTAAGATGGGTAACAACACCCACATACACAGGTTTATGTATACACCGCTACATACACACGCAGGAACATACTTACACACTCACACACACTTACAAACTATGCAAACGTGTACAACACACAAACACACATACGCCTGTGAATGTCCGGCGGCCGTCTGTCACCATAGTAGAGCCCAGGCAGACTCCCACCTGGTCTGTTGTCAGATCAGATTGGGTTGCATCTGTTTGGCAACTCTCCCAGGTTACAGTCCAGTCCGGCCCAGCACCATTTGTTTAGCATGGCATAGCCCCAGCGGCTATGGTCTCAGTCGTCACACTGAACAAAAGACAAAGCCTCGGCATGGGCTACAATACAATTCAATAATACTACTCATTTTATTCACATATATACCACATACAGTATATTCCTCATTCAACCTCGTTATGGTTTCATATAATATGTAAATAGTTGTATATATTTCAAGCAGTACTACTATGTAAGTGTTCCAGGTGTACACATTCCTTGTTCCAGGTGTGTAATAACATCCGTAGTTACACATGTGGAATAACCTTCATCAAGTTAATGTGTACTTACACATTCCTTGTTCCAGGTGTGTAATAACATCCGTAGTTACACATGTGGAATAACCTTCAGCAGGTTAATGTGTACTTACACATTCCTTGTTCCAGGTGTGTAATAACATCCGTAGTTACACATGTGGAATAACCTTCAGCAGGTTAATGTGTACTTACACATTCCTTGTTCCAGTTGTGTAATAACATCCGTAGTTACACATGTGGAATAACCTTCAGCAGGTTAATGTGTACTTACACATTCCTTGTTCCAGGTGTGTAATAACATCCGTAGTTACACATGTGGAATAACCTTCAGCAGGTTAATGTGTACTTACACATTCCTTGTTCCAGGTGTGTAATAACATCCGTAGTTACACATGTGGAATAACCTTCAGCAGGTTAATGTGTACTTACACATTCCTTGTTCCAGGTGTGTAATAACATCCGTAGTTACACATGTGGAATAACCTTCAGCAGGTTAATGTGTACTTACACATTCCTTGTTCCAGGTGTGTAATAACATCCGTAGTTACACATGTGGAATAACCTTCAGCAGGTTAATGTGTACTTACACATTCCTGGTTCCAGGTGTGTAAAAACCGATTCCGCAACAGCCCTGTTACCATGTAGTAACATAGTAAAACCTATGTAACTACTATGTTAACAGTTATTACTGTGTTAGTTACATCGTAACAGGGGTAACCTAATGTAAAGTGTTGCCCAAACATCCAACTGATGCAACTACACTGTAACTGTGCCTGCGTCCCAAATGGCACCCTATTCCTTACGTGGTGCACTGCATAGGGATTAGGGCCCACATTATAGCGGCAATGCAGCAGGGCTAGTTGACTCATGACAAACCATCAACCCCTTTCATAGCCGTCTGTCCTAGCTCTGGTAAAGGGTGTTACCGGGGTGCCGTGCCGTCGGCAACACAGACCTGGAACTTTTGGGGTGTTAGGACCTAGTTTAACAATTATGCATCCATCCGTGAGTAACTCTGGTCTGTAATCACTCATTCACTCAGGACTTATTTATTAATTCAGGTCTGTATATACATATTCATGTACAGTTGTTATATCTTATCACGTGCAATATTGTGAGTAATTCTTGGACTGAACTTACGTAGTCATTCACTCAGGAATGCATATTAGTAACCTGTCAGTTGCACCTTTTCTCATTGCTTTTAGTATATTGAATGTGCAATACGTGCATTTATCTGTAAAACCTGCACTAAGGACTATTTTAAGGGACTTACTATTAGTACCCTAAATTATATCATACGCACTTTTAGCTATTTAAGTATTTCTCTGCCATTGACATGTATAGTATAGGTAACCATGCAAATATTCATTTTTTTTATCTATATCAACTTGCAATATTTTTTGTTTTTGTTTTCACCTAACACTCTGTAACAATGTATAGTGTACATATTCAGCCATCCACTCATACTATGCAATGTCTTTTTATAGCTTTTTGCACTCCAGACTTCTTGTATTTCTATACTTTTTCATACTGCCGCTCTATGTATCATGTATCATGTATCTGTCTTTTGTGTATTTCCGTTCTGGTATTTTGCACCTGCCCTGTGTTTTTTCGTAGCTGCTTGACGAAGAAATTTCCCCTAGGGGATCAATAAAGTATCTATCTATCTATCTATCTATCTATCTTACATCCATTCATCCAGATGCAGGGAGTGAAAGAAGGCTGAGCCACACCTAACGCCCTGGACCAGAGCTAAACCATGAAAGCCCCCCATTTAAACACAGACATAACAACCCTGTAAGACATGTATAATGATGGCAATGGAAGCCATTGGCAAGGCAGAATTAACAGCATTATTATGGATGTGTGTCTTTAACATAAGCGTCCTCGCTGTCATACAAAGTCAGGGAGCGTTTTTTTTTTATCCCTTAGTGTACGCACACACACACACACACACACACACACGCACTCAGACAAGTGTATGTTTGAATGCAGGTGTGTTGATGAAAGGCAAGAGACAAGATGAAAGGAGAAGGATGGATGGAAAAGGGAAGTGTGTATGTGCACGGTTGCTTGCGCGCGCATGTGTCTGTGTGTGTGTGTGTGTGTGTGTGTGCGTGTGCGCGTGCGTGTGTGTGCGCGCGTGCGCGTGTGTGTGTGTGTGCGCGTGTGTGTGTGCGTGTGCGTGTGTGTGTGCGTGTGTGTGTGTGTGCGCGCGCGTGCGTGTGTGTGTGTGTGTGTGCGCGTGTGTGTGTGTGTGTGTGTGTGTGTGTGCGTGTGTGTGTGTGCGCGCATGCATGTAAATAACCAGCTTTTACTATATTGGTCTGCTTGTGCAATGTGCATGCAGGACGCATGTCATTCAGTCTTTGTGTGGTTGCGTGTGGATGCGTGTGGATGCGTGTGGGTGCGTGTGGGTGCGTGTGGGTGCGTGTGGGTGCGTGTGGGTGGGTGTGGGTGGGTGTGTGTGTGTGGGTTAGATAGAGAACTATAAACCTCTTCCCCTGACCTATAAAAACCATCATCCATCTCCATCAAACTCCACTGTAACACAGACACCACTAGGAGTCTATTACGACTAAATGGCTGTCATTAGATCCATCCTTACACCTCCCTCCCTCCCTCCCTCCATCCCTCCCTCCCTCCCTCCCTGACCTGACCCTTTCTCTCTAATCCTCCTCTCTTTTCATCTTCTCCTCCTCTCATCCTCATCCTCTCCCCCTCTCATCCTCTCCTCCTCAATCCCACTTCATGCCTGTTCTGACAGCGGGGAGATTGCCATTGAATATCCAGGTACAGCGAGAGCCAGAATATGAACACTAGATGATTGATCCATCTATCAGAAACAGATCAGGACAGATAGAACACAGGGGAGAATGACAAGAACTGCTAACAGGAGCTATTTATAGATATAGCTTATCTAGACTTATATTTAGAGAACCTCTTGATATGTGGTTTAGGTTTGTAGAGATGGAAGTGGGTAAAAGTGGCAGGATATGAGACTTACTGATTTAATAATGATGGAATCACTGTGGTCAGGGAGCTTACCAGGAGCTTATCAAATAATGGTCTGGGCGTTTATTTGCTTGAATCACTGAACACAACAGGCGCTTATTGAAGACAGGCTTCTATTTGAGACAGGCTTCTATTTCCTTAATAAACACAGCTTTTGCTAATTTGCATAGTTAAGTGTTTAATTCCAACATTCACTTCCAACATTTTAATACATTATATAATTTCCTGCACTAATGTGTTATCATGTACACACTGTGTCATGTTTCTTTTTTCTTAGTATGCCTCTAAAAAAATTAACAAACGTTTCCTTGACAGAATAATTCTTCTCCTATTGACTATGCATTTTCGTCAGTTCTTACTTTGACCACTAGTGGGCGATGATTTCTAGGGGTTTGTACTGCCAAAGTTTTTTATTTTATTTAACCTTTATTTAACTATGCAAGTCAGTTAAGAACAAATTCTTATTTACAATGACGGCCTACCTACAGGGTCAGCCCCTGGAGCAAATTAGGGATAAGTGCCTTGCTCATGGACACATTGACAGGTTTTTCACATTGTCGTCTCGGGTATTCAAACCAGCAACCTTTTGGTAACTGGCCCAACGCTCTAACCGCTAGGCTACCTGCCATCCCCAGTTGTTGACTGTTTTGTACTTGCCAGTTAGCTAGCCGTTCTCAGTTGTTGGCAGTCAATGGTTAGCAGTTTCTTACTGCCGATAAAAACAGGATTGGCGTAATGTTTTTCGCGTCATTACTGAATTATTTAATGTAACATATCAAACAATATACCACGTAAATAATTCATGGTAACCTTGAAAATAATTCATTTATACTCTGCTTTTATTTAAAACAGGTGTTTATTTGCTGAAATGTGTGTTGTTGCCCGGCTATTAAAAGGGGCAGACGACTATTTGAGACTCTGCGTTTAATTAAAGTGTTGGATTGGAACATACTCTAAATGTCTGTGAAACACACATACTGTAGGTCAGACACACACACACAGAGACAGACAACACATGAAATATACTGTATGCACAAACACACACACACACACACACAATCTACATTTTTTTGCATTTGCATATGGGGGTTGGGCCTCAGAGAAAAAAGGCGGAGGATTCAAAAGAGGAGAGGAGGAGATCAGCAAAGAGGTTTGGGCAGAAATGTTTTTAGTGGAAGATGTGCTTTTTTCATTTGGGGTAAAAATGTGGGAGATTGTTTGTCAAGATCAGTGTGAGCTCTCTGACTGTCTGTGTGACTGGCTGGCCGTTGTTCAAACTAGACCAATGGAAGGAATTTGTGAATGATCTCATAAACCTTAATCTGTCAGCGTGAATTCATTTGTGGCTTTTCTTATTATAAGGAGATCTTGCGATATCAGTATGTGCATTCTCTCTCCTATGTTGATGTGTTGTTCCTGTCTTTCCTCTTCTCTGTCCTACTGCGTCTTGACACAGAGTGACAGTGGGTGGCTGGGAGCCAGTGTCACCTGTCTGTCAGTGTAGGAGTCAAGGAGGTCACAGGAGTACAGTTGGAGGCCCCAGGCCCACTGAATACACACATAGACACACATACACCACATAACTCTGAATATAGGACAACAGGACATTTCTACTTTGAATAGACACACACCACCAACAATGTGCTGTGTAGCCTACCACACCAACCCAATCAATGGAGGTTTTCCCAAACACAGTGGAACACACACAGCTGCACAACAAGGTAGACCTCCATAGGGAATCCATAGTGAATTCCACTCTGGAGAAAGAACTTCCACACCCAGTCTTTCCGTGTTCAGAAAAATACCCCTTTCACACTATCATACCAACGCAAACATTACTGTGCTAGCTCTTATTTTGACCTTTCACATTGTCCTTTCCAGCACGATTCCAGCAACTATGTTGGGTGTATTTCCGAGGTCTCCTAATCAGTGATTGGTGTAGATTTGGAGTCAAAACATTACCAATCTTCCCCTATCTGCAAGTGTGGCCAATGGCATTACACCTTATTGACATCTAAATTCATCTAACCAATCTGAATACATAAACATCCAAATAAATATTTCTGCAGTAGCAAGAGGAAGCGTTGCCAACCCTGTTACAGGTGCGCGACGAGGCCAGCACAGTACAGCTTGCATTTGCTTAGCTCTGCTTAGTAATGTGAACCAACCCGTATCCTTTAACCAAGTCGGCTTACAGTACAGAGAGAGAGAGAGAGAGAGATATAGAGAGGGAGGGATATTCCCTGCCAGGCCCCTGGGGAGGTTTAAAGCCCATTAAGTAGGACAAACACACACAGTGTCGGTGGAGGAGCTGACGAAGACCGAGCAAACAGAGGAGGAGGCACAGCAGGGTTTCTGGTGTAAACACAGAACCACACGGTGAAGTTGGAGATATAAGTCCTTCATTCCCCAGTGCCCACCACCTGTGCTTTCTGTAATGACCCTATGAACTTCAGTGTCTTATTATAGATTTACCATTGATTTGCCAGACTGTCATTTAATGTGTTGACTGTATCCTTAGTAAGGAAATGGTACAAAAAGCGTTTTGTGCTGTTGTCTGTTTTGAATTTATCCAATTGCCCACAGTACTGGCGGCAATCCTTACTCTTAAGACCCAACCCAAGAGAGAAACACTGCAACCCAGCATTAGTCTCCAAAATAATCCACCATTTGGGGAAGATTGCCTTTTAAAAGAAGTGTTCCAAACTCTACAGTCCTTTCCGGTTACGATGTATCAACTGTTAGAAAGCGCACTGTGTCGTGAAGGCAGTCCACAGTGCCGAGCGCTTTAAAGGGTGTCAGAAGTGTGAGGCGACTGATTGACAGCACATTGATACCATCTTCCTACAATGTAATGTGCTGCTTGGCTTGCTTGGTGTTGGTGGCCATTTTGTGCCATTCGTGTCCCAGTGGCCCGAATGTTCTTCAGTAATGCCATAGGGCTAGAGCAGCTGCTCCTATTCATATGTATTGACATTCTGTCATGTAACAATGCGAAATATGTAGGCAGACGTATTCTCCAGTCACTCTGGATAAGGGCGTCTGCTAAATGACTCAAAAGTTAATAGATTATTCTCTGCCCATTTTGCATTCACGTTTACAAAACATACACAACACAATTGAAATAAGATGACTGAATGCTGGCTTGACTCCGGTGAGAACTATGTCGTACATGCATACAAATCAATCACTTATTGTATGTATTCTTGGACTATCATCTTGTAGACGACAGAAATTAGATGTACAGCCATGCTCCCAGAGCGTTCACAGAGTTGACCTTGGCTTGTTCGCTTTGAGATGCTAATCTAACCACCCTGGCCTGATACATCTCCATGCTATTGATATGTTTGGATAGCCCTGTCTTCACAGTGTGATGAAAGCCGCTCCACGTTTCTCACGTTCAGTAGCAGAGGTTTGCTCTGCTCTTGTCAGCACACCAATTAACCTTTTGACAACCCCGCTGTACGTTGATTGGCGACTTTGCCATTTTGTTTCAAGTGAACGTTTCGTTATATTCTTATTTAGAATAAAAGTGACCCCAAAAACGATTGACCTCTAGAGTCAAACACGTCTGTGTCGCTTCTGTTTTGATCGAGCTTCTCGCGTTGTTTGGATTTACAGTGGGGAGACGTGTTTGACTGTAGAGGCCAATCGTTTTTGGGGTCACCTTTATTCTAAATAAGAATATAATATGTTTCTAAACACTTCTACATGAATGTGAATGGGGATGCTACCAATCCTGAATGAATGGTGAATAATGATGAGTGAGAAAGTTACAGAGGGTCAAAGTTCATACCCCCATGACATGCTAACCTCTCACCATTACAATAACAGAGGAGGTTAGCATGTCATGGGGGTATGACCTTTGACCCTTTTTTTTTTTATTCTTAAAGTAAATAATATAATTTCCCAATTTTTGAATTATTTATTTAATACAGTTGTTATTGCTCATCTTTATTTTACATTTGAATTTTAGTTATTTAGCAGACTCTCTTATCCAGGACAACTTGCAGTACTGAGTGCGTACATTTTCATACTGGTCCCCTGTGGGAATCGAACCCACAATCCTGACGATGAAAGCGCCATGCTCTACCAACTGAGCCACACTTGATCAAAGGTGTCAATAATTTCGGTCCCCACTGTACATCCAAACAACGCGAGGAGCTCGATCAAAACAGAAGCGACACAGACGTGTTTGACTGTAGAGGTCCTGACGTCATCTCCCTCAATTCCCTCTGCGACTCTGTCCCGAGTCTTGCTTGTACAGTACGAACTGCTGTTTCACAGCTGCGCGCCAATGTTACTTTTTAAACCGTTGGATTCAATTGCATTAAAAACAGTATAATCCAGGTGACTGGGGTTTCCTCCCAAATAGCACCCTATTCCCTATATAGTGCACTACTTTAGGGCTCTGGTCAAAAGTAGTGCACTATAAAGGGGATAGGATGTGATTTGGGCCTCATGCTGGGAAGTAGAGCATGTCATGTGACGTGGGAACAGGAAGGGGAGAATAGGAGCTGAAAGCAGTGATCAGGTGCAAAATGCTCTCTCTTTTAGCAGACCAGGTGACGGAGGTGGAGGGATATCTAATCAAAATGCTCTCTCTTTTAGCAGACCAGGGGGTGGAGGTGGAGGGATATCTAATCAAATCAATCATGTATTTCTTACCTTTGTGTTCTGTATGTTACGGTTGCAGTGCGAAGCCACAAACTAAAGCCGCCTCCCTTTTTAACACCTCTCTCTTTCTCTCTCTCTCTCTTTCTCTTTCTCTCTCTCTATCCCTCTCTTTCTTTCTCTCTCTCTCTCTCTCTCTCTCTCTCTCTCTCTCTCAGTGTGGTAAAGGGGCGGAGAACTTCGACAAGTTCTTCACGCGCACCCAGCCCCAGCTCACGCCGCCCGACCAGCTGGTCATCGCCAACATCGACCAGGCTGACTTCTCGGGCTTCTCCTTCATCAACCCCCAGTTCGTGCACCCCTCCCTGGTCTCCCTGCACACCGTATGAGGAGGAGGGGGAGGGGGACTACGGACCCCCCTTTCCTACCTCCGCTTCCTACCTAGCATTAACCCTCCACCAACTGCAGCTTCTTCAAGCCAAACTCCCCAACCACCAAACTGGCCCAACTCTACAACAACAGCATGGACCCTGATGTCGACCGCCATTTTGAGTCCCTCTATCAACGTATCAATGATGCGAGTCGTCTAGGAATTGGACTTGGGGCTCTGAGTGAGAGGAGTTGGTGAGGGGGAAGAGGAAGTGCTGTGTGTTAATGGTGAGGGGGAGGATGAAGGTTTGAGGAAGGAGGTGTATGTAGGGTTGATATACTTTCCCACCCACCCGTTGTGTTTGTATTCAAATGGGAACTTATTTGAAATCAACGCCTATTGAAATTAATCATGATAGATATTGAGATGACCGACCTGTTGTTTTGAATGTGTGGGGATAAAACCCATGAAACTATGCCAGTTTTTTTTAACTGATTCTAGAGCGAAGGGTTAACTTTTTGTTGAGCCCTGTACTGGCTATACTAGTCTCCATGGAAACCCATGGCAACTACACATGTAATCTCTTGTTTTGAGCTATTGGGTCAGAGTCAGAGCCAAATATGAGGTCAGTACAGGGAGACTATGTTTACAGTTTCACCTTGTGTTGGTGAGATTTTATTTCAATATGCGTCATAACAGGCACCGCTATGTTTCAAAATGCATCAAATAATACACACCCAGTACGAATATCATGACGCACTAACACGCACATACAGATGTAGGATCTTAACTCGATCACCCTATTGCAGGAGAACTTTCATGCATTGCAAACTAAAACTTGTAATGTATTTGAGGTTTAAATTTTAATTTCTACTTGACTTGAAAATGTATCAACCCCTAAAAAAAAGTACATTAATTATAATCCACAAAATAATTCACATTTCCTTTTGCCGCAGGATTATTTTCCTGCTGTAGCAAACTGACTCAAATTAAGACCATACATCTGTACACACACACACATTACATTTACACAGGGATATCTTGAACCTTGAACAACAGGTTGTATGGTTATCTTATAACTAGGTTCGGACATTAAGACAGAACGCAGTAGAAGTTGTGGTTAGATGAAGTAGGCAGTGCAACTTTCACGTCTTCTTTAAACACCAGGTTAACAGAAGTATGAAGGAGGTCTATCCAAAACCAAATCGTGATCAAGTAACACTACTTTGTGACAACCTTTAAACTATCCTTCTGTCCCGACTCTACAGTTGTTACGCCGTTTGTCCTGTTATCAAATGAAGGCTCACAATGGCATGATCCTCTTTTACGTGAAGAAGTCCTTCAAAGTTAAGTTAATTTCTCGACGATTTTAGGAAAGGAATGACCTAAAACTGTTTGTTTGAGAGTTAGCGACAAAATTATATTGATGTCGAGTTATCGTTTGCTTACTGTATGAACCATGCAATATTATACTGCATGCTTATACACTTACACATAGATATAACACCATTCTAACAATGTTGACTAGAGTATCACTTTATTAAAACGATTAGTTCCCTTTTCTGCTTTAATGTGATGTCGTGCAATTTCCCCCTCATTAGTTCTAATTCATATTTTAATGTAACACATACCAGTGTATTAACTCTTTTGTAAATATTCATGAGCTATTTAAAAAAGTATAGTATCTCGCAGTTTTTATACCAACAACTGAATGTGATTTTATTACGTTAGATAGGTTAACATATTTCTATGTAAAAAAATAGTTCCCCAAAATATCAATTTTTTAACAATTAGGTGACAAAGTCTTTAATAGAGTCGGTCGGGATTAGCGAACCGAGAGAAACATCTGGACGACTTTTGCAGATATCATCAAACGTTTTCCGTTTGCTCTAGTCTCCATCGCACATATCCGATGTTCTTGAATGCAATCGTAGAGTGAGTTGACTGAACGTGTGCCTAGCTCTTTGGTTTGTCGTTCTCTGGCGTTCCCTCCTGTATCTGCATGTTGTTGGTAAGGATACAAAAAACAAAACATGATGATGATATAAATGCTGCATGATACTCGGTACCAGTAACCAGGCCCCTGGTCGGACAGCGAGGAGTCTCTGCCCAAACACAGATCCAGGATCAGCTGAACCTACCCTAATCCTAGCCATTCACAATTAGGATAAGGGCAAAACTGACTCCAGATCTGTGGTTAGGGGAACTCCCAACCACGTCTCTGTGCTAGAAGGGGTTTTGTTTCTTCTCAATGTAAGTGTTGTTTGTTCGTACAAAAAAATTACAATTTTTTTTTGTTTGGTTTAGTTATTTTGTTTGGTTATAGATTCTGCTCAAGTAATTCAGGAATGTTTAGCGGAATTATCACCATAGCAATTAATATCTTAACATCTAACTGTTGATAGATTTGTACAATTCCCTCGACTTTTGCTCCTCCAGACCTTTTCCTAACCTTGTACCTGTGCCAAACCTGAAACAGCCAGAACCCGACAATAGCAGCGTTGCACTAGCTGTAGTCATACCAATGACACGTCATTATTGATCACTCGTCATTACCCGAGTCTTGTCAATACCGAAATCTTGGCAGTACCGATGTGTTGTCAATACACATGTTTTTTGATTCAATACCGATGACTCGTCAATACAGATGTCTCTCCCTGGTAGACTCTTAGTGGTTAGTCTAAGAGAGTGTGCCAACGCTACGTTTCACGTCGTCTATCCGACCCATGTGCTTCTCGCTACAAATATGTAGCCAAGGGAATGCTAGTTCACGTAATGTCGACATTGGTTCTGGCAGTCGTTTCTTCTACGTCATGTTAGTAGCCTACACTTCTGTGTGAGTTTACCTTTTTACTTTACAGCCTGACAGCAGTATGACCCTCCTGCAGTACCATGCCTGCTTACCTCTTACCTTACCTCCCTGTGCCTATCAGTCAGAGTGTGTGTTTACATGTGCCTGTGAGAGAGAGAGAGAAGGAAGGAAAGCATAAATGGGTGGTTGATGAGTGATTGGGTGAATAAATGAGTGAGTGTGTGTATGAGTGAATAATTGATCAGTGAACAACCCCGTTCCTCGTCCTTTTGGCCTGTTAATCCCCCTGTCTGGGTAGCTCATCTCCTCTTTCCATCCTTCCATTCCTCCCCTGTTTCTCAGTGCCTGGCCAATCGATCCATTATCTTATTGACAAAGCCCTCATCCCTTCTCCTTCAAGATCCAATCAGTTCATTAAAGCAGTTTTGTCCGAGAAACCGGCTGACACCTACCTGACCTTCTTACCTCTTCCCATCCTCCCAAAACTCACTGGGGAAACAATTGGCCAAATATGTTCTTCTTCCGCTTAGTTTACATCCTGCGTTCTATGTTCCTTTTGGATAAAACAATCGTCTTCAATGTTAGGTTTATGTTATACTTTTAAGTGATGTTGGCTCTACTTAAATAATGATTTGTGCTTTCGTGATGCTCTTCCCTTGGGTGTTGCGTCCGATTCGTTTCGGTGTGAAGAGGTCAAATTGGACCGGCGTGTTTTTATTGTCGTGTAGAGCACAGGATCAACAGTGTGCGGATTTGCCTTATCTCCTACGGCGCGCATCCCAAAATGGCACTTTATTCCCTATAAATCGCACACTACTTTTCCATAGGCCCTGGTCAAAAGTAGTGCACTGGATAGGGAATAGGGTGCCATTTGAGACAAAGCCACAGTCTCTAACCTCTGCCCCGTTTTCTGTTGATTCATGTCCAAACCAAGCGCTTCTTCTTCTGTCCCTGTACATACTGGTTTAGATATCTACATAGACTTGTAAAAGAAAGAATATATTGTATTTTGCAAAAATGGTGTACGTTCGTTCTCCCCAAAACTCTTTGAAAGCGAGTCTGAGCTACTTACCTTGTAATCAATAGTGTAATTTGTAACTACTGTATGATAATACAAATAAAGATGAAATAATGGCTATTCAGAAGCTGTTGTCTTTTTTACTTAAACAGAAACTCAACTCGTCAAAATCCACCGTTTGTAAAAGCTCCATTCCTGGGAATGACATTACTCTATGTAAAGATATTGGGTAACACTTTATAAACAAAATAAAGCAGTTATAAGGCATTTACTAACAGTTTGTTCACCATTTATTAATCATTACTCCCACATTTCTAAATGTTAGTACGTTTTTTTATTATATTGGTCTCCACAAAGTTTGCTGCCTCAGTGTTGATGATGGCAATTTGCATAAACTCCAGAATGTCATGAAGTCCCTCTTTGTCATGAAAATGAACTTAATCCCCCAAAAAACATTTCCACTGCATTTCAGCCCTGCCACAAAAGGACCAGCTGCCATCATGTCAGTGGTTGTCTCGTTAACACAGGTGAGAGTGTTGACGAGGACAAGGCTGGAGATCACTCTGTCATGCTGATTGAGTCAGAATAACAGACTGGAAGCTTTAAAAGGAGGGTGGTGCTTGAAATCATTGTTCTTCCTCTGTCAACCATGGTTACCTGCAAGGAAACACGTGCCGTCATCATTGCTTTGTACAAAAAGGGCTTCACAGGCAAGGATATTGCTGCTAGTAAGATTGCACCTAAATCAACCATTTATCGGATCATCAAGAACTTCAAGGAGAGAGGTTCAATTGTTGTGAAGAAGGCGTCAGGGCGCCCAAGAAAGTCCAGCAAGCGCCAGGACCGTCTCCTAAAGGTGATTCAGCTGCGGGATCGGGGCATCACCAGTGCAGAGCTTGCTCAGGAATGGCAGCAGGCAGGTGTGAGTGCATCTACACGCACAGTGAGGCAAAGACTTTTG
Source organism: Thymallus thymallus (assembly GCA_023634145.1). NCBI lineage: Eukaryota > Metazoa > Chordata > Actinopteri > Salmoniformes > Salmonidae > Thymallus > Thymallus thymallus. The sequence continues at coordinate 10,866,910 of CM042394.1, read as the reverse complement.
GAGGATGGCCTGGTGTCAGGAAGGGCAGCAAAGAAGCCACTTCTCTCCCGGAAAAACATCAGGGACAGACTGATATTCTGCAAAAGGTACAGGGATTGGACTGCTGAGGACTGGGGTAGAGTCATTTTCTCTGATGAATCCCCTTTCCGATTGTTTGGGCCATCTGGAAAACACCTTGTCCGGAGAAGACAAGGTGAGCGCTACCATCAGTCCTGTGTCATGCCAACAGTAAAGCATCCTCAGACCATTCATGTGTGGGGTTGCTTCTCAGCCAAGGGAGTGGCTCACTCACAATTTTGCCTAAGAACACAGCCATGAATAAAGAATGGTACCAACACATCCTCCGAGAGCAACTTCTCCCAACCATCTAAGAACAGTTTGGTGACAACCAATGCCTTTTCCAGCATGATGGAGCACCTTGCCATAAGGCAATAGTGATAACTAAGTTGCTTGGGGAACAAAACATTGACATTTTGGGTCCATGGCCAGGACACTCCCCAGAACTTAATCCCACTGAGAACTTGTGATCCTCAAGAGGCGGGTGGACAAACAAAAACCCACAACTTCTGACAAACTCCAAGCATTGATTATGCAAGAATGGCCTGCCATCAGTCAGGATGTGGCCCAGAAGTTAATTGACAGCATGCCAGGGCAGATTGCAGAGGTCTTGAAAAAGAAAGATCAACACTGCAATTATTGACTCTTTGCATAAACTGAATGTCATTGTCAATGAAAGCCCTTGACACTTATGGAATACTGGTAATTATACTTCAGTGTACCATAGTAACTACTGACATAAAGATCTAAGAACACTGAAGCAGCAAACTTTGTGGAGACCAATACTTGCGTCATTCTCTAAACGTTTGACCACGACTGTATATATATACAGTGGGGAGAACAAGTATTTGATACACTGCCGATTTTGCAGGTTTTCCTACTTACAAAGCATGTAGAGGTCTGTAATTTTTATCATAGGTACACTTCAACTGTGAGAGACGGAATCTAAAAAAAATCCAGAAAATCACATTGTATGATTTTTTTATAATTAATTTGCATTTTATTGCATGACATAAGTATTTGATCACCTACCAACCAGTAAGAATTCTGGCTCTCACAGACATGTTAGTTTTTCTTAAAGAAGCCCTCCGGTTCTCCACTCATTACTTTCAGCTCCCTCCAAAGATTTTCTATTGGGTTCAGGTCTGGAGACTGGCTAGGCCACTTCAGGACCTTGAGATGCTTCTTACGGAGCCACTCGTTAGTTGCCCTGGCTGTGTGTTTCGGATCGTTGTCATGCTGGAAGACCCATTCACGACCCATCTCCAATGCTCTTACTGAGGGAAGGAGGTTGTTGGCCAAGATCTCGCGATACATGGCCCCATCCATTCTCCCCTCAATACGGTGCAGTCGTCCTGTCCCCTTTGCAGAAAAGCATCCCCAAAGAATGATGTTTCCACCTCCATGCTTCACGGTTGGGATGGTGTTCTTGAGGTTGTACTCATCCTTCTTCTTCCTCCAAACACGGCAAGTGGAGTTTAGACCAAAAAGCTCTATTTTTGTCTCATCAGACCACATGACCTTCTCCCATTCCTCCTCTGGATCATCCAGATGGTCATTGGCAAACTTCAGACGGGACTGGACATGCGCTGGCTTAAGCAGCGGGACCTTGGGTGCGCTGCAGGATTTTAATCCATGACGGCATAGTGTGTTACTAATGGTTTTCTTTGAGACTGTGGTCCCAGCTCTCTTCAGGTCATTGACCAGGTCCTGCCATGTAGTTCTGGGCTGATCCCTCACCTTCCTCATGATCATTGATGCCCCACGAGGTGAAATCTTGCATGGTGCCCCAGACCGAGGGAGATTGACCGTCATCTTGAACTTCTTCCATTTTCTAATAATTCTCACCAAGCTGCTTGCCTATTGTCCATGGCCAGGACACTCCCCAGACCTTAATCCCACTGAGAACTTGTGATCCTCAAGAGGCGGGTGGACAAACAAAAACCCACAACTTCTGACAAACTCCAAGCATTGATTATGCAAGAATGGCCTGCCATCAGTCAGGATGTGGCCCAGAAGTTAATTAACAGCATGCCAGGGCAGATTGCAGAGGTCTTGAAAAAGAAAGGTCAACACTGCAATTATTGACTCTTTGCATAAACTGAATGTCATTGTCAATGAAAGCCCTTGACACTTATGGAATACTGGTAATTATACTTCAGTGTACCATAGTAACTACTGACATAAAGATCTAAGAACACTGAAACAGCAAACTTTGTGGAGACCAATACTTGTGTCATTCTCTAAACTTTTGACCACGACTGTATATATATACAGTGGGGAGAACAAGTATTTGATACACTGCCGATTTTGCAGGTTTTCCTACTTACAAAGCATGTAGAGGTCTGTAATTTTTATCATAGGTACACTTCAACTGTTAGAGACGGAATCTAAAAAAAATCCAGAAAATCACATTGTATGATTTTTTTATAATTAATTTGCATTTTATTGCATGACATAAGTATTTGATCACCTACCAACCAGTAAGAATTCTGGCTCTCACAGACATGTTAGTTTTTCTTAAAGAAGCCCTCCGGTTCTCCACTCATTACTTTCAGCTCCCTCCAAAGATTTTCTATTGGGTTTAGGTCTGGAGACTGGCTAGGCCACTTCAGGACCTTGAGATGCTTCTTACGGAGCCACTCGTTAGTTGCCCTGGCTGTGTGTTTCGGATCGTTGTCATGCTGGAAGACCCATTCACGACCCATCTCCAATGCTCTTACTGAGGGAAGGAGGTTGTTGGCCAAGATCTCGCGATACATGGCCCCATCCATTCTCCCCTCAATACGGTGCAGTCGTCCTGTCCCCTTTGCAGAAAAGCATCCCCAAAGAATGATGTTTCCACCTCCATGCTTCACGGTTGGGATGGTGTTCTTGGGGTTGTACTCATCCTTCTTCTTCCTCCAAACACGGCAAGTGGAGTTTAGACCAAAAAGCTCTATTTTTGTCCGATCAGACCACATGACCTTCTCCCATTCCTCCTCTGGATCATCCAGATGGTCATTGGCAAACTTCAGACGGGACTGGACATGCGCTGGCTTAAGCAGCGGGACCTTGGGTGCGCTGCAGGATTTTAATCCATGACGGCATAGTGTGTTACTAATGGTTTTCTTTGAGACTGTGGTCCCAGCTCTCTTCAGGTCATTGACCAGGTCCTGCCATGTAGTTCTGGGCTGATCCCTCACCTTCCTCATGATCATTGATGCCCCACGAGGTGAGATCTTGCATGGTGCCCCAGACCGAGGGAGATTGACCGTCATCTTGAACTTCTTCCATTTTCTAATAATTCTCACCAAGCTGCTTGCCTATTGTCCATGGCCAGGACACTCCCCAGACCTTAATCCCACTGAGAACTTGTGATCCTCAAGAGGCGGGTGGACAAACAAAAACCCACAACTTCTGACAAACTCCAAGCATTGATTATGCAAGAATGGCCTGCCATCAGTCAGGATGTGGCCCAGAAGTTAATTGACAGCATGCCAGGGCAGATTGCAGAGGTCTTGAAAAAGAAAGGTCAACACTGCAATTATTGACTCTTTGCATAAACTGAATGTCATTGTCAATGAAAGCCCTTGACACTTATGGAATACTGGTAATTATACTTCAGTGTACCATAGTAACTACTGACATAAAGATCTAAGAACACTGAAGCAGCAAACTTTGTGGAGACCAATACTTGTGTCATTCTCTAAACCTTTGACCACGACTGTATATATATACAGTGGGGAGAACAAGTATTTGATACACTGCCGATTTTGCAGGTTTTCCTACTTACAAAGCATGTAGAGGTCTGTAATTTTTATCATAGGTACACTTCAACTGTTAGAGACGGAATCTAAAAAAAATCCAGAAAATCACATTGTATGATTTTTTTATAATTAATTTGCATTTTATTGCATGACATAAGTATTTGATCACCTACCAACCAGTAAGAATTCTGGCTCTCACAGACATGTTAGTTTTTCTTAAAGAAGCCCTCCGGTTCTCCACTCATTACTTTCAGCTCCCTCCAAAGATTTTCTATTGGGTTTAGGTCTGGAGACTGGCTAGGCCACTTCAGGACCTTGAGATGCTTCTTACGGAGCCACTCGTTAGTTGCCCTGGCTGTGTGTTTCGGATCGTTGTCATGCTGGAAGACCCATTCACGACCCATCTCCAATGCTCTTACTGAGGGAAGGAGGTTGTTGGCCAAGATCTCGCGATACATGGCCCCATCCATTCTCCCCTCAATACGGTGCAGTCGTCCTGTCCCCTTTGCAGAAAAGCATCCCCAAAGAATGATGTTTCCACCTCCATGCTTCACGGTTGGGATGGTGTTCTTGGGGTTGTACTCATCCTTCTTCTTCCTCCAAACACGGCAAGTGGAGTTTAGACCAAAAAGCTCTATTTTTGTCTCATCAGACCACATGACCTTCTCCCATTCCTCCTCTGGATCATCCAGATGGTCATTGGCAAACTTCAGACGGGACTGGACATGCGCTGGCTTAAGCAGCGGGACCTTGGGTGCGCTGCAGGATTTTAATCCATGACGGCATAGTGTGTTACTAATGGTTTTCTTTGAGACTGTGGTCCCAGCTCTCTTCAGGTCATTGACCAGGTCCTGCCATGTAGTTCTGGGCTGATCCCTCACCTTCCTCATGATCATTGATGCCCCACGAGGTGAGATCTTGCATGGTGCCCCAGACCGAGGGAGATTGACCGTCATCTTGAACTTCTTCCATTTTCTAATAATTCTCACCAAGCTGCTTGCCTATTGTCCTGTAGCCCATCCCAGCCTTGTGCAGGTCTACAATTTTATCCCTGATGTCCTTACACAGCTCTCTGGTCTTGGCCATTGTGGAGAGATTGGAGTCTGTTTGATTGAGTGTGTGGACAGGTGTCTTTTATACAGGTAACGAGTTCAAACAGGTGCAGTTAATACAGGTAATGAGTGGAGAACAGGAGGGCTTCTTAATGAAAAACTAACAGGTCTGTGAGAGCCGGAATTCTTACTGGTTGGTAGGTGATCAAATACTTATGTCATGCAATAAAATGCAAATTAATTATTTAAAAATCATACAATGTGATTTTCTGGATTTTTGTTTTAGATTCCGTCTCTCACATTTGAAGAGTACCTATGATAAAAATGACAGACATCTACATGCTTTGTAAGTGGAAAAACCTGCAAAATCGGCAGTGTATCAAATACTTGTTCTCCTGGAGTGGCCTAGCCAGTCTCCAGACCTGAACCCAATAGAAAATCTTTGGAGGGAGCTGAAAGTCCGTATTGCCCAGCGACAGCCCCGGAACCTGAAGGATCTGGAGAAAGTCTGTATGGAGGAGTGGGCCAAAATCCCTGCTGCAGTGTGTGCAAACCTGGTCAAGAACTACAGGAAACGTATGATCTCTGTAATTGCAAACAAAGGTTTCTCTACCAAATATTAAGTTCTGCTTTTCTGATGTATCAAATACTTATGTCATGCAATAAAATGCAAATTAATTACTTAAAAATCATACAATGTGATTTTCTGGATTTTTGTTTTAGATTCCGTCACTCACAGTTGAAGAGTACTTATGATCAAAATTACAGACTTCTACATGCTTTGTAAGTGGGAAAACCTGCAAAATCGGCAGTGTATCAAATACTTGTTCTCCCCACTGTATATGTATATATATATATATATATATATATATATATATATATATATATATATATATATATATATATACACACACATATATATATACACACACACACATATATATATATATATATATCTATACACACACATATATATATATATATATATATATCTATACACACACACATATATATATATATATATATATATATATATATATATATATATATCCTTAAACATCCCAGGTTGCTGAAGGAATGTCTACCATTGTCTGCCCATCTTTTTGTGAGAAATTACCCTGGTCTCTAAAAACCTTTCTAAAGTACAAATAGCACTCACTTTAAATTGCATAAAGACTACTAATGATTCATAAATGGTGAACACACATTTTATAAAGGCCTTAAAAACAGTTTATTACAGACTCTTAAACTAAAGACATTTCTGTCAACTCGCATTCATCAAGTGTTCTGATTGCACTCAAAATGTGACTGGTTTTTGTTGTCTTATTTTGAGAGATGCATCTCCTGCAGAGCCCCAATATCGCTGCCACAGCTTCTTCTGCTTTACTGCTGACTTGGACAGGAAGTTTGCAATTGATGAAACCATTGGAAAATTAGATTTGAGCAAATAAAGTAGGAAAAGGCAGAGAGAATGGATTTTAGTTGTGAGGAAGAGGAAGATGGCTTGCTGGGGATGTGTCAGATGACCTTACCTGATTCTGGGATTGTGAATCTACATAGCAAGAGGGCCGACTACAACAAGGGAACTTCCACTGACAGTTGGTCCAGTTCTAAATGTTTTATGGACACAAAGCCTTAGTCACAACAACATTTCTCATAAATGTGTACATGTCTGGTAAAAATGAAGCGTACTGATTTTATGATCCCTTACGGGAATTAAGACACGCAATCAAGATGTATGTATTACATTATGTGCACAATCTCAGGAAACTTCAGGAACAGAAGTCCAAGTGTCTCTTGCCATTTGAAAAAGCCTGATGAACCTTGACCAAGGTTCAGTAAGCCTGACTTACCATCATATGTGAGGACCAGGGGTAAAGTGCATACGGGTATTAAAGTTTAACAAGCGAACCGCTCAGAAGAAGCGTGAAATTGAGTTTTCGTTGTGGAGGATGCGGCTCAATAAAAGTCAGCCGCTGGCTTTCTCATTTACACGCTGGATGGCGCAGGAAGACCCCTGTAGATGTTCCAGCTACAGAGTTCAACCTGTACTTAATGTCTATCTGGCCCAGACCCGGTTTATTTATTTATTTTTATTTTACCTTTATTTTACTAGGCAAGTCAGTTAAGAACAAATTCTTATTTTCAATGACGGCCTAGGAACAGTGGGTTAACTGCCTTGTTCAGGGGCAGAACGACAGATTTTTACCTTGTCAGCTCTGGGATTTGATCCAGCAACCTTTCGGTTACGGGCCCAACACTCTAACCACTGGGCTACCTGCCACCCCAAATGTGTGTCCCAAATGGCACCCTATTCCATATATAGTGCACTACTTTTGACCAAAGCCCACTGAGCGTACAAAACATTAGGAACACCTGCCTTAATACACTGACCAGGTGAAAGCTATGAACCCTTATTAATTTTTAAGACTTGAGACATGGATTGTGTATGTGTGCCATTCAGAGGGTGAATGGGCAAGACAAAAGATTTAAGTGCCTTTGAATGCAGTATGGTAGTAGGTGCCAGGCGCACTGGTATGACTGTGTCAAGAACTGCAACGCTGCTGGGTTTTTCACCCTCAACAGTTTCTTGTGTATGAAGACCACACAAAGGACATGGAGTCGACATGGAGTCGACATGGGCCAGCATCCCTGTGGAAAGCTTTCGACACCTTGTAGAGTCCATGCCCCGACGCATTGAGGCTGTTCTGAGGGCAGAAGGGGGTCCTAATGTTTTGTACACTCAGTGTATATAGGGAATACGGTGCCATATGGGACACAGCCACCGTCTCCTCTCCCATGTGGACTCATGAGGTCGTTACCTGGCAACCAGGTCAGACAAACAGAAAACAGGAGCTATACAAAGCTGCAGTATGTAGGTAGGTAATGAACTTGCTCTCTGTAATGTGTGTGTACTTACTACTTAGAATTGCATATCTGTGTTTGTGTGCTTGCATACTGTGTACGCTACCCTGTATCCTACCCTATATCCTACCCTATATCCTGTGCGTGATGGCTTTACAATGACTTCACCTTAATGAGCAAAAAGCCCACCGATGGAGTGCTATGGAAACGTACAGCTCTCTGTCTCTCGTTCTCTCTCTCCTTCAACACACTAAATACTGTTACTTCTACTTTGTAAAACACTCAACTGTACAAACATACACCAAGCTCTTCAATATTTATTAGTTTCAACATAAAAAAAGCACCCAGCCATGACATCTTAGGACTCTGTCGCGCGTGCGTGGGTGGGTGCGTGGGTGCGTGGGTGCGTGGGTGGGTGGGTGCATGGGTGGGTGGGTTCTGGGTGGATGGGTTGGGTGGGTGGGTGCGTGGGTTCTGGGAGGATGGGGTGGGTGCGTGGGTGCGTGGGTGCGTGGGTTCTGGGTGGATGGGTTGGGTGGGTGGGTGCGTGGGTTCTGGGAGGATGGGGTGGGTGCGTGGGTTCTGGGTGGATGGGGTGGTGGGCAGGAGAGGAGGTGCCATTAGATTTCCTCTCTCATTCTACATCTTAGCAGTAATTAACCCTCTTCAATAAGAGAGTATTTTCTGTCAGTCTGGTATAATTTAATTACTAGAAGGCTAATGATGAAGAGCCATGGGATCCCTCGCTGCCTTATTAAGCCATCATGGTCCTGTCCCAAATGGCACCCTATTCCCTATATAGTACACTAGGTACAGGGCTCTGGTCAAAAGTAGTCCACTATGTAGGGAAAATAGTGCCATTTGGAACGCTACCCATATCTTTGTGTCAAGGGCTTCTCTGAATATGAATCTGAATCTAATTAACTGTCTGCTTTGCTCTACCAGTAACTATTAGGGATGTCTGCTCAACATCTGAGCTGCTATAGCCTGAAGCCCTTAAAGGCTGTTTATTGCTCTAGTGGGACTATTGGAATGGGAGTATTGGAATCTCTGTGAAAACAGTGGTTCTGTATGTTTGGGGAACATCTCTCTCTCAAATCCAAATTCCTTTATTGAGAAACATGTAAATGTTGCCAAAGCATAAATGTATATATTATACTGTACATTGTAAGGAAATAATACATTAATAAATAATAACAAAAAAGAAATAACAACTATAGAATGATAACAGTGGATGTTAATATAAAAATATAATAGGGACAATAATAGGTTAAACATGAAAAATAACAAGTTACTATTATTACTACTAAATGTAACGCCACCACCACTGTTATTTACACTAATACCACCACTATCCATACTATTATTACTACTAAAAGTAACGCCACCACCACTGTTATTTACACTAATACCACCACTATCCATACTATTATTACTACTAAAAGTAATGCCACCACCACTGTTATTTACACTAATACCACCACTATCCATACTATTATTACTACTAAAAGTAATGCCACCACCACTGTTATTTACACTAATACCACCACTATCCATACTATTATTACTACTAAAAGTAACGCCACCACCACTGTTATTTACACTAATACCACCACTATCCATACTATTATTACTACTAAACGTAACGCCACCACCACTGTTATTTACACTAATACCACCACTATCCATACTATTATTACTACTAAAAGTAATGCCACCACCACTGTTATTTACACTAATACCACCACTATCCATACTATTATTACTACTAAAAGTAACGCCACCACCACTGTTATTTACACTAATACCACCACTATCCATACTATTATTACTACTAAATGTAACGCCACCACCACTGTTATTTACACTAATACCACCACTATCCATACTATTATTACTACTAAAAGTAATACTACCACCACTGTTATTTACACTAATACCACCACTATCCATACTATTATTACTACTAAATGTAACGCCACCACCACTGTTATTTACACTAATACCACCACTATCCATACTATTATTACTACTAAAAGTAATGCCACCACCACTGTTATTTACACTAATACCACCACTATCCATACTATTATTACTACTAAAAGTAATGCCACCACCACTGTTATTTACACTAATACCACCACTATCCATACTATTATTACTACTAAAAGTAATACTACCACCACTGTTATTTACACTAATACCACCACTATCCATACTATTATTACTACTAAAGGTAATGCCACCACCACTGTTATTTACACTAATACCACCACTATCCATACTATTATTACTACTAAAAGTAATGCCACCACCACTGTTATTTACACTAATACCACCACTATCCATACTATTATTACTACTAAAAGTAATGCCACCACCACTGTTATTTACACTAATACCACCACTATCCATACTATTATTACTACTAAAAGTAACGCCACCACCACTGTTATTTACACTAATACCACCACTATCCATACTATTATTACTACTAAAAGTAACGCCACCACCACTGTTATTTACACTAATACCACCACTATCCATACTATTATTACTACTAAAAGTAACGCCACCACCACTGTTATTTACACTAATACCACCACTATCCATACTATTATTACTACTAAAAGTAATGCCACCACCACTGTTATTTACACTAATACCACCACTATCCATACTATTATTACTACTAAAAGTAATGCCACCACCACTGTTATTTACACTAATACCACCACTATCCATACTATTATTACTACTAAAAGTAACGCCACCACCACTGTTATTTACACTAATACCACCACTATCCATACTATTATTACTACTAAAAGTAATGCCACCACCACTGTTATTTACACTAATACCACCACTATCCATACTATTATTACTACTAAAAGTAATGCCACCACCACTGTTATTTACACTAATACCACCACTATCCATACTATTATTACTACTAAAAGTAATGCCACCACCACTGTTATTTACACTAATACCACCACTATCCATACTATTATTACTATAACTATTACCAATACTATAATTTCTACCAATAATCTCTCTCTCAACCCCTGTTTAGTGTTAGCAGAGTGTAGTGACAGCCACTCCAGAGTGTTTAATCTCATTTAGGGAGTCACTGGTTTGAAACATTTCTAATTCTCTATTTATCCCGTTACAAACACAACAACCTTGACCTTCTCTCCCCTTCACAGTCTCCGGCTGTATCCCAAACAGCGCATGGTCGAAAGTAGCGCACTATATAGGCAATAGGGTGATATTTGGGACGCAACCTCAGGGCTGGGTGCTTTATATTTAATGTTCAGTTATGATGGGGATGAAGTATAATGGTTCCTTAATGCCCATAATGGGGGTTAATGGGAGGAGTGGGTTTTGAAAGATTGCTCGTGCTGAGTTATAATATTAGAATTCCATTCAATTCTATTTATATGGTTGTAGCTAACACGGCAATTTGTTACTTCAAAAAACGTGTATAGAGATCTTTATAATTCATTAGGATATAATTTATATGAGCAACATTTTATACCCGCCCGTGGGACATATTCTGGCGCTGTCCATGGTGCTGAAATGTTGCCAAAGCTACAGACGGGGGGGAATAACAGGTCGCAGCTTCACTGATGCCAGAACAAACATACATAGTGCTAATAAATTGTTCCAGGGAAAGTAGTTCTCTCTTGGGTGGAGAGGGAAATGAAAGGGGGCGTTATAATAGTTGTAGATGTGGACGATCAATAGAATAGCTTTTAATTATGCATACAACACAGTCTACACTGATAGGCCATATGCTCGTAAATAATTGGATAAATTACCATATGTCTCTTCTTTGGGTGGTCAGTGCTAAATTTAGTTGTAATGCCGTGTAAAGGTTATGCACACATAAATACCATATGCCATACCATAATCAGGCAAAATGTTAAATAATAATGTAGTAAATAGACACTTTGGGGGTGGTTGGCTCATATTATATATTTTATATATTTAAAAAAAAAAAAATGATGCTATTTAAACATTCAACGGGTTATGATGCTGAAGTCAACCAACCCACAGGCATCTGTGTCTTGAACGTCACATGATGGAACGCTTCGTGGTGGGTTTTGCTGCTTGATCGAACAGCTGTGTCGTGTTCCGCTCACTCGAATCTAGAACGACTTGACGTTCAGGAAGCAAAGTCTAAGGATTCCTATCTCTGGACCGTTGTTTTTAATCCAAAGGAGGGACATTATCTGAGGGCTGCATTTCGCAAAAGCGAACTTTGTTTTTGTTTAATCAGTGAAGCTTCATAAGCCATCCATATCCCCAAAGGCTGCTGCAGCCCAACGGCAGGCTGAAGTGGAGCGCTCACATATATTGTCCTGTTGCCGTTCACTGAGCGCGCCACGCATCCACTGCCTGCTTCTCCGTGTAGAGCGACAGTATTGTAAGAAAAAGAGCGCTTTCCTCGACGAGACTTCTTTGTGAAGGTAAACCAATGTTTATTTTCATTATTTCCTTCCCTTTGAAGTGGCTCAGTAGGCTATCCGAAATGTGTTCAGATGTAGGAGCCCTTTTGTTTGTTCGTTTCCACGTGATAGCCTAACGTTACTCTCTACTTTGTAAAAATAACTTACTTTTAGAAGCTTTATTTTAGAAGCTTAAGCTTATTCCTGGGATGTAGGCTATATCAATAGCAAAACAACATGTGACTGTAAAGGTCGAATAATGATACAATAAACACTGTATTATACTTTGTGTAATTATTCATATCCGTTTAGTCAGCTAATGTAATCGGAAGGAGTAGGCTGTATTATGTGGAGCGAAAACCTTCATTTTTCACACTTCCATAAACATAACTTTTTACGATGTCGATATGAATACGAACAGGTAGGTTTTACGACTGTGTGGGCAATATATCTTCAGCATGAACTAATATGTGTAATTATTTTCATTATTTTTTATTTAACCTTTATTTAACTAGGCAAGTCATTTAAGAACACATTCTTATTTACAATGACGGCCTTCACATTGTAAATATTGGATTTTTTTTTTTTAAAGATGTCTGGAATTGAGGATGTTGTCAGGCTGCTATAGATATAATTGCAAGCCCTTGCTTTGAAAAGTGAAACGATATCGAACTCATCCCAATTTCGGTTTAGTGCATTATTGGAGAGAGAGACCAGGCAGACGTTGGTGGAAAGTGGAGTGAGTATCGATTTTGTTTGGTGGTTTGAGTTAACTGTGATGCTCTAATACGTTTGATAGCATATATCCCTATGATCAAACCTGAAAAGATCGAAAACTTTCTCACTTTACCTTACAGATTTTAATAGGATATACGTGCGCGCTTTTCCAGTTTAGAACCAAGGACATCGATTCGCGGTATTCAGGGACCAATACAGTACAGAGACTACTTGTTCTTATGACAAACGTAGCCCTTGGACGTTGCAATGGTTGAGATACTCCTTTGTGTGTCCATTTGCGATTCAGACTTTGCTCCTTTAGATTAAATGATTAAATCGGCCGTTATAAATGTGCCAAGTCTATTTTGTATCATGATCAAATGTTAAATGCAATTCAATATCCCAGGAAACACTGCAGACAAACTGCCAGACCAATAGTGGTAATAGCATGATTATGAGAGGGACTGAATGGAGACTGTTACAGTAACAGTCAAGGGTTTTATAGGGGGGATAACATTAAAAGGATATGTTCCTTTCAAACATACAGTGGGGAGAACAAGTATTTGATACACTGCTGATTTTGCAGGTTTTCCTACTTACAAAGCATGTAGAGGTCTGTAATTTTTAACATAGGTACACCTCAACTGTGAGAGACGGAATCTAAAAAAAAAATCCAGAAAATCACATTGTATGATTTTTAAATAATTAATTAACATTTTATTGCATGACATAAGTATTTGATCACCTACCAAACAGTAAGAATTCCGGCTCTCACAGACCTGTTAATTTTTATTTAAGAAGCCCTCCTGTTCTCCACTCATTACCTGTATTAACTGCACCTGTTTGAACTTGTTACCTGTATAAAAGACACCTGTCCACACACTCAATCAAACAGACTCCAACCTCTCCACAATGGCCAAGACCAGAGAGCTGTGTAAGGACATCAGGGATAAAATTGTAGACCTGCACAAGGCTGGGATGGGCTACAGGACAATAGGCAAGCAGCTTGGTGAGAAGGCAACAACTGTTGGCGCAATAATTAGAAAATGGAAGAAGTTCAAGATGACGGTCAATCTCCCTCGGTCTGGGGCACCATGCAAGATCTCACCTCGTGGGGCATCAATGATCATGAGGAAGGTGAGGGATCAGCCCAGAACTACACGGCAGGACCTGGTCAATGCCCTGAAGAGAGCTGGGACCACAGTCTCAAAGAAAACCATTAGTAACACACTACGCCGTCATGGATTAAAATCCTGCAGAGCACGCAAGGTCCCCCTGCTCAAGCCAGCGCATGTCCAGGTCCGTCTGAAGTTTGCCAATGACCATCTGGATGATCCAGAGGAGGAGTGGGAGAAGGTCATGTGGTCTGATGAGACAAAAATAGAGCTTTTTGCCCTAAACTCCACTCGCCGTGTTTGGAGGAAGAAGAAGGATGAGTACAACCCCAAGAACACCATCCCAACCGTGAAGCATGGAGGTGGAAACATCATCCTTTGGGGATGCTTTTCTGCAAAGGGGACAGGACGACTGCACCATATTGAGGGGAGGATGGATGGGGCCATGTATCGCGAGATCTTGGCCAACAACCTCCTTCCCTCAGTAAGAGCATTGAAGATGGGTCATGGCTGGGTCTTCCAGCATGACAACGACCCGAAACACACAGCCAGGGCAACTAAGGAGTGGCTTCGTAAGAAGCATCTCAAGGTCCTGGAGTGGCCTAGCCAGTCTCCAGACCTGAACCCAATAGAAAATCTTTGGAGGGAGCTGAAAGTCCGTATTGCCCAGCGACAGCCCCGAAACCTGAAGGATCTGGAGAAGGTCTGTATGGAGGAGTGGGCCAAAATCCCTGCTGCAGTGTGTGCGAACCTGGTCAAGAACTACAGGAAACGTATGATCTCTGTAATTGCAAACAAAGGTTTCTGTACCAAATATTAAGTTCTGCTTTTCTGATGTATCAAATACTTATGTCATGCAATAAAATGCAAATTAATTACTTAAAAATCATACAATGTGATTTTCTGGATTTTTGTTTTAGATTCCGTCACTCACAGTTGAAGAGTACCTATGATAAAAATTACAGACTTCTACATGCTTTGTAAGTGGGAAAACCTGCAAAATTGACAGTGTATCAAATACTTGTTCTCCCCACTGTACCTCTCCATTTTGAGGAAAATAAACAGTGGCTTGTTGAAATCTACTTTTGGAAAGAATGCAAAGCGGGCCAATTTCCCACAGCTCAACAGACTATAATGTAGCCTAGAAGTAATAGTTAGTGGACACTTATAACCAAAGCCTTTCTATAGGCCTACAGTATACAGTATGTGACGCATGCAGCCATCAAACCCTGCCTAGCTTCCTCCTGCCAAGATAAAGTAGCTGTTGACTTCTCTGGTCCCCTTGTCTGACAATTTCCCAAAGTGCAGCACCTCATAGCTCATACATATTTAATAACAAAATCCTGTATTATTTATTTTTTAAGTGTAGGGACACTTCATCTTAACTGTAGAGGCCCTTCTTAAGTGTAGGGACACTTCATCTTAAATGTGGAGGCCCTTCTTAAGTGTAGGGACACTTCATCTTAAATGTAGAGTCCCTTCTTAAGTGTAGGGACACTTCATCTTAAATGTAGAGTCCCTTCTTAAGTGTAGGGACACTTCATCTTAAATGTAGAGTCCCTTCTTAAGTGTAGGGACACTTCATCTTAAATGTGGAGGCCCTTCTTAAGTGTAGGGACACTTCATCTTAAATGTAGAGTCCCTTCTTAAGTGTAGGGACACTTCATCTTAAATGTGGAGGCCCTTCTTAAGTGTAGGGACACTTCATCTTAAATGTGGAGGCCCTTCTTAAGTGTAGGGACACTTCATCTTAAATGTAGAGTCCCTTCATTTTAACTGTGGAGGCCCTTCATCTTAAATGAGTGTGGATGGATAGCACTTTAGAATAGAATTTACATTAAGAGCAATATGTTAGTCCCTATAGGCACATGCAACTGAATAGAGTGCTCATGCTAAATTAAGTTTTCCACAATGACTTATTAGTCTATCTGTCATAAGGGGCGAATATGAATTCCATATAAATGTTACTCACATTGGCCCCAATCATATCATATCATATACAATCTAAGGATGTGTCTCACATTGGCCCCAATCATATCATATCATATACAATCTAAGGATGTGTCTCACATTGGCCCCAATCATATCATATCATATACAATCTAAGGATGTGTCTCACATTGGCCCCAATCATATCATATCATATACAATCTAAGGATGTCTCTCACATTGGCCCCAATCATATCATATCATATCATATACAATCTAAGGATGTGTCTCACATTGGCCCCAATCATATCATATCATATACAATCTAAGGATGTGTCTCACATTGGCCCCAATCATATCATATCATATACAATCTAAGGATGTGTCTCACATTGGCCCCAATCATATCATATCATATACAATCTAAGGATGTCTCTCACATTGGCCCCAATCATATCATATCATATACAATCTAAGGATGTGTCTCACATTGGCCCCAATCATATCATATCATATACAATCTAAGGATGTGTCTCACATTGGCCCCAATCATATCATATCATATACAATCTAAGGATGTGTCTCACATTGGCCCCAATCATATCATATACAATCTAAGGATGTGTCTCACATTGGCCCCAATCATATCATATCATATACAATCTAAGGATGTCTCTCACATTGGCCCCAATCATATCATATCATATACAATCTAAGGATGTGTCTCACATTGGCCCCAATCATATCATATCATATACAATCTAAGGATGTCTCACACATTGGCCCCAATCATATCATATCATATACAATCTAAGGATGTGTCTCACATTGGCCCCAATCATATCATATCAGATACAATCTAAGGATGTGTCTAACATTGGCCCCAATCATATCATATCATATACAATCTAAGGATGTGTCTCACATTGGCCCCAATCATATCATATCATATACAACCTAAGGATGTCTCTCACATTGGCCCCAATCATATCATATCATATACAATCTAAGGATGTCTCTCACATTGGCCCCAATCATATCATATCATATACAATCTAAGGATGTGTCAGCAAGGGCGATAGAAAAGAGAGTCACCCGAACAGAGCAGGCAGCCTCAGCCCTCGGAGTACAATGTAAATACATGACTAGTGGCCTCAGTCCTGTAGAGTTAACTAGGTTAGGGAGGTTAAACAGGGGTCACATTAACCAAACCCTTTCCATAAGGGCGAGTCGGACTGCACATGGTGATGGAATGTGTGCTTTAGTGGCATGGACCCGCGATCATGGAATAATCCCAAACAGTATTTTCCAGCCATGGTCTAATAGGTTAGAGTGGGCTACGTGTCGTTCGTGTAGATGATCAACAAACACAAGGGTTAGAAGGAGAAACTGGGTGATTTCCTCTGATGCTTTTCATGGCAGTTGATGATGATTTTGCAGTCCTGCTCTGTCCTGTGACCCTTGTGATGAAGGCATTCCTCGCATGCCGGACTCACCCATTACATCCCCAGTTCATTCTATGATAGTTGTCATAATCAAAGACCAACCAACTGTGTCGTTTTGAATACAATACAATACGGCTTTTAAAATTCCTCTTGAAACATCGTCATGGAATAAGAGAGATGAGTTATCTGCCAACCATGTACACCCCTGTAGTCTGTAGCCATGGAGACTGCCAATCATCAACACAGACCAATCATGAACACAGACCAATGTTCTGGCAGCTTCCACAGGCTAATTCAAGCCGATGTACACTAACACTGCGTCGGCATCTGCTTGACCAGGAACTAATATCTCTCTCTCTCTCTCTCTCTCTCTCTCTCTCTCTCTTTCTGGTGGAGGTCCCATATCACAGAGCCTGCCTCTGCTTGTACAGTGTGTCCTCCTGGCTCTCTCTCTTTCTGGTGGAGGTCCCATATCACAGAGCCTGCCTCTGCTTGTACAGTGTGTCCTCCTGGCTCTCTCTCTTTCTGGTGGAGGTCCCATATCACAGAGCCTGCCTCTGCTTGTACAGTGTGTCCTCCTGTCTGTCCGCTTTACACTGTTATACTGTCTCAGCAAGTCTGTCTGTCTGTCTGTCTCCTCTCCCCTATGGCGCTGTCATAACAGCACACTGATTCGTGACTCTTACATGTAAGCTCTGTTTCTTCCGACTTGCTCACCAACCTATTCAGTTCTCCTTAATGTGGTACCTTAGTATTGTGCAACACACAAAATAGACATGGCCAAGTTAAGCACTTAGAGAGAGAATAGTACTTGGTCTCACGACAAAGCCAGAGAATGGATGTAGTCTGGGCCACTGCTCCAGGTCACTGGCTGTGTTGTGCCATTTGCCCCTGAAACACATGCACTGTCACGACGTATGTCTCTCTATGTTATGATGAACCGTGGGAGAGTTCATCGTAGCATACAGCTTCAGAGTCCTACAGCCGAGGTATAAAGACACTCATTTATGTGTCTTAATTTAAGTGAAAATACATTTGAGCAGATCCAATATAGATTTCTGACATAATCAACAGTGGAGTGTCATCTGAAAGATTTTATTTGAGAAAATGATCACCACAGTTCATCTTCATTTATTTTTGACATATTGCTCACTACAGACAACCTGGTTCGAATCCAGACTGTATCATAACCGGCAGTGATTGGGAGTCCCGTATGGCGGCGCACAATTGGCCTAGCGTCGTCCCAGTTTGGCCGGAGTAGGTAATCATTGACTAACTATCTTTCCTAGTTAAATAACTCAACCATAGCCTAAGCCTTACGCCATCTTGCATAAGCTATGCATAAGGATGTATAAAGTTTAATTAATCCGTTTGATTGACAGGCTGCTGACAGTCTGGCCATGTTTGAAGAGGCAGTAACAGTTTATCTGGATAGTCCATCTGTAGATGCTCCACTGATTATATTCAGTAACATTTCAACTAACTATCTACTAACTAACCCTAGCTCTAACCCTAACTATAACCCTTATCCTAACCCTAAACGTAACCCTTACACTAACCCTTATTCTAAACTTAACCCTAACTGTAACCTTAGCAAGCAGTTGCTTATCAACAGATAGTTTGTTGATAGTATGACCATCTGTAAAGCATTTACAGATGGAAAATCCGGACTATCCGAATAACGTGTGACCGAGGAGGCGAGCAGAGCCAAGAAACACTGGCTGAGATCTGTCCTGGAGATGCCTTTGGAGCAGCATAAAAGGCTTGGAGGGAGGCGAGCACTGCTCAAGCCTATTAACATGTTCTGACATTAACTGTCCCCAGGCACTCAGTCAGAGGCAGTCCGTTGTTGACTCTCAACCCCAAAAGACTCTAGGCTGGTAAGATGCCCTCTGCAGAGTCTCCAGAGGTTTAGCTGTTGGGTTGAGTTTGTGTTGAAAATGAAGCCCTCTTTTTTATTATTGTGGAAATTGCAATATTGGAATGTTGTTTTGGGAGCACACAGGTGAAATAACATGATCTTTATATGTCATCACTTTGCCTGGTACTTAAGTGACGTGTTTTGGGATGTTTTTATAGCCAAAATACATTGTTACTAATAATAGTCCCTTGTGACTTACAGTAGATTCTCTTGTAAGCATGGTGCTGGGAAAGAGTACCGGGAGGTCAGGGAGACTGTGTTTTTGATGTATGAGTATGACTGCGTTAGCACAGCCCTGTAGCGCCTATGCTACTGTATGCTAGTGCTATATACAGTGGCAATGGATGGTGGTTATAGTGGCTATCTAACTGCTAGCTTCCTCCATAGCTGTGTCAGGGCTCCATGTCATGTCCCCCATGTCCAGCCACTGTCCCCAGGGCCCTGTAGTCCTCTGATGCTGTCCACCCCACTGACCGCCCGCTCGCATTAGTGGAACACACATGCCGCGTTACTCTGGAGACGGTGCGTAAGCGACCCCCGCCGTCATGGAAACTGGGTCAGTGGCTTTTCCGAAAGGAGTGTCCAGACAAATCCTTGATTTTAGTTTACATGCATTTCTGTTCTACTACGGACAAACGTTTGAGTAACTCTCGCCGTTATTGTGTTGGACTGTAACCAGGTCCTAGTGTGACGAGCACGTTCAGTGGTAGGGACCAAGTCGGTTGGTTAGAAGCCTAATTATACTGTTGAATTTGCATGAGCTGCTACAGTATGTTCAGAAGATCCCAAATGACACTAGCCCATTAGATCATGACAAGGACGGTTCCACCAAGCAACCAATGGATAACGCCTTAGCCTAAGACTAAACATATCAATTCCATATGTGATCCTGACCAGTGACCACCTCGAACCCTTTTTCCCATGAGGCTGTGAGAGTTCCCGGAACAGAGTTCTGTTTCGTTGCCGGTTGTTTTGTTTTTTTCCATCATTGACTTTCCGACCGGTGTTGAAAAACGGAGTTGTTTTTTGGGTTGAATGGAGGCTGATGAGGCTGGATGCCTGTTAATTGAATGGACAGAGAGAGTACTGACTGACCTAGTTTCATTAGTGATGATGCAGTGGCTTCCATTCCACTGGAGACAGTTAGATACATGTGCTTATCTACCTAAAAGGCTCTGCATGGTCAATCCCAAGTCCGCTGTGGCCGGACAGCGTTTACTGCGGTGCGGCAAATCAGAGCAAACATACTTTTTGCACTTCGTGGAGCAGAGCTGTTGTCAAGGAAGTTGTTTATACAGAACCTCCCGCCCCCACCTACCTTCAACCAATCATGTCAATGCGGAGCTACACGGAGCCCTCCACATTGTTACAACATTTGAGGGGCGCACGGCGATGCGGTACAGAGCTTGATTTGGCCTCTGTATGCCTCCGGAGGCACCGCAATTGTGTCAGAACCTCCATACATTTTTGGATCAACCATAAATTGGCTTGTAGTTGCTTTTAAAATGAAGCACGCTCTCTGGTGGTGAGTGGTGGGAAACTCACCACAGGTTAGACCTGGCTCATGTTCATAAGGCACCAACTGGAGAAAAATGAAATGAAACAGGACTGGGACGTATCTAATAAGAAACAATCATTTTAGTTTTCTGTTGCAGAATATTGAAAAGCATTTTCTGTTGCGTGCCTTAATGAACATTTTAGGGGTCCCAAATGTGGCGCAATGGTCTAAGGCACTGCATCTCAGTGCCAGAGACGTCACTGCAGACCCCGGTTCGATCCCGGGCTGTATCACAACTGGCCGTGATTGGGAGTCTCGTAGGGCAGCGCACAATCGGCCCAGCGTCGTCCGGGGTTAGGGGAGGCCGGAGTAGGCCGTCATTGTAAATAAGAATGTGTTCTTAACTGACTTGCCTAGTTAAATGTTAAATAAGTGAAACATAACCCAGATTAGGTGCATGGTCAAAATGGCTTCAGGTGCCTGTTAGGTTTCTATAGTAATGAAAAATACTAGACACTAAACAGAAAGTATGGTTCACTAGATTAATGCTATTGGGTTTTCATCCACGTATTGGATTGCTATTTGATTCCAGTCATAGAATGGATGTGCCCGTCTTTTTCAAAGGTAGTTTGTGATTATGCAAAGAAGCATTATGGGGCTTTTTGGATCTCCCCACTTGGTGAGGGCCCTGGAAGCTTTGAACATCTAATGACAAACATTGGTGTCGTGGACTGAATTAGTATTCATAGTAGATTGAATGAGGCCTGTTGATCGCTTTGTGTGTGTGTGTGTGTGTGTGTGTGTGTGTGTGTGTGTGTGTGTGTGTGTGTGTGTGTGTGTGTGTGTAAACATGTTGGAGATGGAGAATTTCAATGGCAGACTGTGGTAATTGGCTGTGGGTATCCTTTGATCTAATCCAAAAAGTGTGTGTGTGTGTGTGTGTGTGTACAGTATGTGTGTGTGTGTGCAGATGCAAGCATTTGTGTGTATTTGTCAATAAGTTCCTTGGAAACCAATGACTAATTTTATCACACATTGAACTGGGAAGTTGGACATCATCATAACTCCCTGTACTCCCCACTGTACCATGGCAACAGGTATTAAGCCTTTGGCAAGACTGTGCTTCACGTTGTGAGGATTGGACACAATGGCACTCCAACAATTATATTTGAAAATAGACCTGCTTGGATTCTGTCTTTTGTCAAAGATGTTGTTACACTTATAAGTGGATCCATACGAATCTAGGAAACTTGTTAAAAAAATGGATGATTCCAAAATCCCAAAACCACTAGCGACTGATGATAGACTGATGATAAGCATTTTATCTTGCTATCTTTTCAGTGGGAGAAACAGACTGCCTGAGGCAGAGAGCAGAGCAAATGGTTGGTGCCACTATGATAATGAAATCTGAGGGAATTGAAAATAAGTTGTCAAAGAGAAGATTCATCTTGCGTTTTTCTTTCTCATTTTCATGTGGGTGGAGGATATTGTTAGGCCCAATCAGCAACCACTTCACCATGACACTTGGAGGTCAACTAGATAGAAGTAGGAATGCAGTTGCATAGTCTAACTGCCTGGTATTTTCACTGTAGTCTGTCTGGATAGTTCTAATAGATTAGGCCCAAGTCTTCTTCCTTGTATATGACCCAAAGCCCAAAGGTCAACAACAACAACACCCTGCACTGGTTGCTTTCTCTTGGTATGAGATTTCATGAATACACAACATAGAATATGTTTGCTAATAACTTCCTGTGGAAGTAGCTGTTTGGACACTTTTCATAGAACCAGTTAACAGACGTTAATGTACACAGGCAACTGAAAGCTTTCAAACATGTATACTCTATTTCTTCTGAAGTCCATAATGGTTCAAATCCTCCATATTTTCCAGCATCAGACAGTGGCTATGTAGCAAAGCCAGGCATGGCAAAGTTCTCCCTGCCTCCACTCGTCTCTGGTTCATTCCATATGTCTTGGGCCCTTCTCTCCCCATCCAAACACTTGTCGAGCCCCTCTGGCAACCAGTCTCCCCATCTGCGACAGCCAGCCCGAAAAGCCTGCAAACGTTGCCGTCTAAATACAGTCCCATAGAGTTGGAATGGAGAATCTCACACTTTTGCCCTATTCCCCAACCATTTTAATGTGTACAGACTATTTCTGACTGATGACGTCTGGACATTTTTAAACCATCTTGAGCTGATGACGAGTGATCAACAGTCAGGCTGTCATTTAGTACTTCGGTCACTGAGTATTCTGTCATTTCGTGAGTATTGTGATTTAGTGTTCGGTCATTTTAGTATTGTCATTCAGTATTCCCTCATTCAGTGTCCAATTATTTAGGCATAGATTTTGCCCATTTATAGTCATCTATCATTTGAAATTGTGTCATTTAGAAAACTGTCATTTTGTCTACACCAGGAAGTAGGCCTTTTATACATTGAAGCTCAAACTGCTTTGATAGATTTCTATTTATAGAGGTTTGGTAATGATGCTTTGTGTGTGTGTGTGGGCGTAATGAGTAACGAGGGCAACGGGAGGCTAGCTTCGAACGTTAACCGCCCTATGATAAAACACAGTAGCCTGTCAATGAATGGCCTTGTACGCTACACGTAAGCTGGCGCTTCACATGCTAGCAAAGCCACTGGTGTTGAAAGGCTGGTATTAGTGTCTAAGTGGACGCGTGGGTCAGAGCTGTACTGAATGGGGACTGATTGGCTACCTGATAATGGGCCTCAATTGCTTTCCCGTCATTGCTTACACATGCTGGACCTTTGTGCTAAAAAGTCACATTTGATTGGCTGGTGAGTCTATGGCCGTGTCCCAATCACTTTATCACCTCCTCCTCTGCTTTCATTCCTGATAGCTGACCAATGGTAATTTTCCCCCTCTGAGTGAGTTACATGGTCCAAATTGACTTTGGGTTATGGACCTTCCACTTACAATTAAATATACAAATTTGTTCTTAACTGACTTGCCTAATTAAATAAAGGTTAAATAATAATAATAATTATTATTATTAAATGTAAATGATTTTCTAATTATCCAAATGATAAAGTGGTTCATTGGTAATGATAGTTGTACCGTAGTGTCATTACCCGTAGTGAGTCAACCGTAGCGGGAGAGATGACGTGTTGCATCCACAGTCACAGAGGTCACAGAGGTCACATGAGATATTTACATGACCAAGTCATCACCACTGTCGCACCAATGGCACTGACTCATCCCTTTTCAATGAGATACATTAGTCTCATCTTATACATTCGCACCCATATGTTATCGATATCGTGGTACAAGGGGCCGTGAGGCAAGTCGATGCAAAGAGAGACAAAACAAAGCCTGATTGGATTGGTATTCCTCTCAAACACATACTCCCACTCGAAACAGCCAGTGACAGTAAACGGAGGACTCATTATGTAAAACGACTGCCTTTTCAACACATATCCCCATGCATGCCAGGAAACCAGGCTTCCGGCTAGCATGGGCAACAGCTACCGCAACCACGTGATCAGTGCTTCCTATGGCTGATGAGCTTCAACATCAATATGCTGTTGCAGATGTCATACCATCATAGTGTGAGACTGCTAGACTTTTGCTTGACTGGCTCATGTTGTGTTATTCAGAACGAAGGAATATGAGGAGTAATGCAAGGTGTTGGAGCCATTCACAGGCCTCCCCAGCACTATTAGCGGCGTGAGGTTTTGGCCCGAGGCAAGGCGAGGGCAGCCAGAACGACGACTGCAGTTCAAAGTTCAGCTTTTTCCAAATCTGCCCGATATTCTTGAAGCATAACATACCGTATGGTTATTTTGAGAGATCAGGGCGCTAGGCTATTTTGTCCCAGATATTCCGTACTACAGCAAAACAACTGACAAAGTAATACGCTAATATGAAAGTACTATGATACGGCGATTAGTGTTCAGGATGGAAAGGAGAGCAGGGAGGATTACTGGGACATTTTTGACATGTTGAGACTTGTCTGGCAGAGCTGCCTCCCAGGTAACACTCATAGCTTAAACTACCTATAATCTTCTCTGGCATTTGACAACTGGGACGCAGGCTTGACCAGTGGGTCTTAGCCATTGCCTTACAATTGACGATTAGGACATAGACATGGCCTTATGGACTACTGTGACACCGACCACTACCTATTTCCATGAACTCTCCATCCTCTGTCTCCATGCAGCTCCTCTTTCTGCCGCCGGCGCCCCCTGCTGTTGTGGATGTGGTATGACCCTGTGTGGCAGGAAGGTGTTGACAGTGCTGAGCAGCGTGTTCGCTGTGTGCGCCCTGGGTCTGCTGGGCATCGCTGTCAGTACTGACTACTGGCTCTATCTGGAGGAGGGCGTCATCCTGCCCCTCAACCAGAGCACCGAGTTACGCATGTCCCTACACTCGGGCCTCTGGAGGGTATGCTTCACAGCTGGTAAGTTTCTGGTTAGGGGGGTCACGGGGAGAAGTTGCCCCCTTTTTATATATTTTTTTATATTTTTATTTAACCTTTATTTAACTAAGTACATATCTAGGATCAGTTCAGCTTAGAGATACACATGCCCCTGCAGTCAGGGCTGTGGAGGGTCTAA
This sequence comes from Thymallus thymallus, assembly GCA_023634145.1. Lineage (NCBI taxonomy): Eukaryota > Metazoa > Chordata > Actinopteri > Salmoniformes > Salmonidae > Thymallus > Thymallus thymallus. Next base: position 10,841,528 of record CM042394.1, on the reverse strand, counting down.
TTCACAGCTGGTACATTTCTGGTTAGGGTGGTCACGGGTAGACGTTGCCCCTTAAGTACAGATCTAGCATCAGTTCAGCGTAGAGATTTGCATGTCCCTGCAGTCAGGGCTGTGGAGGGTCTGCTTCATATCTGGTGAGGAGATGTTGCCTCTTAGGCACAAATGTAAGATCAAAGTCAATAAAATAAAATAAATATCCTTTATTGTCACAAACACCAGATGGGTGCAGTGAAATGTGTTATTTTACGGGGTCAACCATACACTAATAGAAAAAAGGATTCTATATGAAACCAAAAAGGGTTATTCTATTGGGACAGCCGAAGAACCCATTAAGGTTCTAGAAAGCACTTTGTATTGTATTAGAACCAGCGTGTATTAGAACCAGCGTCCTTTCGGTTACTGGCCCAACGCTCTAACCGAGTCAAGGTAGATAGATATTGCCCCTTAGACACAGATCTAGGATCAAGGTAGATCCCTTAGGCATCCCCAGATCATCATAACCCTTAACCATTCAGGGACACTGACCAGTGTTTACTTCAGTTTCTATGTCTGATGACTGGTAGCTTCTAGCTGGCCTCGGTGCCAGTCTGTTTCTGTTTTGGGAAGTAATGACAGGAGTAGATGAGGAGGAGACACAGGCTGGCACTGAAGGCTGATTCACTAGACCGTCACAGGACCCACTCTTGAGAGTCAAATGTCATGTTCATTCTCCTCTCTCTCCACTCCCTCCCGGCTGCGTTCTAATAATCTGTCCTTGAGTTACCCTGTCTACCCATGTTGGGTTATTGCCATTACTTGTCCTTTCAACTCCCTGGCTGCTCTCTCGCTCTAGGACACGGACAGAGAAAACCTCATGCACTTCTACATTCGCTTGTTATTTTGTCACTAACCTCCGTGTGTCCAATAGCTGAGCTGTTCCTCGGCGCTGGCCATGCCACTCATCATTCCAGCATACAACACATGTATTTTTATCCAGGTCCATAAACTGGCCCACTTTCTGAAGCCGTAGTAGTAACCTTACTAGCCAAGCTAAGCCAACGCCCCCGTTCACTTTCTCCTTCTACTCTGACTGTGAAAAGCCTTGTATGAAGGGTAACTAACGCTGGCTTTTCTCCACCCAGCATGGTTAACTTGTGCCCTATCACAGGGATGCTCCTTCCCTTCCAACCCCACCCCCTCACTGAAGCATGCTGGGAGCTGGAAGCAGGAAGTACTAACTTTCACCCCTTTTCTCTCTTAGCGACGCCATCTTTCGAGGTGTTTCCGAGCAGTAAACCAGGTATTCACTTCCTCTCTGATGTACAGTACTCTCTCCCCAGGTAGCCTCTGGATACTGAGGCTGGCGCAATGAAATGTAACCAAGGCATTAGAACATAACCAATGAGATAACATGTAGTGTATTTCAAATGCATGCACTTGCTAAGTATAATATGAATCGGGATGTAATATTTGTGAGGACAATAAACAGGATTTATTTCTATATTACCATTATTCCAGTGAAGGCTGGTGGAGGGAGAAATGGGGAGGATGGGCTAATTTCTCACTTCACCAGTCTCCACTGCATTATACTTTCCAGAAAGAGTCCCAAAGTGACATGATATTAAAAGCACAACCCTAGTTACTTCCATGTAACATGTCAACAGTTGCATTTGACATGTTACATGGATGTTTTGCTTTGGTCCAAAAGACCAACTTCCATTGAAGGACTAATGAACCAGTATTTGTGTTTTAATGGCCTTGTTGCTAAACTGCCCTAGCTAGCTGTGGTTAGTTAGTGACAGACAAACAGGTCCTATCTGACTCAGCACTGTTACGATACATAATTAAACCATAGAGAGTGAATGGGCTGTGTTAGGGCCCAGTATTGATGCTGCGGAGTGGTAGTGTTAAATGCAGCTGTTGGTCCCAGTCTCTGTTTGATTTGGGCTTGTATTGACTTCACTGATGTATAAAAGCTTGCTTCTCTCATGTCCAGGGAGCTGTAATGGTTAGAAATGGTAAACAGGTCACTGGTTGACAGGCATGCACATGAGGCCAGTTATCTGGACTGGAAGACACCTTTAGAGGAGATTTTCCATTGAACATGCTTTTTAGTCCAGTAGTATGCCCAATATGAGTCCAGGAAACCACCTCATAATGAGTAAGAACAATTAAGGGGATTTTTTATATTGAGTTAGAAAATTTGAAGCATGCCATATTGCTGGATGGGGCTGAATGGCACCTCCTTGTAGCCTGCTGGCCCGTGATTGGTCTGTGTCAGTACGGGTCCTGTGTGACGACAAATGTAGTAGTCAGAATGGATCTCTATTTAATTAAATATCTTGATTTGTAGCGAACTTTTAAATAATTCACTGTGGAAATCAAACCTTTAGAGCTCAAATTTTAGAAGCTAAAACATCCCCCAAAACTTTTGGGCCGTTCTGGTGATTGGAATTTACATACCAGGGCTTTTGGCACCGCTAGGTTGCTACAAAGTAGATGACCAGTAGAGCTTGTGACTTCACGCTCCAGACCAGACCAAAAATAAAAGCACCATTTCCCAGCATTGTACCTGGAAATGAGTGTGGGCTCTCCTGCTTATGCCATGGAATGAAAGGACATGCTGGGAAATGCACTGGGGCCGAGGCAGGGGCAGAGCTGAATAGTATTTATACAGTCTAATTTGATTCCGTTTTTGATTTAATCAATTTTACTGCAGCCCATCATCGCTATGGCAATAGTTGCGCAACACCATTATAAATCCATTTGCTGCCATGTCTACATAATGTCTAGTGCTCCTGTTAATGGTGTTTGTCATCGTTGACACAATGATATGGGCTGCGTTCCAAATGGTACACTTTTCCCTACATAGTGCACTACTTTTGATCAGAGGGGACAGGACCATGGTGGCTTAATAAGGCAGCGAGGGATCCCATGGCTCTTCATCATTAGCCTTCTAGTAATTAAATTATACCAGACTGACAGAAAATACTCTCTTAGTGAAGAGGGTTAATTACTGCTAAGACTCTGGAGAGAGAGATTCAATCCCACACATGCACACATGCAACACAGACACACACACACCATCACCTGTGTGTGTATGCACCCTTTAAAACAACACAACCATGCAACAGTTCTCTCCTATGTCTGTTTAAACCCCTTAAAACAACACAACCATGCAACAGTTCTCTCCTGTCTAGTCCATATTCACAACTCCATGCAACAGTTCTCTCCTGTCTAGTCCATATTCACAACTCCATGCAACAGTTCTCTCCTGTCTAGTCCATATTCACAAATCCATGCAACAGTTCTCTCCTGTCTAGTCCATATTCACAACTCCATGCAACAGTTCTCTCCTGTCTAGTCCATATTCACAACTCCATGCAACAGTTCTCTCCTGTCTAGTCCCTTTTCACAACTCCATGCAACAGTTCTCTCCTGTCTAGTCCATATTCACAACTCCATGCAACAGTTCTCTCCTGTCTAGTCCATATTCACAACTCCATGCAAAAGTTATCTCCTGTCTAGTCCATATTCACAACTCCATGCAACAGTTCTCTCCTGTCTATTCCCTGTTCACAACTCCATGCAACAGTTCTCTCCTGTCTAGTCCATATTCACAACTCCATGCAACAGTTCTCTCCTGTCTATTCCATATTCACAACTCCATGCAACAGTTCTCTCCTGTCTATTCCATATTCATCCATATTCATGTCATTCCAGCATCATTCCGTTGATTGACTCTACTTACCCCCTCTTCTAGCGATGAGCCTCCTAGTGTGTGGGCTGTTGACACGTTAAAGGGTTAATAAAGGTGTAATAAATGGCGTCTTCTCCTTTGCTTGTGTCGTAGGAGATGAGAAGGGCCGCTGTTTCACCATAGATTATGTGATGCCCACCAACCTGCAGCTGACATCTGAGTCTACAGTTAGTGTGCTGAGTAAGTGAAGAAGACTTGTCGTACACTCATCTGTCTCATTTTCCTCTGTTCTGGGGACGTGTATCAAGTGTCTCAGAGTAGGAGTGCTGATTTAGGATCAGATCTACCTTTTTAGATGACAATGTGTAAGATAACATGGACAGGCTGAACTGATCCTAGATCAGCACTCCTACACTGAGATGCTTTAGGAATACGTGCTCTGGTCCCCAGCACAAGCACACCCGTTCTGACTGTATGACCTGGCAAGTCATTAACTATCCCATAACCAGAGCCCAGAGTTTTCCAGATCAGATCACATGGTCAGGAAGAACTCCTGGCCTAACTCCTTGGCCGCCAGACAGACTGCTGTCTCTTTAGGCGTCAAGATATTTCTGTTCTTAAAAATCTCCGAATAACTTTGGCTTGAGTTAATGATTAATATAACGTCAGTCCCCCATTCTGATTATGTCAAACAAAAGGCCTTAGTTTCAATGGAATTACCTTCCATTGCCTAATATTACTCACAGTCATCATAATTAATAATAGTGAATTATGTGGACAGTGATGCGGTACACATACGTATGTCAGACACATACAGTGGGGAGAACAAGTATTTGATACACTGCCGATTTTGCAGGTTTTCCCACTTACAAAGCATGTAGAAGTCTGTAATTTTTATCATAGGTACTCTTCAACTGTGAGTGACGGAATCTAAAACAAAAATCCAGAAAATCACATTGTATGATTTTTAAGTAATTAATTTGCATTTTATTGCATGACATAAGTATTTGATACATCATAAAAGCAGAACTTAATATTTGGTACAGAAACCTTTGTTTGCAATTACAGAGATCATACGTTTCCTGTAGTTCTTGACCAGGTTCGCACACACTGCAGCAGGGATTTTGGCCCACTCCTCCATACAGACCTTCTCCAGATCCTTCAGGTTTCGGGGCTGTCGCTTTGCAATACAGACTTTTTAGCTCCCTCCAAAGATTTTCTATTGGGTTCAGGTCTGGAGACTGGCTAGGCCACTCCAGGACCTTGAGATGCTTCTTACGGAGCCACTCCTTAGTTGCCCTGGCTGTGTGTTTCGGGTCGTTGTCATGCTGGAAGACCCAGCCACGACCCATCTTCAATGCTCTTACTGAGGGAAGGAGGTTGTTGGCCAAGATCTCGCGATACATGGCCCCATCCATCCTCCCCTCAATACGGTGCAGTCGTCCTGTCCCCGTTGCAGAAAAGAATAATGTTTCCACCTCCATGCTTCACGGTTGGGATGGTGTTCTTGGGGTTGTACTCATCCTTCTTCTTCCTCCAAACACGGCGAGTGGAGTTTAGACCAAAACGCTCTATTTTTGTCTCATCAGACCACATGACCTTCTCCCATTCCTCCTCTGGATCATCCAGATGGTCATTGGCAAACTTCAGACGGGCCTGGACATGCGCTGGCTTGAGCAGGGGGACCTTGCATGCGCTGCAGGATTTTAATCCATGACGGCGTAGTGTGTTACTAATGGTTTTCTTTGAGACTGTGGTCCCAGCTCTCTTCAGGTCATTGACCAGGTCCTACCGTGTAGTTCTGGGCTGTTCCCTCACCTTCCTCATGATCATTGATGCCCCACGAGGTGAGATCTTGCATGGTGCCCCAGACCGAGGGAGATTGACCGTCATCTTGAACTTCTTCCATTTTCTAACAATTGCGCCAACAGATGTTGCCTGCTCACCAAGCTGCTTGCCTATTGTCCTGTAGCCCATACCAGCCTTGTGCAGGTCTACAATTTTATCCATCATGTCCTTACACAGCTCTCTGGTCTTGGCCATTGTGGAGAGGTTGGAGTCTGTTTGATTGAGTGTGTGGACAGGTGTCTTTTATACAGGTAACGAGTTCAAACAGGTGCAGTTAATACAGGTAATGAGTGGAGAACAGGAGGGCTTCTTAAAGAAAAACGAACAGGTCTGTGAGAGCCGGAATTCTTACTGGTTGGTAGGTGATCAAATACTTATGCAATTTATTTATTTAAAAATCATACAATGTGATTTTTCACAGTTGAAGAGTACCTATGATAAAAATTACAGACCTCTACATGCTTTGTAAGTAGGAAAACCTGCAAAATCAGCAGTGTATCAAATACTTGTTCTTCCCACTGTATGTCATTCCCCCAGAGAGACAGAAGGTACTCATGTAATGCATGATGCATGCTTTGAAGCATGGCGAATGCCAGGGATAGGCAACTAGATTCAGCCGCAGGGCGGTTTTTGTCTGAGCGGATGGTTAGTTATAGTAATTTGTACTTTGAAAATTGACCACAAGTAAGTAAGGCCAAAAAGGGATTGTATTTGGAAAATAACAATAAATTGATGTCTGTCTTTGGGGGGCCAAAATAAATCAAACAAGGGCCGGTTTTGACACATATTTACAGAATCCACACATCTCCCCCTGTATAGATGTGTGTTTGTGCTATTCCTGACTTGCCCCTGAGGCATGGTTCATTCCACTCTAACAAGGAATACGAGTGGAGATATGAAAAAATGCTAGGGCGCAATTTATTTTGCGAGAGATGCCCCTTAGGCCAGAGAGAGAGAGAGAGAGAGAGAGAATTGTATCTGTAGATGTAATGTCCCATGGTTTCCCCATATACGGCACTCCGGCTGTAGCATAGACCTGCATAGTTATGTTGGTATGGTTAATGGAGAATCCAGGGAGAAAGCCAGTGGGGTTCCCAGCTCCATCTCCTTATGTTGAGATGCCTGTGGAGACATCCCAGGCAGTGGAACCTCCCCTGGTGTGTGCAAATGGAATGAGAACAGGCACAGGGGTGTAGCTATATCGGTCCTTGTTTGCCAGAGACCTCAAGAGAGAAAAGCAATCGACGGTTTGGGAAGTAGAAAAAAAGTTACAAAACCAATTTAACCAGGAAACAAATCTTGTGTTTGCTATATGCCATTCACTGCTTTAGGGTTGTTTTACTTGAGTCAGTCAAATCATCTTGTGCTTTATCTTAGTTGTTAGAGAACAAATTTTATTGACTGGTATATTTAAACTCTTCACAGGAAAACAGAAAGGTTCATCACAATAGGTTGACTTAGGATGAATTGACACGAATGACTGAGTAAATGACAAATAATAAATGCACTGGACAAAAATATAAACGCAACATGTAACAATTTCAAAGATTTTACACTTCATATAAGGAAATCAGTCAATTTAAATAAATAAATTAGGCCCCAATCTATGGATTTCACATGACTGGGAATACAGATACGTATGTATCTATTCGTCACAGATACCTTCAAAGAAAAGGTAGGGCAGTGAATCAGAAAACCATTCAGTATCTGCTGTAACCAACATTTGCCTCATGCAGCGCCACACATCTCCTTCTCATAGAGTTGATCAGGCTGTTGATTGTGGCCTGTGGAATGTTGTCCCACTCCTCTTCAATGGCTTGTTCGAAGTTGACGGATATTGGCGGGAACTGGAACACGCTGTCGTACACATCAATCCAGAGCATCCCAAACATGCTCAATGGGTGACATGTCTGGTAAGTATGCAGGCTACGGAAGAACTGGGACATTTTCAGCTTCCAGGAATTGTGTACAGAACCTTGCTACATGGGACAGTGCATTATCATGCTGAAACATGAGGTGATGGTGGAGGATGAATGGCACGATAATGGGCCTCAGGATCTCGTCACGGTTTCTCTGAGCATTCAAATTGCCCTCGATAAAATGCAACTGTGTTCATTGTCCGTAACTTTACATGTTCATTGTCCGTAGCTTATGCCTGCCCATACCATAACCTCACCAGCCACCATGGGGCACTCTGTTCACAACGTTGACATCGGCAAACCGCTCACCCACAAGACACCACACAGGTGGTCTGTGGTTGGGAGGCCAGTTGGACGTACTGCCAAATTTTCTAAAACGACGTTGGAGCCGGCTTATGGTAGAGAAATGAATTACATTTTCTGGCAACAGCTCTGGTGGACATTCTTGCAGTCAGCACTCCCTCCATCTGTGGCATTGTGTTTTGTGACAAAACTGCACACTTTAGAGTGGCCTTTTATTGCCCCCATGATGAGGTGCACCTGTGTAATGATCATGCTGTTTAATCAGATTCTTGATATGCCACACCAGTCAGGTGGATGGATGATCTTGGCAAAGGAGAAATGCTCACTAACAGGGATGTAAACAAATCTGTGCACAATATTTGAGATAAATAAGATTTTTGTCAGTGGAACATTTCAGGGATGTTTTTTTTCATCTCATGTATATTTTTGTTCAGTTGCGTTGATATTTCATTCTTTCTTTTGCTCCTCCCCTGTTCCAGAGATGATCCGTTCGGCCACTCCCTTCCCCCTGGTCAGTCTCTTCTTCTTATTCGTCGGTTTTGTCCTGAGCAACATCGGACACATCCGGCCCCACCGCACCATCCTGGCCTTCATCTCCGGAATCTTCTTCATCCTCTCAGGTAAATGACCTCATATGACTTCTGTGGATGCATTTTGTTGAAACAAGAGATCCTTCACATTATTTATTGAGTCTAAGGGCCAGTTTCCTGGACTAATAAACTATTTCATTGGAGAATCTAAGTTTAATCTGTGTCAAGGAAACTGGCCCGATATGGTTTAATTTTAAGTCCCCAGGACACATTCTTTGTTGTATCATCTAGTAGAGAATCGCATGAACAATTATTATTGGCATTACCATAGAATGCAGCCCTTGTTGCGTAGTAACATGAAATTGAGTTCCTGTATCATTGATCATAACTTTATTTATATTTCTAATGGAATGTGGCATATCATAAACATACTGTACAAGTACACACATTTATCGCCATAGAATTAGAACGTCCTGCTTATCCATCAGAAATACAGAAGAATCTGTATTCTTCCTATTGTCTCTCTCTCTCTCTCTCTCGTTCTCTCACTCTCTCTCCATCCTTCCTCTCTCTCTGCTAGGTCTGTCTCTGGTGGTAGGCCTGGTGTTGTACATCTCCAGTATTAATGATGAGATGTTGAACAGGACCAAGACCAACGAGGCCTACTTCAGCTACCAGTACGGCTGGTCCTTCGCCTTCGCTGCCATCTCCTTCCTGCTCACTGAGGTAACTTCCTCCTTGCTTCTTCATTACATTGTAGGCCCAATCCCAATCCAAACCCCATAGCCTAACCTACCCCTTAGAGCCTATGCATTTTGCTTACATCTGTCAATGTAGAGTACAGAGGACAGTTTGGGAAACGCTGACATAGGGAATATGGTCTAGGGGCCGATCAAATCTTTTTCAACAACGATACCCACATTCTTTAGTCTGTTGATACAGATCTAGTTTGATTGGGCAATGAACTGTTCCTCGTTAGCCATTGGTAGAAATGCACAAGGCACAACCTTGCAGCTGTGTTAACGTTTGTTGAAGAGGACACTGTATGCTATCCAGCTCCCTTACATCTGTCATGTATCCCCAGACGGCCGGCGTCATGTCCGTCTACCTGTTCATGAAGCGCTACACGGCCGAGGAGATGTACAGACCCCACCCGGGCTTATACGGGCCGCGCCACAGCAACTGCTCCGACCACTCTGGTCAGTTCCTGCACCCGGACACCTGGGCCCAGCGCGGCCGCAGCCCCTCCAGCATCTCCAGCGAAGCCTCGCTCCAGATGAACCACTCCCTCCACTCCAACTACCCAGCGCTCCTCAAGTGTCCCGAGTACGACCACATGTCCTCCTCCCCATGCTGAGGCCTGCTTGAAGCCCTGGAGCCTGGGCAGTGGGTTGCACACACATCCCCAGGAAGGGAGAGTCTGGCTGGGTTGCTGAGGTGGTAGACTAGGTTGGTCGGTCTGGGGGAGGGCGATTGGCGTCTAGGCTGTATTTTGTGGGAGGGGGGGGGGGCATATCTTTTTCCACGTGTGACGGCCTCTTTTGAAGTCCTCTTGTAGTGCATTTGTCTGAGTTTTTACACATTTGGGAGATGGCCGACCTTCCCTCCCTGGTTTTACTCAAGATATAGTAGAAGTAGTGATTCTACTTCTACTATATTGTTGGCCTTCACTGTACAGTACGTTCCCCATCTTGGTCAATATAGAAGCCGATATCTCCCAGGTAACCCTCATAGGACTTCTGCCAACTGTATAACTTGTAAGATAATATGATACTATAAGTGAAGGAGAATGAAAGTGAAACGTTCTCCTCTATGGAGAGCCAGTTTTAATGTAATGTTGCTGATGAAGAACGCAAAGTCGTTATAAGCGAATCATGACTTTGACACATATACCTGTCCAAGAATACTGCTCTTTGACAATGGAGTAAGTGACTGGAAATGTAGAATGTATGGATACAAAGATATACATACAACGTATGAAGTGACATAGTCAGATCCAAAGATCTGACAGATCCATAGCCAGATCCTGTTTGGCCTTGGTGTCTTGGGTGCGTCACAAATGGCACCCTTTTCCCTTTCTAGTACACTACTTTTGACCAGAGCCCTATGGACCCTGGCCAGAAGTAGTTTGCTATGTAGGGAATAGGGTGCCATTAGGAATTTGACATTGATTAAGGAAATACCCTGTTACGGTGTTAAATGTGACTAACTTGACACCACTTGACATTGTGTCTCCAATACATTATATATTTAAACTACAGTATTTATGACATAGTAAGACCTCATTAATAGTTCCATCTTTGTACATTTAATGTCAATTATAAATTTATAGAACACAATTATTGTCGCGACTGATGTTAGTAATTGTTATTTATTTACAATATTACGTTTTTTTCTTGTTCGGTAGTCTCATTGACAGCCGAGAAGTGTCTACCCACAGTGTCTACCCACGGTGTCTACCCACGGTGTCTACCCACAGTGTCTACCCACAGTGTCTACCCACAGTGTCTACCCACAGTGTCTACCCACAGTGTCTACCCACCGTGTCTACCCACCGTGTCTACCCACCGTGTCTACCCACCGTGTCTACCCACCGTGTCTACCCACAGTGTCTACCCACCGTGTCTACCCACAGTGTCTACCCACAGTGTCTACCCACAGTGTCTACCCACAGTGCGCAACATGATAAATATAAGATTAGCTAACATTGCAAAGGGCGAAAGGGAATAGCAAAAAAGGAGCAGGTTATAGAAGGTTATAGGTGTTAGAGGGTTAAAGGAGTGGAGAAGTGGTGTGAGAAGGTTATAGGAGTGGTGTTAGAGGGTTATAGGAGTGGAGAAGTGGTGTGAGAGGGTTAAAGGAGTGGAGAAGTGGTGTGAGAGGGTTATAGGAGTGGTGTTAGAGGGTTAAAGGAGTTTAGAAGTGGTGTGAGAAGGTTATAGGAGTGGTGTGAGAGGGTTATAGGAGTGGTGTGAGAGGATTATAGGAGTGGAGAAGTGGTGTGAGAAGGTTATAGGAGTGGAGAAGTGGTGTGAGAGGGTTATAGGAGTGGTGTTAGAGGGTTAAAGGAGTGGAGAAGTGGTGTGAGAAGGTTATAGGAGTGGAGAAGGGTGTGCGAGGGTTATAGGAGTGGAGAAGTGGTGTGAGAGGGTTATAGGAGTGGTGTGAGAGGGTTATAGGAGTGGAGAAGTGGTGTGAGAAGGTTATAGGAGTGGTGTTAGAGAATTATAGGAGTGGTGTTAGAGGGTTAAAGGAGTGGAGAAGTGGTGTGAGAAGGTTATAGGAGTGGTGTTAGAGGGTTAAAGGAGTGGAGAAGTGGTGTGAGAAGGTTATAGGAGTGGTGTTAGAGGGTTATAGGAGTGGAGAAGTGGTGTGAGACGGTTATAGGAGTGGAGAAGTGGTGTGAGAAGGTTATAGGAGTGGTGTGAGAGGGTTATAGGAGTGGAGAAGTGGTGTTAGAGGGTTAAAGGAGTGGAGAAGTGGTGTGAGAGATTATAGGAGTGGAGAAGTGGTGTTAGAAGGTTATAGGAGTGGAGAAGTGGTGTTAGAAGGTTATAGGAGTGGATAAGTGGTGTTAGAAGGTTATAGGAGTGGAGAAGTGGTGTGAGAGGGTTATAGGAGTGGTGTTAGAAGGTTATAGGAGTGGAGAAGTGGTGTTAGAGGGTTATAGGAGTGGAGAAGGGGTGTTAGAGGGTTATAGGAGTGGAGAAGGGGTGTTAGAGGGTTATAGGAGTGGAGAAGTGGTGTGAGAGGGTTATAGGAGTGGTGTTAGAAGGTTATAGGAGTGGAGAAGTGGTGTGGCTAAATCTAAAAACATCCGATAGTGTTATGGTTGTTCAACAGGCAACATTTCTACATTGGATCTTCATAAAATAAAATATTTCCACTTCATAGCTTTGTTCAGTTTGATGGATAAGTTATATATATATTTTTTAATCTAAACGTTAAAACTGCCAAACAAATACGAAATCTCACACTATTTTAGTATTTCAGATGAGAAACTTCAAATGAGAACGTAGTTCTTCTCAATTAATATTTTGTTCATTCTATTTATGTTAACACTGTATATATTAATCATAAACATGTACATAGACTGAAATAACTTACATAGACTACTACATAACCATCTGGATGTTCTACTCATTTGTAGCCATGGTAATCCATAGAACCATTCATCTACCCAGTATATCTATTATGCTTGTGGTTATAGCTGCTTTGACTCTTGCATCGCATATTCAGAATGTGAGCTTTTGCATTTGTTGTAATACACATAATATTCTAGAAAAGATTCAAGTCAGAGAAGAAAAAGTCAATGGAGATGTCGAAGTATATTTTTTTTACCAAGAGTAATTTTCATGATGTTCGATGTGCCATCCACTGTGTTATATTATCTCTGTTGAAAATAAATAAAGACAAAATGCTGTATTTGATGAAGTACCTCAAGGATGAACTTCTTGTCTCCCCTTAAAATAGATCAATGCATCCACTTTATACAAATCATATCAAACCCTAGACCGTATTCCCTATGTCAGCGTTTCCCAAACTGTCCCCACGTTTATTTTCTCCCCCTAGCATTACACAGGTGATTCAAATATTCAACTAATCACCAAGCTGTGATTATTTGAATAAGCTGTGTAGTGCAAAAACCAAAACGTGCACCCCTTGGGGTCCCCAGGACCGAGATACACATATTTAGCAGATGTTATTGTGGGTGTAGTGAAATTCTTGTGTTTCTAGCTCCTAGCAGTGCAGTAATAACTAACAATTCACAACAATACACACAAACCTAAAAGTTAAAGAATGGAATTAAGAAATATATAAATATTAAGACGAGCAATGTTGGAGTGGTATTGACTGGAATACAGTAGAATATAATACAGTATATACAGATGAGATGAGTAAAGCAGTATGTAAACGTTATTAAAGTGACTGGTGTTCCATTATTAAAGTGAGCCAGTGATTCCATGTCTATGTATATACTGTAGGGCAAGGTTGCGTAACCGAGTGGTAGCCGGCTAGCGATGGCTATTTAACAGTCTGATTGATGGCCTTGAGATAGAAGCTGTTTTTCTGTCTCTCGGTCCCAGCTTTGATGCACCTGTACTGACCTCGCCTTCTGGATGATAGCGGGGTGAACATGCCGTGGCTCGGGTAGTTGATGTCCTTGATGATCTTTTTGGACTTCCTGTGACATCGGGTGCTGTAGGTGTCCTGGAGGGCAGGTAGTGTGCCCCCGGTGATAGGTTGGGCAGACCGCACCACCCTCTGGAGAGCCCTGTGTTTGCAGGGGGTGCAGTTGCCGAACCAGGCAGTGATACAGCCCAACAGGATGCTCTGTGAAATGTTTGTGAGGGTTTTAGGTGCCAAGCCAAATTTCTTCAGCCTCCTGAGGTTGAAGAGGCTCTGTTGCGCCTTCTTCACCACACTGTCTGTGTGGGTGGACCATTTCAGTTTGTCAGTGATGTGTACGCCGAGGAACTTGAAGCCTTCCACCTTCTCCACTGCGGTCCCGTCGATGTGGATAGGGGCGTGCGCCCTCTGCTGTTTCCTGAAGTCCACCATCAGCTCCTTGGTTTTGTTGAGGGAGAGGTTATTTTTCCTGGCACCACTCCGGTCTACGGTGTCAGGTAAGGTAGAGGTGATATGATCCTTACTACACTACGTCAAGAGACAGATTAGCTCAAATCAGTTGTTATTTGTCCCATTTTTAAACTAACAGTGAAATGCTTACTTACAGGCCCTTCTCAACAACGCAGAGAGAAACAAATAGAAATAATGGAGGAATAATTACACAAAGAGTAAGATATTGGCCATGGTATAACGGTGATTTACTACACATCGTCTCCCTCTAGTACAGTGGTTCCCAAGCAGGGAGTACTTGAGAAGATTTGTGAGACCATAGGTCTACTGGTAAAATGCACATGAGGGGGTACTTCAGGGGTATTCCGGGCAGAGCAAAATTCTGTCGGTGGTACAGTAACCAAAAAAGGTTGGGAACCACTGGTCTAGTCGTACAGTATATTGCATGGACAATGTTCTTTACCAGTAGAGTAATTGATGAAGAATTCCCTTTAGACTATTAAGATATACCCCTTTTTTAGAGTATTAAGATGTGCTCATTTTAAGACGCAGCTCTCATTAAGAGAATTGAGATAAACCCCTCATTTTGAGTATGGAGATGCACCCTTTTTAACACATACAGTAAGGGGACCGGTTCAGACCTGAGTGATGCGTACTTAAATGGAACTGAATTCCCTTTTCATTCTCTTTATGCTTTATTCTGACCTTGAACTCAGGCATGAGGTAATGCACACGGCAAAATCAACGGTGTACATTTAACTCTGAAGGTGTAAAATGTACACTATTTTCAGTGGACATATGAGTCCCACTGTACTGGTGTTAAAATAACACTTTAGAAATTGTGTTCAAGTGTTCAAAGGAACTTGATAGTGATGTTTACGTAGCTCTTATGTAGAGTAATACTACAGTGTAAAACATAACACCTGGTTTAGAGTAAACTGGACTGACTTCGCTTAGTGCTGAAGTTGTTACACTTTCTCAGTGTAACAAATTAACACCTGTAGTGTTACAGCAGTGTTTTAACACTGTATGGTGTAAAGCATATTTACCAGGGTGCCTTTTCTTTTGGAGTAAATTAACACCCATGACTTTGTTAGAGACATGGTTGTTGAATTATTTCCTTTTAAATGCCTCTGACCCCAAGTGAGTTCCTGGGTGAATGTTATCATAAAAATTATACTCTATGACAATACATTACATATATCATAAGTTCTTACTTATTGGCCTAGATGTGGATCTAGTTGTACCCTAACACAGGGGTGTTAGGAAACTCCTGGTTTACAGGCCACATCAGGCCTGCAAGTCACATTATTCTGGCTTGCAAAGTGATGTTTAATTCCTATTGGAATCCAGCTAGTTAGCATATCCAACAGTTGGAATTTTTATTCACCCGCAACCTGCATTCAGAATGACTATCAAGGTTAGTAGACTTTATATATATATATATTTTTTTTTAAACCTAAACCATTTAAACCGTAACGGGTTCAATAAATCAAACTAACTGATTGGATTAGTTTTAAAAAAATGTACAGTATGTTATTTATCTTTGTGCATTCAGAAACACAGATGTTAAAAACAATCCTAAAATATAAAATAAACCTGCAGTAGAGCACGCTGGGAAATATGATAATAATGGGTATGGTTTTGATGGGACCGTTTTACTTGACACGGTGTAAAACAATAACTATGGTTATTAACACCAACACTGGAGGTTATTTTACACCACTTAGTGTTAATTTCACATGTACAGAGTGAATTTAACTCCTGAACTCCTAAAGCAGCCATTGCCATTGGCTGCATGGATTTGCATTAACAGAACCCAACCTGGATTCAAGGGTATCAACATATTGTACTAATTTGAGTGTTCCGGATTTACTATGTTACGTGTAGTCATTGAGACCAGGCTGAGAAATCCCATGTAGCCTTGTTTACAAGTTTGAACGCTGGAATGTGAGATGTATTCTACAGCTCAATTAGGACGATAGAAATTCTCATTATTTAGTTTAATGATTTTTTAATTTGAGCGCAATTATTTCTATATAGCCTCGTTCTGAACTTCTAACTCGAGTGGGGGGAATTCTGATGATTGAGTTGATGGTGATTCAATAAATTATGATTGACAAATAATTATGAAGGTACGCGTGAAACTAATGTCATTTAATTATAAAGCTCCACTCCATATTTCATTCTTAATGCCTACTGCTTGCCAAATATGTTTTTTTCAACTATATGTGTTTTTTCTTTGCAGTACAGGGATTGTCCTGACTTTCAAGAATGCTTGAATTGCTTCGCCTTGCTTTTCTGAATGGCTGACAAGTTTCACCATCCAATTTTTTCAAAATGTAATTTAACTAGGCATGTCAGTTAAGAACAAATTCTTATTTGCAATGACAGCCTACGCCGGCCAAACTTGGACGTTGCTGGGTCAATTGTGATACAGTCTGGATTCGAACCAGGTTGTTTGTAGTGAATCCTCTAGCACTGAGATGCAGTGTCTTAGACCACTGCGCCACTTGGGAGCCCAATTATTTAAGTTGTAGTGTTGCATGGAATGATGAAAAGGGATTATGCATACATCTTGTTTTATCCAATAAATAAATACATTAATTAATAGATTAAGGTCTGGATTCAATCCGAATTGACGAAGTATCGCAGAAGATCCGTTTTAAAATGTAACTGTAATTTCCGATTGAGCCGACATACGCAGCGTTTACCGTGAATACCGTGAATACCGTGAATGTAGAGTCTGTGACCATGGTAACATTGCCATTAACTGTCAATCGTGCTATAAAGCAGAACTTCAGTACAATGGATTCAATAGAGCCCTAAAACACTGTCCTTGTAATGAAGGGCTCACTTCTTCACTGCACTAAGCATTTATCCTATTTAAATACTATTAAAAAATGAAGTATTGAGATGCCAGCTTTATTAAGAGTATTGAGATGCATCCCTCATTAGTAGTATTGAGATCCATCCCTCATTAGGAGTATTGAGATGCATCCCTCATTAGGAGTATTGAGATCCATCCCTCATTAGGAGTATTGAGATGCATCCCTCATTAGGAGTATTGAGATGCATCCCTCATTAGTAGTATTGAGATCCATCCCTCATTAGGAGTATTGAGATCCATCCCTCATTAGGAGTATTGAGATCCATCCCTCATTAGGAGTATTGAGATGCATCCCTCATTAGGAGTATTGAGATCCATCCCTCATTAGTAGTATTGAGATGCATCCCTCATTAGGAGTATTGAGATCCATCCCTCATTAGGAGTATTGAGATGTACCCTTTTTAAAGATGATTGCAGTGTTACCAAAAAGATCTTCCCTGCAGTGTTACCCCCTCTGTCATCGATTCAGGTGTGCGTCCCAAATAGCACCCTATTCCCTACATAGTGCTGGTCAAATAGCACCCTATTCCCTACATAGTGCTGGTCAAATAGCACCCTATTCCCTACATAGTGCTGGTCAAATAGCACCCTATTCCCTACATAGTGCTGGTCAAATAGCACCCTATTCCCTACATAGTGCTGGTCAAATAGCACCCTATTCCCTACATAGTGCTGGTCAAATAGCACCCTATTCCCTACATAGTGTTGGTCAAATAGCACCCTATTCCCTACATAGTGCTGGTCAAATAGCACCCTATTCCCTACATAGTGTTGGTCAAATAGCACCCTATTCCCTACATAGTGCTGGTCAAATAGCACCCTATTCCCTACATAGTGCTGGTCAAACGTAGTGCACTATGTAGGGAATAAAGTACCATTTTGGGACGCCTGTGTGGATCAACAGAGCGAACATCATCCACCTTTTCTAGATAAGAATGATGACTTCAGCGCAGACATGCAGCAGATGGGGAGCTGTGGCACTGCGCCTCTGTACTACACCGCCATCTAGTGTTGGTTATAGAAAGACACACGTTAGAGCTGCATCTACATTGGCACCATTCAGTCTCATAGAAAAAAAGTCATTTAATCTCCTTTGTGATCATTCTATACTTACCATGTTAAACAAAACAAAAAAACAGTCTCAACAAAGACATTCAAATATTTGCCCAAAACATATCAACTGTGGACCATGGAGGAAAAAAACAGTAATTCATCGGTGAAATGCCAACCATTCGACTGAGTGATCATCATTACAATGAGATATTTTTACACAGAAAGGTTATGTCTCTCAGCTGGGTCCCAGTCTTCATCTCAGTCCTGGCCTCTGGGTGACAGGAGAACTGAACAGATGGTCAGAGGACACTCACACTAAACTCTAACTCTGATGTTGAAACATGTTTAGCATGAACCTGATGTGTACACACACACACACACACACACACACACACAAACAAATAAACACAGTAATTATCAATGTCAGGACCATAGACACCTGTCAGCACCACTGTGGGGACATCGTGGCCCTCTGTCAGCGCCACAGTGGGGACATCGTGGCCCTCTGTCAGCGCCACTGCGGCAGCCCGTTCTGGAATAGATGGTGATCAGCTGTCTGTTTACTTCCTCAACATCACCAGAAGGCACAGGTGAGCTAACAGGTCTCAGAACAGTCTGCCGAGGGAGCAAGGGAATGAGAAGGAGAGGGGGCGAGAAGGAGAGGGGGGGTCAGAACAGATAGAGGAGAGAGGGAGGGATGGCGAAAAGAGAGGGGGGATGCATTATTCAGCTCTACTTCACCCTATGGAGTTGGAGCCATGGGACTCAAGCCAGCTGCTGATCAGGAATGCTGAGATAGACCTCATTAGACTAGGACTACTATGATTCCTTTAGCCCTGGATGCCCTCTTCCTCAGTAGCCTTACATAACCCCACTGAAACAATATGTTACAGGCTAACTAAAGCTACAGACTGGAATGTAAGAACTTCCAGTAATGGGCCCATTGTGTAAGACGTTAAGGTTGATTAACCATCAAGCTACCAACATATTTGACATACATCTATTACCAACTGAAACTGTTGGAAAAATCAACAATCATAGCAAAGCATGACCCAAACAGACTACTGTATTTTAGCAAAATTACAATTATTAGCATATTCTGTCAAATTCAAATACACATTTTTCCCTTTATGTAATGTGAACCTTTTTCTAAAGTACACTCTACATTAATACTATACTGAAGAAAAATGTAAACGCAACATGTCAAGTGTTGGTCCCATGTTTCATTAGCTAAAATAAAAGATCCCCGAACTTTTCCACACGCACAAAATATGTATTTCTCTCAGATTTTGTGCACAAATTTGTTTACATCCTTGTTAGTGAGCAATTTGAAAAGATGAATCTGTCATATTAAAAGACTGCCATTAAGGAGGCAGTACACCAACATTGTAAATACTTAATTTTACTGGCAAAAAGTGATTCAATTCACTTCAAAATGTGATCTTAGAGACATTGACCAAAAACATGCCCTCGCTGTGTTTATTTCCTGACCCCACAGCCAGCATTAGTATTGCTTCTAGTGAAACAATATCATAACAAGTTGCACAATATTGGAGGATATTATAGGAATTCTGGTATTTATGTAACATTTTCAGTAGGATAACTACTTTTCGGATAATACACACCAATACAGTACTATGTGTACATTCAGAGGGTAGCTGCTTTCTGTATTACAGTTCTACTAAGTATTCATACCACTGACAGCTGTTTCGACTGTAACTAAGCATACAGTGCCATCGGAAAGTATTCAGACCCCTTGACATTTTCCTAATTTTGTTACGTTACAGCCTTATTCTGACATGTATTAAATAAAAAACTAATCCTCATCAATCTACACACAATACCCCATAATGACAATGTGAAAACAGGTTTAGACATGTTTGCTAATGTATTAAAACAGATACCTTATTTACATAAGTATTCAGACCCTTTGCTATGAGACTTGAAATTGAGTTCACTTGCATCCTGTTTCCATTGATCATCCTTGAGATGTTTCTACAACTTGATTGAAGTCCACCTGTGGTAAATTAAACTGATTGGACATTTGGAAAGGCACACACCTGTCTATATAATGTCCCACAGTTGACCGTGCATATCAGAGCAAAAACCAAGCCATGATGTCGAAGGAATTGTCCGTAGAGCTCCGAGACAGGATTGTGTTGAGGCACAGATCTGGGGAAGGGTACCAAAACATGTCTGCAGCATTGAAGCTCCCCAAGAACACAGTGGCCTCCATCATTCTTAAATGGAAGAATTTTGGAACCCCCAAGACTCTTCCTAGAGCTGGCCGTCCGGCCAAACTGAGCAATCTGATGGTCACTCTGACAGAGCTCCAGAGTTCCTCTGTGGAGATGGGAGAACCTTCTAGAAGGACAACCATCTCTGCAGCACACCACCAATCAGGCCTTTATGGTAGAGTGGCCAGACAGAAGCCACTTCTCAGTAAAAGGCACGACAGCCCACTTGGAGATTGCTAAGAGGGACCTAAAGGACTCTCAGACAATGAGAAACAAGATTATCTGGTCTGATGAAACCAAGATTGAGCTCTTTAGCCAAGCGTCACGTCTGGAGGAAACCTGGCACCATCCCTATGGTGAAGCATGGTGGTGGCAGCATCATGCTGTGGGGATGTTTTTCAGCGGTAGGGACTGGGAGACTAGTCAGGATTGAGGGAAAGATGAACGGAACAAAGTACAGAGAGATCATTGATGAAAACCTTCCAAAAGGACAACGACCCTAAGCACACAGCCAAGACAATGCAGGAGTGGCTTTGGGACAAGTCTCTGAATGTCCTTGAGTGGCTTTGCCAGAGCCCGGACTTGAACACAATCGAACATCTCTGGAGAGACCTGGCAGAGCTTGAGAGGATCTGCAGAGAAGAATGGGAGAAACTCCCCAAATACAGGTGTGCAAAGCTTGTAGCTTCATACCCAAGAAGACTCAAGGCTGTAATCACTGCCAAAGATACTTCAACAAAGTACTGAGCCAAGGGGTCTGAATACTTTCTGAATATACTGTACATCCTAGGTAATTTTGTCCATAATGGGAAACGCTGACATAGACTGACCAGGTGAATCCAGGTTAAATGTATGATTCCTTATGGATGTCACTTGTTAAATCCACTTCAAATCAGTGTAAATTAAGTGCAGGAGATTTGTCAGCCTTGAGACAATTGAGACATGGATTGTGTATGTGTGCCATTCAGAGGGTGAATGGGCAAGACAAAAGATTTAAGTGCCTTTGAAAGGGGTATGGTAGTTGGTGCCAGACTCACCCGTTTGTGTCAAGAACTGCAACACTGCTGGGGTTTTTCACACTCAACAGTTTTGCGTGTGTATCAAGAATGGTCCACCACCCAAAGGACATCCAGCCAACTTAACACAACTGTGGGAAGCATTGGAGTCGACATGGGCCAGCGGAATGTGGAATGCTTTCGACACCCCAAAGGACTAGAATCCCTAAACAATTATTCAGATTTGCTAAGAACAAGTTGATTGACAAAGTCATTAAACATTAAATGTCCGGTTAGCCTCCCCCTCATCCCTTGGGAACTTGGCTGAAAACAGTTTGATCTGTTTCCTTTGTTTTTCTATTCCTCTGTTCCATATGGTTCATTCATTCATTCATTCATGAGAGAGAGAGAGAGAGAGAGAGAGAGAGAGAGAGAGAGAGAGAGAGAGAGAGAGAGAGAGAGAGAGAGAGAGAGAGAGAGAGAGAGAGAGAGAGAGAGAGAGAGAGAGAGAGAGAGAGAGAGAGAGAGAGAGAGAGAGAGAGAGAGAGAGAGAGAGAGAGAGAGAGAGAGAGCCTTGGTGAATCATCATGGGCCTGTGTATGTTTAGCTGAAATGCCCTGAGATACTTCTATTGACCGAGCGATGCCTCCTCAGGGCTTTGCAATACAATTCATGCCTGCGTCTTATAGTGAGCAATACAACTGAGGGAATGAAGAGAAAAAGTTATACACAATGTTGTGAACAAAGTCAATGGGCAAACTGCCAAGCGCTTGAACACTTGTTTAAAGTCCTAAATGGTTATCCTTTGCATATTGGCCTCCTGTAAAATAATGTTCATGTTTGGTCTTTGTTTGTCCGTGCGTGTGTGCATGCATCCGTGTGTCTTTCCTGTCTGTTGCCAGGGCAATTATCAAAAAGCTCATTTGTATCAAGGTATAACAGCTTGGGTGCCTGCCTGAAATATTTTAAAAGAGCATCTTGCTTTTAATCACTGGTGAACATCTACAGGATTCAAACTGATTAAACTCGGGGGAGCGGAGACTCAGCCCTTTGAAAATCAGGCTCCCACTTCAAACCTCCAAAAACCTACAACTAAATAACACAGCGTTTCCCAAACTTGGTCCTGGGGTTTTTGTCCTAGAACAACACAGCTGATTCAAATAATCAAAGCTTGATGAAAAGTTGATTATTTGAATCCGCTGTGTAGTACTAGGACAAAAACCAAAATGTTCAGCCCTTGTTTTCCCCAGGACTGAGTTCGGGAAACGCTGAAATAGCACATCACTGATTCTCTCTCTAGCAGGACTTTTTCAAAGGCAATCCCCCACCGAGGGTAATCTTTCCTGCATGGTTTTATGTCAATGGTCGAGGGAGGTATATATATGAGGTTAAAAAGTGGTGACGTTTCCCTACAAAAGAGCCTAACTGTTGCGGCTTGACACTTTTTCCTGTGTGGTGGAGGTGGCCATCATTAACACACACACTGCTATATTAGTGACATTTGTGTCCAGAGGTCTGTTTCTAAGAAGCTTACCACAGCCTGAGGGATTGGTTTGTTCTGTTCTTTCTCTGCCTAATATGATTTCTATCTCTCCTCTCCTCTGCTCCAAGCCATGTCTAGACACTCACTATCTCCTATGACATCATAAGAGGAGGCCATGTTAATTCCTCACTCCTCTCCATACTCAGGACTGGACCCGAATGGCACCCTCTTCCCTGCACTCTTTAAAAAAAAAAAAAGGGTTCCAAAACATTTTTTGGGGGCTGTCTCCATAGGAGAACCCTTTTTGGTTCCATGTAAAACCATTTTTGGTTCCAGTTAGAATCCTTTTGGGTTCTCTGTAGTTTTGGGTTCTACTGTACATGGTACCCAAAAGTGTTCTACCTGGAACCAAAATGGTTCTACCTGCAACTAAAAAAGTTTCTTCAAAAGGGCTCTCCTATGGGGACAGGCCTTTAAGGTTCTAGATAGCACCTTTTTTTTCTAATCGTGTATGTAGTGCTAAATAAAAGGAACATTTTTAGGTGAGGTTTACCAGAGAACGTTCTACAAATCACAAAAGTACTCATGAGTCACACCAAAATGTTTGCAAATTTATTACGAATAAAAAACTGAAATATCATTATTCAGACCCTTTACTCAGTACTTTGTTGAAGCACCTTTGGAAGCGATTACAGCATTGAGTCTTCTTGGGTATGACGCTACAAGCTTGGCACACCTGTAGGGGAGTTTCTCCCATTCTTCTCTGCAAATCCTCTCAAGCTCTGTCAGGTTGGATGGGGAGCGTCGTTGCACAGCTATTTTCAGGTCTCTCCAGAGATGTTCGATCGGTTTCAAGTCCAGGCTCTGGCTGGGCCACTCAAGGACGTTCAGAGACTTGTCCCGAAGCCACTCCTGCGTTGTCTTGACTGTGTGCTTAGGGTCGTTGTCCTGTTGGAAGGTGAACCTTTGCCCCACTCTACCATAAAGAACTGATTGGTGGAGTGCTAAAGGGATGGTTGTCCTTCTGGAAGGTTCTCCCATCTCCACAGAGGAACTCTGGAGCGCTGTCAGAGGGACCATTGGGTTCTTGGTCACCTCCCTGTGCCTTGACACAATCCTGTCTCGGAGCTCTACGGACAATTTCTTCAACCTCATGGCTTGTTTTTTTCCTCTGACATGCACTGTCAACTGTGAGACCTTATATAGACAGGTGTGTGCCTTTCCCAAATCATGTCCGATTGAATTTACCACAGGTGGACTCCAATCAAGTTGTAGAAACATCTCAAGGATGATCAATGGAAACAGGATGCACCTGAGCTCAATTTCGAGTCTCATAGCAAAGGGTCTGAATACTTATGTAAATAAGGTTTTGTCATTATGGGGTGTTGTGTGTAGATTTATGGGGTGAAAAAGGAAATTAATCCATTTTAGAATAAGGCTGTAACGTAACAAACTGTGGGAAGAAATCACCTCATGTTTCAAAGTCTGAATACTTTCTGTACATTTGTATGTAACATGTCATACTAATACAGAGGAGGCCTGCCATTGAGACAGATGGTATCCATGCCGTTTCAGTTCAAGCTCGTCGCCGACCAGCATAATCCCCCTGGGAGGGCATTGCTGTCTGCACGAGTTCAAGATGCCAGAGAAAATAACCTTTTGTTGCAACGTGCAACACGTATATGAAAGGATGTGTGTCTTGTTTGACACCTAGGCAAAAACAATTTCAAACAGTTTCTCAATTTCCCTCTTCTTTGTCTAACACATTATTACATCTGTGTATTGTCTGCTGCTCTATGATTCAAAACTACTGTATAACCATGCTTACAAAGAGAAAACAACCCAACCCTGTGTGCCTTCCATTTCCTATCTAAACAGCACTAACATGTCTCCAACTCTGTCTCCCCATAGATGATGTCTCCATTCCCATTCACTGGAACAGTTCACGACATGCTTCAACCCCTTCAAGAGGCCCATTTCTCTCTCTCACACACACACACACAGGAAGTGAATCCGAGAGTGGCCGTCAAAGGGATGGGACATAAACGACAGCCAAGCCCAGCAGGCTCTCTCTCTGTGCGTCTGTGAAAAGGAAACGCTCTGTGTGGACCCCAGCTGAACCAGCTAAAGCCCGGACCTTAAGGGGACCGTTCACCACCTGAAATTACAGTTATGTTGGTCATAACTCTCAAAAGTGGTCTAAAGTTTAAATTCAGGTGTGAATTATCTAAACTCTTTTTTTGTGTGAATTAATCTAATTTATTTTTGGTGTGAAATTATGGTAATTTACTGACCATTTCTCCACTGAACAAAAATATAAACGCATTTCTCTACCATAAGCCGCCTCCAACAGACAATGTTCATGGTGTCATGTGGGCGAGCGGGTTGCTGATGTCCACGTTGTGAACAGAGTGCCTCATGGTGGCGGTGGTATATTTATCAATGGCAATTTGAATGCTCAGCGATACCGTGACGAGATCCTGAGGCCCATTGTTGTGCCATTCATCCTCCACCATCACCTCATGTTTCAGCATGATAATGCACAGCCCCATGTCGCAAGGATCTGTACACAATTCCTGGAAGCTGAAAATGTGTCCTTTCTTGGCCTGCATACTTACTAGATGTCACCCATTGACCATGTTTGGGATGCTCTGGATCGATGTGTACGACAGCATGTTCCAGTTCCTGCCAATATCCAACAACTTCACACAGCCATTGAAGAGGAGTGGGACAACATTCCACAGGATACAATCAACAGCCTGATCAACTTTATGTGAAGGAGATGGACTCTGCATGAGGCAAATGGTGGTCACATAAGATACTGACTGGGTTTCTGATCTACAACCCTACCTTTTATTTTAAGGTATATGTGACCAACAGATGCATATCTGTATTCCCAGTCATGTGAAATCCATAGATTAGGGCCTGATTTCCTTATATGAACTGTAACTCAGTAAAATCTTAGAAATTGTTGCATGTTCATTTTTTTCCCCTCTATAGGATATGGGGGTTTGCCTTATTAGATATCAGTTGTGACGTTGTATCTTTCTGATGCCTCGACTCGAGACCCATCCTTGTCGTCGCTGATTGGTTAGCTGAATAGAAGGCGCGGTCTTGGTAGAAGATGTTGCGCTCTTTGGCAAATCAATTCATTTGAGTAGCGAAAGCAATTCGCACATCGAAAACACCATTCCATTCGTGGTGGGGGGGGAACATCAAGAAACGTGCAAATTCATAAAATTAAACCTCTGGAGGAATCAACGACTTCTGCGATGTGAACTTTGGGGAATTAAATCCGTGAGAAGGGTGAAAATGAAAAAGCAACTTAACTTAACCATTAAGAAGCACTCCAGTTGAAGTTTACATGAAGATGATGTTCTAGAAAAAAAAAAACGACCATTATAGTCATATTCTGGCGCACCAATTCGCCACATGGATAGAGCGCGCGCCTCTTTAGTGTGTTTGTAGCCTGTTGTGGATTATTATGAGGCGTCATGGCGTGGTGTGACCGTGGGTGTCAGATACTGCTGACCATCGTGGGCGCTTTTGCAGCTTTCAGTCTGATGACAATAGCTATTGGGACCGACTACTGGCTTTATTCTCGGGCGTACATATGTAACGCCACCAATGTCACCACGGACGACATGCAACCCAAGAAAACTAGAGGTGACCTGACGCACTCCGGGCTGTGGCGGATTTGTTGTATAGAAGGTACTTTGTCAGCTTTCTGGTCTATTCTTTTGAGGTTTTTGCATTTGGTTAATACAGGAAAGTATCTGATATATGATTCATTCTGGTGCGTCAAAGTAGTACATGTTTAGTTTGTGGCACCAACATGTTGTTAGTATAGTGTATTATGATAAGAATGTGTGTGTTGGGGGCGTTTTAGGAAAAACATTGTTGACAAAACCTTTTTGTCCACACTGAAATAAACTGTCCATGCACAGAGTGAAAAGTTGTTAGGGCGTTTGATAGAACAGAGGTCTTTGGAACGCGACGCGCAGGTGTAGGCAACTCGTGTCCGCGCACTCAGTGGTTGTGGGCGCGTTATACCATTATGTATCCTTGTGCGTAATGCAATGTAGTAGGCCTATATTCATATTTTTGCTTCGGATATGACGTGGCCTCGTTACCATATACTGTACATGCATAACGCACGGCTCTATGGAAGTGTGCAATAAAACTAATTTATAGCCTACTCAACCCGTTAATAATCAATGGCTATTACTTTTAGGAGTGCAAAACTACGAGTTCAACATCAGATTTTTAAGATGCGCTTCTCCAAACGGTGGTTCTTTGTCCATCCAGTTCAGTGTGTGTGTGTGTGTGTGTGTGTGACGCTGTTGCTAGGCAACTACACCTAATAAATTGCCATGGAAACATGAATGAGCTTTAGAAATAGAGTTGCAAATAAGTTGAAAATAGCTCAAATTCAAATCATGTATGTTCGTTTTTCACCTACACGAGATGGAACGAATATATATGTTCCTTTCTTGTTTCAACATAAGAGCTGGGTTGGGCTTTGCTAAGAGAGTTGCACAGCAATGAAAGATTCAGTCAATTTAATTTATAATGTCTACCCATGTGCTGAGCATTGTATCTATCAATACATCTTAATCAATACGACCTATCTGTTAAGTGGTGTCCTTCGATTTGGTCACATAAAGATCGATATAGCATTTTAATTTACATAATGGATAATTCATGGTTGTTTGGTGTCTACTTTTCCCAACCAAAACCGTAATTTACTCTTCTCCATTGAAGTAGCCACTAGCCAGCTCTTCCAGATCACTTGCGTCACTGTTAAGCGAAATCAACTACGTTAATAAATATGCAGCGTAGTGTTGAGATTGAGAACTTATTCTCCAGCGAACTGCAAGCGAACTGAAGTGCACTTAAGTAAATTGGTTTGGGGAAGGATGGACACTTCAACTTAACATGTTGATGATCAAATATTGCTATATGATACAAAAGTGATGTGTTAGGTAAATGGTATTTCTTCTGTAGGCTAGCAAGTGAAGCATTGAATAAAACGCGTTTATTCAAAGTCGAATCAAGTGCACATGAAGTTGCTGAAAATCGACCCGGCATCGTGCGTGGCGCTTAAACGTGTCTAAACAAAGCGCGGCGGAAAGCGATGACTCCCTAGAGAGAATATGAACGCAACTCGAGAAGACCATTTCACAGTCAATATGTTTTGATCAACAGCATGAATTACAAGCTGCAGACTGATAAATTAAATTATTCAGTGGCAAAGAAGAATACTAAGAGAGAGAGAGATTTCTATTTTCTATTCCATTCATGTCCACGTCTAGGCAAAACAATGTCACGTGACAGCATATCCCAAAATCCTTTTCCCTTTCTCCGCCCTTTCTACTTTTCCCCATACCTTTTCTCCAACCCCTAACATGACTTAACACATATGTAGCGGACTTTACGTTACTAAGTTGGCCTCACACTGCTCTCCTCTTTAACGAAGTGTTCCAAGTGGAAAGCTCTTTATTCAGTGCCTTGTGAAACAAAATGTTCTTGCTGCGGGAGAGCACAGGGGAGGCTTTTAAGACGCGCACGGAACGACTTGAGTCTTGTTCCCAGCTCGCCTTAAATCAAACAAGAACTCCCACTTAACCGTGTCGACGGGAGACGAGATGACGCACTTCAAAGCGAGAGAGAGAGAGAGAGAGAGAGAGAGAAAGTGGGAGGGGTCTTAGTTTCTTCCTTCTAAGTGGATAGACACCTGTTGAATGACTGTCAATCTCTCTCTCAGATGGGTTCTTCCTTTCTGTTAATGAATGGCTTTTGATTTTAAATAGCTATTGTTGCTTGCCAGACTGAACAAGAAAGACTTCTTGATGATAATGAGGATGATGCATGGATCTTGTTGGGGTTTTTGGTAACTGTTGAATGATGTTTGTAATAAGGAAAGTTGGGGTTGTGAGAGACTGTTTATAGCTAGCAAAACAGTTTTTGTGGGTTTAAAAACGTCGTATTGTGTGTGTCTGTGTACGCACGTCTACGCGCAAGCCCGCCAATCCCTGTATGAATGCATTCGTCAGATGTCAAAGGGCTCCTCTGAGATGCAGGCATGAAATGTGCTTTTTGGGCACCAGGAGAAGGTTGCCATGGCAAAGCTATGCTGAGTAATAAAGGATGCACTGTTGTCTCGCAGGCAGACAGACAGAGTTTCCACTAGTTACCACAGCCACAAAGTAAAACTTGTCTATATCGTAAAAATTCATTTAAAAAAAATAGTAGGTTATGCTTAAGTTAGGCATAAGGTTAGCAGTGTGGTTAAGGTTATGGGGTGATAGATATGTCATATCAGAATGAGTGCTTCATCCAGAATCACGTGTGACAGCTGTGATTAGCCAGTCGCGTCCCCTTACCAGCCATTACTCACCTGCTTCTCTCTTAGCTCTTTCTGCGCATCTCCATCAGTTTTAAAATGACATTTAGCCGTGATTGCGAGCTGGGTTGTGAAGACACTGAGGAGTCTTCTGCTGTTACATTTGTTTAATTATTGGAGCGGCTCGCAGTGTGATCTATGTAAATACATTGTATCTTTTCATTGTTAGAACCAAGAGCACAGGCCAGTCTGACTAGGCTTGACTATCATGCCAACCTGGTCTCAGAGCATTTCGTATATTATTCTGCATGCAAATCTGAGACAGTCCATTTAGTATGGTATGTTACATTTCGTATGGTATGTATTCATTTGTGGATATCCATCACAGATTTTGTATGATATACAAATTACAATATATACATTTACTCATACTATGTAATGCGTTTCTATAGCTTTTTGCACTCCTGACCTTTTCATACTGCCTCACTATGTATCATGGATCTGTCTTTTGTGTACTTCGTAATGGCATTTTGCACCTGCCCTGTGTTTTTCATAGCTGCTTGATGAAGTAATTTCCCCACTGGGATCAATAAAGTATCTATCTATATGTTACGAATTCTAGCTAGGTGGCTAACATTAGCTAGCTTGCTAACATTAGCTAGGCTAGTGGTTAGGGTTAAGGTTAAGTTTAGGAGTTAAGTTAAAGGGTTAAGGTTAGGGAAAGGGTTAGCTAACATATTAAGTAGTTGCAAAGTAGCAAAAAAAGTAGTAAGTAGTTAAAAAGTTGCTAATTAACACATATCATACTAATTTGCCTACTCAAAGAGATGTGCTTCAAAAGGTAGGATGCATATGCCTAATCAATGTAATTCTATGATATATCTTATATCTATACCTTCAAATTTTCTGGTGTTCCTTAAATTCTGTTTTGTGCTTAACTTTTCTAAGTTGGGAGCAGTTTGTGTGTGTGTGAGAGAGAGAGACAGAGAGAGAGAGAGTGATGAGTGAGTGAGTGACAACTTGAGGCCATAAAATATTCAGAGTACTGCCCTGTATCCAACGCTACAGCATACATCAGAACCGATGCTAATTATATCTCCCTCTAAATCTCCTGGGTAAATCATGACTCTGTATGCTTAGCTGATATGCACAGAGAGACTTCTACAGGCCAGGCGATACCTCCTTAGGGTTTTGTGAGAACTTTGGGCTACAATTCATGTCAAGATAGAGTAAATGGGAGTCTGTGTGTGAAAGAGAGAGGGAGTGAGTGAAAGAGAGAGGGTGTGAGGGAAAGAGAGAGGGTGTGAGTGAAAGAGAGAGGGTGTGTGAGAGAGGCAGGTAGAGTAAGTATGGGTGTAATATATTGCCTAAGGTGTAAAGTAAG
This sequence comes from Thymallus thymallus, assembly GCA_023634145.1. NCBI lineage: Eukaryota > Metazoa > Chordata > Actinopteri > Salmoniformes > Salmonidae > Thymallus > Thymallus thymallus. The sequence goes on along the minus strand of CM042394.1, from coordinate 10,811,281 downwards.
CTAAAGATGGTTTCATATAGTGTGTTTTCCCCTTACTGCCACAATGATATGCAGATCAATATGCATTTATATTCCGGACTACATTCCTCCTGCCAAGTGACAGGTAGGCCTTTGGATATGAGCATATCAGCTATTTTCTGCAGTAGGCAGCCTGTTTTATACTGAACAAAAAATATAAATGCAACGTGTAAAGTGTTGGTCCCATGTTTCGTGAAATAAAAAAAATCCCAGAAATGTTCCATTCGGACAAAAAGCTTATTTCTCTCAATTTGTGCACAAATTTGTTTACATTCCTGTTAGTCAGCATTTCTCCATTGCTAAGATAATCCATCCACCTGACAGGTGTGGCATATTAAGAAGCTGTTTAAACAGCATCATCATTACACAGGTGCACCTTGTGCAGGGGTCAATAAAAGGCCACTAAAATGGACTTTAAGGCCACTAAAATCGAGATAATTGAATGTTCATTTCTTTTTCATAAGTTGCCTCCAATGTCGTTTTAGAGAATTTGTCAGTACGTCCAATCGGGCTCACAACCGCAGAACACGTGTAAACATGCCAGCCCAGGACCTTCACAACCAGCCACCCAGACAGCTGATGAAACTGTGGGTTTGCACAACCGAAGAATTTCTGCACAAACTATCAGAAACCATCTCAGGGAAGCTCATCTGCGTGCTTGTCATCCTCACCAGGGTCTTGACCTGACTGCAGTTCGGCGTCGTAACCGACTTCAGTGGACAAATGCTCACCTTCGATGACCACTGTTACGCTGGAGAAGTGTTCTCTTCACAGATGAATCCTGGTTTCAACTGTACCGGGCAGATGGCAGAACACATGGCGTTGTGTGGGCGAGCGGTTTGCTGATATCAACGTTGTGAACAGAGTGCCCCATGGTGGGGTTATGGTATGGGCAGACATAAGCTACAGACAATGAACGCAATTGCATTTTAACGATGGCAATTTGAATTCACTGGGATACCGTGATGAGATCCTGAAGCCCATTGTCGTGCCATTCATCCTCCACCATCACCTCATGTTTCAGTAAGACAATGCACAGCCCCATGTCGCAAGGATCTGTACACAATTCCTGGAAGATGAAAATATCCCTTCCATAGCCTGCATACTCACCAGACATGTCTCTCATTGAGCATGTTTGGGATGCTCTGGATTGACGTCGTTTGGTCACACCAGATACTGACTGGTTTTCTGATCCACAACACTTTTTTCAAGGTATCTTTGACAAACAGATGCATATCTGTATTCCCAGTCATGTGAAATCCATAGATTTTAGGCCTAATGAATTTATTTCAGTTGACTGATTTCCTTATATGAACTGTAATTTTTAAATTGTTGCATGTTCCATTTATATGTTTTGTTCAGTGTATTATACAGTGAACAGTGTGATGTTAAATTTGTTGTATTGAGTATATGTGTGAATATCAGGGACAGGTTTTTGTCCTGGGAGACGGGGCTAACAGAGATGTTTACAGCTTCACACAGATGTTTTGCGTGCAATTAAAAATGGTCTCCTTTTTGGGCCCTCACCAGTCTGCATCCCTGAGTTGAACACCGTAACTAGTCATTTCAGTTAATGGCTTCTGACCCACTACAAGCATTAAGGAGTGTGTGTCTCTTCAACCCCATATTATAAGTGAGAAAGAAACACAGAGACAAATACAGAGGAGTTGACAGGGCCAGAGAGACCAGTGCAGTCTGGGTAACTGGGATTCAATCAAAGACAAACGCATTGCACTTGACTTTTAAATGTAATTTACACCTGAGCTGACATCCACATCGTTTACTGTGAATGTCATATCTATGAACAACAGGGAAATAGACTTTAATAGTTGACATTCATGGCATGACTGCAGATAGCTATTGGGGGTACTCACATCAGAGCTGACTGCAGACAGTTATTGGAGGTACTCACATCAGAGCTGACTACAGACAGATATTAGAGGTACTCACATCAGAGCTGACTACAGACAGCTATTGGAGGTACTCACATCAGAGCTGACTACAGACAGCTATTGGAAGTACTCACATCAGAGCTGACTACAGACAGATATTGGAGGTACTCACATCAGAGCTGACTACAGACAGATATTGGAGGTACTCACATCAGAGCCTGCAGGTCCAGAACTACTGCTGGTTTCCCTTTTCCATGATAGTAGTTTTGATTGTTTAAAATATAATTTAATTTGTCAAATACAACAGGTGTAGGCTTTAACGCAAAATGCTTACATACGAGCCCTTTCCCAACAGAGTTAAAAAGTAAGAACATTAGCTAATAAAGATAAAAATAGTAACACTATAAATAACAATAATCATAGTATATACAAGGAGTCCTGGTACCGAGTCAATGTGCAGCGGTACGAGGTAGTTGAGGTAATATGTACATGTAGGTAGGAGTAAAAGTGACTAGGCAATCAGGATAGGTAATAAACAGAGTAGCAGCAGCGTATGTGGAGAGTGTGTGTGTCTGTGTGTTTTGTTTGTGTGTTGTAGTGTCAGTGTAAGTATGTGTGAACGTGTGGGTAGAGTCCAGTGAGTGTGCATAGAGTCAGTGCAACAAAGGGTCAATGCTATAGCCCGGGTACCATTAAAGTCCCTGATTGGTCATAGATTCCACTCACCTGGTGTCCTGAATCATTTCCTGATTATAATGAAAGTCAGCAGTGTCTTGGTGATACTAATCACAGAAATAGAAGCACCACACAGACCAATAAACCACTTAAAAGACATGTTTACATTACTATCTTCTCTCATAAATCTGTTTTAGAGTGAAGCAAGTCCCTGTTCATTCGTACACTTGACTTGAGTTCCCAACCTCTGGGTGAGGCAGCGATTTCATTGGAAAGTGAAAAACGTTTCAATATTCATGTCACCGCCATGTTTTATTCTCTTAAAAGTTCAGAGAACATTTTCTTAACCAAGTGTCAACTCTTTGAATGGAAGGTGCCTTAGGGCTGAATAATATCAGGACTTCCTGTCCTCAGTTGGTTTCATATGGGGGTCTAGGGGTCCTAGGTCTACCTAAGTCATCCATAATCTGATATAAATGTGTGCGTTTCACGTGACAAGTCAGTTAAGCAATGCATGTGCCCTTATGGTAGACAGTGTACTCTCCAGGGTCCAGGGTAAGCTTGGTCCGCCAGCCCAAGTAATTTATCAATGTTCATAGATAGTCACCTAAACAACAATATACAAAAAGAAACAAACGGGCGTATCAAAATAAAAGTGTCCAAACAAACGTAGGAAAACCCTTCTGGGATGGGAGGCTACTCAATTTACCTCTCACTCCACCATTGCCTGTCAATCACTTGCGCCTACCTGTAAGCAAGGGTTGGAACCGGTTCAAGGAACAGAACAGAAAACCGGAAAATAATTATACATTAATAACAGAATCAGAACCATATAATTCTGTTCAGAACGAAATGATTGGAAAATAATTTCTGTTCCAACCCCTGCCTGTGAGCAATCACTCTTTCTTAACCCTGTTGGCTCATAAAAGGACCTAGCGTGGCCACTGCTGCCCCTAGTGGCGGGATGTGTATATTGAAAATGTACTGTCTGTGTTACACTCTAACCACTAGAATAATTCATTTCCTAGCAGTGATAGAAAATGTCCCTTGCAGATTGACAACCCTTTTAAATAAATTAATAATTCACAGGTTAAAGTATTTGTTTTGTATGAAAATCAGAGGGGTAACAACAAAATAATCAGCCTTATAATAGGCATCTGACCTTTGGCAATCAATTTGTATTTTCAATAATAGTTTTTTTACCCCCTTTTTCATCATATTCAGCTGGTAGTTACAGTCTTGTCCCATCGCTGCAACTCCCGTACCGACTCGGGAGAGGCGAAGGTCGAGAGCTGTGCGTCCTCCGAAACACGACCCCGCCAAGCCGCACTGCTTCTTGACACAATGCTCGCTTAACCCGGAAGCCAGCCGCACCAATGTATCGGAGGAAACACCGTACAACAGGCGACCGTGTCAGCGTGCATGCGCCCGGCCCGCCACAGGAGTCGCTAGAACCCGATGGGACAAGGGCATCCAGTCCTCCCCTAACCCAGACGACTCTGGGCCAATTGTGCACAGCCTCATGGGTCTCCCGGGCGCGGCCGGCTGCGACACAACCTGGAATCAAACCAGGATCTGTAGTGACACACCTAGCACTGCGACGCAGAGCCTTAGACCGCTGCGCCACTCCGGAGGCTGTATTTTCATTTTTAATTGTGACAATTAAGCAACCCCAATGTACGGCACGTCTGCAATCTCTAAGACTTAGTGAGTGCCTTTCCAGCTCAACACAGAAGTGCGTTGAGTATTGGGAACCATTTCAGCTTCACTTTCACTGTGACATGTCATGAGGCATAATACATTTGTCTAACGAGCAGATATTGTTACTCTGTATGTTAGAGCTCAAAGCCTAAGGTTTTCACTGTACCTTGTATTCACACCTGCAGCCCTGTACATGTGACTATTTAACAATCTGAATCTGAATCCATGCTCTATTGGAGTTAACATACATATATTTAAAAATCATTAGCCATGTTTCAAATGTCCACTAACCTGCATGAGCTGGAATCCACTTCTCAGCCCTTCTCTGTGAAGTGTGCACTATTTTATAGCAGACTTTCTGTGGTTCTTTTGACTCCACAGGGATCAACAAAGGAAGCTGTCTTCGGATCAATCACTTCCCAGAAGATAACAACTATGACACAGACAGCTCGGAATACATCTTACGTAAGTGCTCGCCTCCCGCCCCCACATCCGGATGTCTTTTTATCCTTTGTCATTGTGTGTAAAAGCATACAATGCCCATAGATACTCAATGGTAGCCAGTGGACACAGGGTGCTTTATCTCTCATAACTCCCTTGGCTCTGGCCCATAACAGCATGATGCCATGACAGTAATTGGAGCTCTGGAGAGACGGACTGAGATGGCGTAAGTCCTTGGTTGATATAGAGCCGTCAGTGGTGGAAAAAGGACCCAATTTTCCTTCGTTAATAGGAAATGACTCAAGTCGAAGTGAAAGTCACCCAGTAAAATACTACTTGGGTAAAAGTCTAAAAGTATTTGGTTTTAAATATACTTAAGTATCAAAAGTTAAAGTAAAAATAATAAAAAATGCATTATATTATGCAAACCAGAACGGCATAATTGTTTTTTTTGTTAGTTTTTTACACTCTAACACATAATTTACATACAATCATTTAGTGAGTCCGCCAGATCAGATGCAGTAGGGATGACCAGGGATTTTCTCTTGATAAGTGCATGAATTGGACCAGTTCTCTGTCTTGCTAAGTAAGAAGTACTTTTGGGTGTCAGGGAAAATGTATGGAGTAAAAAGTACATTATTTTCATTAGGAATGTAGTGAAGTAAAAGTAAAAGTTGTACAAAATATAAATAGTAGTAAAAGTACAGATACCCCAAAAAACTACTTAAGTAGTACTTTCAAGTATGCAACACCCTTACAAAAAAAACGTTTATAAAAGTCATTTTAATAGGCTCGTGTCAGTTTTATTTAACTTGAAAACTGTGTTTTAGTGACAAAGCAAAAAAGTCTAGTCCTTTACATGTGTTGGCTACATGCAATAGCAGCCAAAATGGTGCATTAGCAATTATGCTAAAAGTACTAGCACACTTCTCTGTACATCCATAATGCAATAACAGCAGAAGATGCACAGATAGTGAGTTAGCGACGATGCTAAACGTGCTAACGCTCTAAACATGCTAATCATCCTAAAAACACACTAATGTTGCAGACATGCTAACATTGTGAACATGCTAACCATGCTAACCGCTGTGTACTGTAGGTATAGTGCGGGCCTCCAGCCTCTTCCCCATCCTGAGCAACATCTTGTTGTTGCTGGGAGGACTGTGTGCCGGGGCTGGGAGGAGCTACAGCAGTAAGAACAACATCCTTCTCAGCGCCGGCATCCTGTTTGTGGCTGCAGGTAGGTGGCGTCACACAGCTATTGACAATATCGCAATGGCGATTCCCTGCATATTTAGCATTGCCCTTTGAGTTGACATTACCCACTAAGTTATGTTAACATATTTTTGAAAACACTAAGCTACTATATGGGCAAGGCCCTACAAGTCCACCTCTCAGTTCTACCTCTTTCTCTGTGTATCTCCTCAGGTTTGAGCAACATTATCGGCATCATCGTCTACATCTCCAGTAATGCCGGTGACCCCAGCGACAAGAAGGACGAGGACAATAAGAGTAGCTATGGATACGGCTGGTCTTTCTACTTCGGAGCGCTGTCCTTCATCGTGGCCGAGGCCGTCGGCGTCCTCGCTGTCAACGTCTACATCGAGAAGAACAAGGAGACGCGGTGCCGGGCGAGGTGTGAGTTCGTCAAGACCACCTCGTCCACCTCGCCCTACTCCCGTATCCCTAGTTACCGTTACCGGCGGCGACGCTCCCGTTCCAGTTCCCGCTCCACCGACCCGTCCCGAGAGACCTCACCCGTCGGGGTGAAGATGGGAGGAGGAGGGGGAGCAGGCGTAGGAAGTGGAGCAAGCTTTGGGATGCCCATGGGTGGGATCTCCATGTATGCCCTCAGTAGGGATACTATGAAAAGTGGGATAGCTGGGTATTGTAGTCCAGAGCGTGACTCGAGCTTCCTGCAGGTCCACAACTGCTTCCAGAAAGATCTGAAGGAGGGTGTGAACAGGAGAACGACACCCGTATGAGAGTTGGAATGCATCTCTGAACTTGGTAGGATACAGGAGACTTCACAAAACCGTAAAGGAAACAGTTGGACAGAACATAACCCAGGATCATTGTTTCAACTACAATACCCAGACTTCCATGTTGAACGGTCATAGTTAATATGATGGAGTGTGCTCTTTCCTTTGGTATAACAAATTGCAGTCTGTCTTCGTTTTGGAGGAGAAATGGACGGATAAGTTTTATTAGGAAACACTTTAGTAAAGCTACTATTAGTCCATTTACAAAAAGACTACAGATATCCAGACCTTTAGTAGCAATGCTTTTGTGATACATTAATAAAAAAAAGAAGTATTTTGCATATCCCTCAACGAATGGTAGTCATATCTTGTTGTTTTGATGTTGTTAAGTGATACAACTCGCTGGAGGGGTTTTGATTTTGCCATTGCAACTGGTGCTATACACTTTCAATAAACTTTGAATATTCTGATTATATATTCTCCTATGGGGGACAGTTCTTCGGCTGTCCCCCATAGGAGAACCCTTTTGGGTTCCATGTAGAACCCCATGTGGAAAGGGTTCTATACTGAACAAAAATATAAACGCAGCATCTAAAGTGTCGGTTCCATGTTTCATGAGCTGAAATAAAAGATCCCAGAAATGTTCCATACACACAAAAAAAGAACTTCTCTAAAAACGTCTCTCAAATTTGTTTACATTCCTGTTAGTGAACATTTCTCATTTGCCAAGATAATCCATCCACCTGACAGGTGTGACATATCAAGAAGCTAATTAAACAGCATGATCATTACACAGGTGCACTCTAAAATGTGCAGTTTTGTCAAACACCACAACGGCAGAGATGTCTCAAGTTTCGAGGGAGCGTGCAATTGGCATGCTGACTGCAGGAATGTCCACCAGAGCAATATATCCAGAGAATGTAATGTTAAGTACTCTACCATAAGCCGCCTCCAACGTCTTTTTAGTACGTCCAACCGGCCTCACAACTGCAGACCATGTGTAACCACGCCAGCCCATGACCTCCACATCCGGCTTCTTCACTTGCGGGATCGTCTGAGACTGGCCATCCGGACAACTGGTGGAACTGAGGAGTATTTCTGTTTGTAATAAAGCCCTTTTGTGGGGAAAAACTCATTCTGATTGACTGGGCCTGGCTCCCCAGTGGGTGGGCCTGGCTCCCAAGTGGGTGGGCCTATGCCCTCCCAGTCATGTGAAATCCATAGATTAGGGCCTAATTAATTAATTTAAATTCACTGATTTCCTTATATGAACTGTAACTCAGTGAAATTGTTGCGTTTATATTTTTGTACAGTATACATGAAACCCAAAAGGGTTCTTCCTGGAACTAAAAACGTTTATTCAAAGGATTCATATATGGGGACAGCTGAAGAACACTTTTAGGTTCTAGATAGCACTTTTTATTCTAAAAGCTAGGAATTTTGGTAAACGTTTTGTAAAAACCTAATCCTTCTCTCCGACTGCCATGTGATACTCATCTATATATCTATCTATCCTCTGTGATCTTTGTATTGAAGGAACTGCTTTACCTGTAAAGCTACGTATGTTTGTATTATGATCTGACCACTGACATACTCTTTCTATTAGTACATAACCAAATTCAAACCCTTTGTAGATTGAAAATAAGTACTGAAAACTCCTTCTCATGAATAACATTCCAATCAATATAAATAGTCGATTTATTTCAATCAAATGCACATTGTCTTTATTGAGTGTTAGTATATTTTCGATTTTGCTCAGGGAAGATGTATTGGTATTAACTAATTTACACCCTTTATGAAGCATTACCTATTAGGTATATTACGTAAAAGCATTCCTGTTGTTATATCTTATCTAATGCCATAAAGACTGTCTTCAGTGTCCACAAATAGAGGTGAGATCGCACTGTAGGCTATGTCTTGTTGTTTATGAATCTACCTATTAATCACGTACTTCTGTGTATGGCGAGCTCCGTGTAGAAGTTGCCCGTAGGCACAGATCTAGCATCAGTTTACCATAATCCTAACCTTAATTTCTCCCATGAGGGGAGAAAATGCAAAACTGATCTTGGATCAGCATCTTGAGAAAATGTCATGCCCTTATGTGCTAGCTTGTTAATTGTTTACAAACAAATTAGTGATTGTGCTAGGATGCTAAACCGCTACTAGCTAGCTAGTTGACTGCTGTGGCTAGCCAAAAAGGACTTGTTTTGAAAGTTGGATTATTTTATCCTTTGAGGCTTTAAAAGTGTTCTTTCACTATGATTTTGAACATTCAAAGCTACTGGGAAACATCCATGGCAGGCATTGTTGTCACTAACTTGCTACATAACCTATAGGAAGTAGGAGCACCACCACCAATCAGCCTACACCACTGCACACACACCCGTTGTTACGATGACAACTAGCGTAGCCATGTCAGCAAATGACATCTGTCTGAACACACACAAATCCGTTTTCGTAACATACTGTTTGAACAGTCAATATTTTCCAAAACGGATTTGAAAGCAAAATTGATTTGAGCGTTAAGACCTGCAGTGTGAACGAGGCTTAAAATGCCCCTATTCAGAGTCAACCTGTCACTAACTGGTTTGACGCTAAACCTTCCTTTAAATTGGATCTTCTGTGTAGCACATCACACAACCTTCTTCCCCCAAACGCCACATTGTTCATGGCGTTCAGTTCCCCCTCACATTGAGCTAATGAGGCAGGCTTGATAAGCCTGTAATGCTCCATTAGGTGGCGGCACGAAAGGCATAAAGACATTACGAGCATCCACAGGGTCCGAATGAAGGGAATCAACATCAAGTCACTTCAAGCATGAGTCTATTAACAGACTCCAATCTCTCTCCTCTCTTCCCCAACCGGAGACTTTGGAAGGGAACACGTCTATTACATCACCAGTGTTCATTTAGAGTTCACATGACTCATTCCTGGGATTGTTCACCCTTCATTGGATCCTACTGTCATATTCACGGTTGTTCTTGTGTTTATTTTTAGCCGTCATTTTGATTTATTTAATTAGGTGACTGTTTGTGACTCCATCGTTTCGTGCGACAAGACTATGCGTGTTTAAATCATCAGGGTGGGTTGCATGGTTCTGCTGCTTCCTTTGCTAGTTGTCACTCACGACTCGTTCAGACACCATATGATGTCTTTGTTACCCGATAACGGTCCACTGAACATAGTTCCTGTTCGGTTCACCAGCCATGAATTTGAACAATTCTCCCACATCACCAGCGATAGATCCTTGATGAAAACCTGCTCCAGAACGCTCAGGACCTCAGACTGGGGCAAAGGTTCACCTTCCAACAGGACAGCGACCTTAAGCACACGGCCAAGACAATGCAGGATTGGTTTCGGGAGAAGTCTCTGAATGTCCTTGAGCGGCCCAGCCAGAGCCCGGACTTGAACCCGATCGAACATCTCTAGGGAGACGAAAATAGCTGTGCAGCGACGCTCCCCGTCCAACCTGACAGAACTTGAGATGATCTGCAGAGAAGAATGGAAGAAACTCCCCAAATAGAGGTGTTCCAAGCTTGTACCCAAGAAGACTCGAGGTAGTAATCGCTGCCAAAGGTGCTTAAACAAAGTAGTGAGTAAATGATCTGAACACTTAGGTAACTGTGATATTTCAGTTTTATATATACACTTGCTAAAAAATCTAAAAACCAGTTGTTGCTTTGTCATTGTGGGGTATTGTGTGTAGATTGATGAGGATTTGATTTTTTAAAATCAATTTTAGAATAAGGCTGTAACTTAACAAAATGTGGAAAAAGTCAAGGGATCTGAATACTTTCCGAATGCAATGTCTATACACAAAAAAGTATGTGGACACCCCTTCAAATGAGTGGATTCTGCTATTTCAGCCACACCTGTTGCAGACAGGAGTATAAAATAGAGAACACCGCCATGCAATCTCCATACACAAACGTATGTGTGCGTATGTAGTGTATGTGAATGTGTGTGGTTTTGTGTGAGAGTGTCAGTGTAGTGTGTGTGTGAGTGAGTCTATATATAGTGTATATACTGTATAGTCTTGTGAGTGTGCATAGCGTCAGTGCAAGATGGGGTCAATGCAGATAGAATGGCTAAGCATTAAATTTACTATTTAAATGTCTTATGGCTTTGGGGCAGAAACTGACTCGGTGTCACGTTCGGGTGTGTAGAGAGACCAAGGCGCAGCGTATCGATAGTTCGACATATTTATTGAACTAACTGACGAATAAACTATACTGATATCGAACTATACAAAATAACAAATACAATATATAATGAAAGGGAACACACGTAGCACGACACGAGACAATATACAACAATGAACCACGCCAACGGAGTGGAACATAGACATATAGGTAAGATCCCTAATTAGAGGTAATGCATAGCAGCTGCCTCTAATTAGGGATCCCACACACACACAACACCAGACAGAAATAGAAATGATAGATCTGCCAGACTCTGACCATAGAAATATAGAGAAGCAAAGCTTCTCTATGGCCAGAGCCTGACACTCGGAGCCTGTTGGTCCGAGAGCCAATGCTACGGTACCGTTTGCCGGACGGTAGCAGAGTGAACAGTCTATGACTTGGGTGGCAATTTTTCCGGCCTTCCCCTGACACTGATATAGAGGTCCTGGATGGCAGGGAGCTCGGCCCCAGTGATGTACTGGGATGTCCACACCACCCTCTGAAGCGCTTTGCGGTGGAGGGCGGTGCCGAGTCTCTCATCACCGCCGTTGTGTCATCAGCAAACTTGATGATGGTTTTGGAGTCGTATGTGGCCACACAGTCGTGGGAGAACAGGTAGTAGTCGTGGGAGAAGAGGCAGTAGTCGTGGGTGAACAGGCAGTAGTCGTGGGAGAACAGGCAGTAGTCGTGGGAGAACAGGCAGTAGTCGTGGGAGAACAGGCAGTAGTCGTGGGTGAACAGGCAGTAGTTGAGGGTGAACAGGCAGTAGTCGTTGGTGAACAGGTAGTAGTCGTGGAGAAAATAATATCCATCCACATAAAAGTGAGAATATTAATGTGGTGATGCTGGCTTGGTAAACCATTTAAGCCAATGATGAGGGTACTGTGTGTGTGTGTGTGTGTGTGTGTGTGTGTGTGTGTGTGTGTGTGTGTGTGTGTGTGTGTGTGTGTGTGTGTGTGTGTGTGTGTGTGTGTGTGTGTGTGTGTGTGTGTGTGTGTGTGTGTGTGTGTGTGTGTGTGTGTGTGTGTGTGTGTGTGTGTGTGAGAATGAGATAAAGAATGAAAGAGTAGCTCTATCATCTGCCAGGCTTTTTGTCTTCAAGGCTCATTCTTAGTGCAGGAACACACATCAACATCAATCCACTGAAATCTCTGTCAGGCATCCCTCTAAAATATACGCACTGTATATGGTACCAAGTGTCTTTGAACAGTTTTAATTGAATAGAAAAGTCATTTTCACTGTCTGAAGCATGATTTAATTCAGTTGAGAGCACCAAAGAGTTTTTATATTTCCAAGATATTGTACTCAAACACAGAACTGGAAAAAAAGCACTGCCATCCCAATATATTTTTCCCTCTCAAAAGCTTCCTTTGAACATGAATCCTCATTTTTAAAATGGCCGACATTTCTCATAGTGGGAGTTCAATCCTCCAGCTTTCTGTTCCTAATCACTCTGTAGAATACATCCACGTGTGAGGGTAAAACATTTTTATTAATCTAATTATGTTTGAAGACTGTATTGTTTTCGTAAGGCGAAATGTCAGATACTGTTCTACCGTAATCGATACCAAATCTGAAAGTGTGATGGAAGGCTTCCTTACCCTCTCTTTTGTGTTTCGGTTTAGAAATGAACGTACAAAGAAGTTTGCAGTGCTAAGATAATAAAGTCTCTCCTTTTTCCTTTCCCTCAATTCCAAAAAGGTTGTATACTTTTACTTTAGGATACCAACGAAGCACAACTTACAGTTGAGATTTGTATCAAAGGCTCAGTTTCAGAGACTAGGAGAACAAGCAACCCATTTTGAGTCAATCTTCACGATACTGTAGTATTTGTCTGGTTTCAGTGTGCTGAATATAACATTTGTTTCCAATCATAACAATGTTTTCTTGTGCTTCAGAAAAATACTAACACACTAACATGAAGTCTTCAACAGACAATGTACTGTAAATGCATTTGTACATTTATATTCACTAAATGGCCAAAAGTATGTGGACACGCCTTCAAGTTAGCGTATTAGTCTGTTTCAGCCACACCCGCTGCTGACAGGTGTATAAAATCGAGCACACAGCCATGCAATCTCCATAGACAAACATTGACAGTAGAATGGCTTTACTGAAGAGCTTAGTAACTTTCAACGCGGCACCGTCATAGGATGCCACCTTTCCAACAAGTCAGTACGTCAAATTTCTGCCCTGCTAGAGCTGGCTCGGTCAACTGTAAGTGCTCTTATTGTGAAGTAGTAGAACACACAAGCTCACAGAACGGGACTGCCGAATGCTGAAGCTCGTAAAAATCGTCTGTCCTCGGTTGCGAAACTGCCTCTGGAAGCAGCGTCAGCACAAGAACTGTTCATCGGGAGCTTCATGAAATTGGTTTCCATGGCCGAGCAGCCACACACAAGCCTAAGATCACCATGCGCAATGCAAAGCGTCAGCTGTATTGGTGTAAATCCCCGCCATTGGACTCTGGAGCAGTGGAAACACGTTCTCTGGAGTGATGAATCACACTTCACTATCTGGCAGTCCGACGGATAAATCTGGGTTTGGTGGATGCCAAGAGAATGCTACCTGCCCCAATGCATAGTGTCAGCTGTAAAGTTTGGTGGAGGAGGAATAATGGTCTGGGGCTGTTTTTCATGGTTCAGGCTAGGCCCCTTAGTTGCATTGGAGGGAAATCTTAACACTACTGCATACAACGACATTCTAGACAATTCTGTGATTCCAACTTTGTGGCAACAGTTTGGGGAAAGCCTTTTCGTGTTTCAGCATGACAATGCCCCTGTGCACAAAGCGAGGTCCATTTTGAAATGGTTTGTCGAGATCGGTGTGGAAGAACTTGACTGGCCTGCACAGAGCCCTGACCTCAACCCCATCGAATACCTTTGGGATGAATTGGAATGCCGACTACGAGCCAGGCCTAATTGCCCAACATCAGTGACTGACCTCACTAATGCTATGGTCCAACATCTAGTGAAAAACCTTCCCGGAAAAGTGGAGGCTGTTATAGCCGCAAAGGGGGCACCAACTCCATATTAATACCCATGATTTTGGAATCAGATGTTCGACAAGCAGGTGTCCACATACTTTTGGCAATGTTGTGTATTTTTACAGGAGACATTATATTGTAATCTGTCAAATCAATCCTTGTAAATATTATGTTGATTTCCCACAATGCTTTATGGAAACACCATAGCTGGTTTTTGTTCATGTTTTCAATTGTACGCTTTGTTGTGTCATTTGATCCCAAATAACACTGAAATAAATACCTTCAGGTTATAAGCTTATTTCTCTCTTTTTTCAGAATGTATCCTTTTTGCCTTTTATCATGTTGTATACTATGTTGTATACTATGCTAAATATATATTTGTAATATACTTTTGGTCACAAATGTAGTGCTTAATACTATTTCTGACACCATATTTGATAAGGAGATGGATGCCAGGTTGCTAACAGCAGAGAGCTCGCCAATACTGTAGGCTAGTTTGTAGGCGTAAAACTAAAACCAATATCATTGCAGGGGCTTAACTTTCAAACAATACACATTTTAAGATGTTGTCAAACATAAATAAACACAAACATTAACAAATAGTCAAAACCATACCTTCTTTAGCACACTTGACCACAGCCCAAACAACTGTCTTCAAACTGATCCTCAAAATGGTTGCCCTAAATGCTGCAATTGCACTAGTTTTCAATATGTCTGCATATCTTTTCTGGAAAATGTTGGCCCAGACACGCAGCAATTTCTGCCTACTCCTCTGACGGACAGACAGGAGCACACACTTCAAAACAAACGCAGTGTTTGTGTTAAGTGAGTCCGCCAGATCAGAGGCAGTAGGGATGACAACGCGTCATATTGATAGGTACGTGAATTGGACCATATTGCTCTCCTACCTGAGCATTCGAAATGAAACTAGTACTTTTTGTTGTCAGGGAAAATGGCAGTTAAATGTACATATTTTCTTTAGGAATGTAGTGAAGTAAAAATAAAAGTTGTCAAACAAATACCCCAAAAAACTGCTTAGGTAAGACTTTAAAGTAGTATTCTTTTTGGGGACATTGGTGAAGCTCACTACCATGTATTATCAATCTGAAATGTGCCTGAGTTTGGCATAGAGTCAGTAACGGCAATACCTCTGAGTCTGGTTCCTTGAGGGGCGTCAAAGCCACTCTCAGGCCTGCAGCGAGACAGCTGCTGTTTACAAACACATTTAGTCGTTATAAATAGTTTACAGATACGTAGACCAAGCAGTTTGTGGATAGTAACAACACAAATCTTTTTAAAACAGCATCCTCTAATTGCCACAACATGGACATGAAAGGTCAGTACCCCAATGCAGTTGTAAATGAACTGGTAAAATAGTAGGTCCTACACTTACTCTATGTCACAGCACATACACTGTGTTCGGAAAGTATTCAGACCCCTTGACTTTTTCCACATTTTGTAACGTAAAATGGCCCCTCATCAATCTACACACAATACCCCATAATGACAAAGCAAAAACAGGTTTTTAGAATATGTTTGCAAAAAAACCCGGAAATATCACATTTACATAAGTATTCAGACCCTTTACTCAGTACTTTGCTGAAAAACCTTTTGCAGCGATTACAGCTTCGAGTCTTCTTGGGTGTGACGCTACAAGCTTGGCACACCTGTATTTAGGGAGTTCCTCCCATTCTTCTCTGCAGATCCTCTCAAGCTCTGTCAGGTTGAATGGGGAGTGTTTCTGCACAGCTATTTTCAGGTCTCTCCAGAGATGTTCAATCGGGTTCAAGTCCGGGCTCTGGCTGGGCCACTCAAGGACGTTCAGAGACTTGTCCCGAAAACACTCCTGCGTTGTCTTGGCCATGTGCTTAGGGTCGTTGTCATGTTGGAAAGTGAACCTTTACCCCAGTCTGAGGTCTTGACAGGTGTGTGCCTTTCCAAATCATGTCCAATTAAATTTACCACAGCTGGACTCCAATCAAGTTGTAGAAACATCTCAAGTATGATCAATGGGAACAGGATGCACCTGAGCTCAATTTCGAGTCTCATAGCAAACGGTCTGAATATTTATGTAGATAAGGTATTTCAAAAACAAAATGTTATACATTAGCAACATTTTCTAAAAACCTGTTTTCACTTTGTCATTTCTGTGTGTAAAATAATGAGGAAAATGTTTATTTAATATATTTTACAATAAGGGGTCTGAATACTTTCTGAATGCACTGTATATAGTTCACTGAGATGTTTGCCAAATAAAGTGTGGTGAATACATTACGGTAAGTATTGGGAGATAAAAATCATTTACGTGACTAAGTCCCTTATCATGGCACTTTACACACCCCCACCCACTCAGATGTAACCTGATAAAGAGAGCCTGACATCTTGAATCACTGCACACATTTATAGCAGCAGCCCATCATTGCAGTCAGTTTGTTCATCAACTATCCTGATCCACCTCAACAGCTGTAGTCTGAGTTACACAGGCCCCCCTCAGTCGACAAATAGTTAGATAGAGGAGAGGGCTGTGAAAACTAGGGCACAGCAAAACTGACCCCTTTCCCTTAAACCAGAGGCACAGATCCAACAGAGACAGAGCGAGAGACAGAGTAAGAGGCTGGGGAAGAGAGAGACATTTGTGGAAGGCTGTGTGACTGTTAAGGAGTAAAGAAAATCCACCATCGACGTCCCCAGAAGTCCAAAGTCCTCACAAGTTTGACGTCCCTTCAAGTCTGAGCGAAGTGAGGACCTCGGTGCTACGCGTTCCGTCTTCTTTGGACATCTTCGTGTCAGTGTTTCCACATACAAACTGCACCATGCACAAGCGTACGAAGGTGAAGATCACGGCCTTTGTGATCCTGGTGGGTATGGCGGCCATGTTTACGGCGGTGGTGACGGACCATTGGGCCGTGCTGAGCCCGCGGGTGGAGCGGGTGAACGCGACGTGTGAGGCGGCCCACTTTGGCCTCTGGAGGCTGTGTAAAAAGACCATCTACATTAGTGAGGCGGACTACAATGGAAAGGGTTGTGGTCCCATCAGCCTACCTGGAGGTAAGACAAGACACAGGAAGACGGCTTATAGCTTGGACCTGAAAATCTGCACTGTCTGTGTCTATCCTAACCCTGAACCTCTCTAGTCTATGTCAGAGGTTACCTGAGGTTACCTGAGGTTACCTGAGGTTACCTAATGTTACCTAATGTAACACCGACCAATGTGGCACTTTAAAACATTGTGTCTGTTTTAAAAACCGTATTTGGATTGTTGGAACAGGCCTGAGAGATTGGGTTTGGTGAGAAGGGGGTCAGTTGAGTCTTATTTAGGGCGTGGTTCAACACTTAGCGGTTTAGCCATGTCACCGAGCACCAGTCATCTTTGAAATGTGGCCAGCTAATGTTCCTCTTAACCACAAGCCCTCCTGGTGTGGAAAATGACTTGTCAGACAATTATTTAACTGAGATATTGGGGCTTCAGAAGCCAGGAAACAGGAGGTAACTACCCAACAGCGTGACGATTAGCCTATGCTACAATAAATAGCACAGCAATAATATTAACAAAGCTAACACTTTCAGACTGACCACAATACTTCCAGACTAATCTTTAAAGTCCCAATCCAGCTACTTCCCGACAGTAATTAAACGAGCAGTTCGCCACACCCGCAATAACATCTGCTAAATATGTGTATGTGAGCAATACAATTTGATTTGATTTGATGAGGTGTCTCTCTCCCCTTAAAGCTGAGGTGTTTGCCAGCTCCTCAGCTCTTAGCGACTAAGAACTGTTAAAGCAGCAGTATCCCCTGAGTGCCAGCTCTAACAAGGCTCGCTCCAACACCTTCAAATACACTCTATAGTGGCTGCAGTTGTCGTTCCCTCCAATCAAAACAGGACCTCGGGCAGGATTCAATCTGGACCACGGAGGATCCGTTTTGTAGCGCGGTTTACGTTTAGAAGGTAATTTCCGATTTAGCCGATATCAGCAGCGTTTACTTTGAATGCGATCTCTGCGACTGTGGTAACATTACCTTTAAATGGTGCACAGCCAAAACGGGGGGGATAGGCTTGAATCCTGACTTTAGACAACTAATGCTTTGATCTCGCTCTAACTTGTGATGACTCACACTAAATGTTGTGAGTCAATGTCACATTGAGTGAGAAATAAATGCACCGACGGGAAGGGGACTAATTGAGTGGAGCTCGTGAAAGCAATACACAGCCCATTGTAGCTTTAGTAATGGTCTGATGCAAAGCAGAATGACTGCTCTGCCATTTAAAAGCTTCAATAAGCAAAGGTCCCTTGCCCGAACACACACTCCCTTAGGACAATCTTGGCTAGATTCACTGAAGCAAATGTGCCCACCTCATAGATACTGTAGGTCAGCTATGGGCTTCTGGGAATTCCATATGTCGACTGGTACAGGCACTTTCATGAACAGCTGGAAATGCCTGGTTGAATTAAGTCCTTTTTTAAGTCAACCCTCCTAGCTATAACGAATCAAGGGATTTACAATGTTAAGCTTGGGGCATTCCGGAACCAACAGCACTGTCAGATAGTGGTAGTGTATTTAATGTAAGGAACACCGTTGGGCAGGCTACTTAGAGATACCCCAAATTGCAATGTCTTATTAGATACATGGTGTTATGTACCATCAGATGTAGGCCTATCGTGGATACATTTGGTGGTCAGTGTGGGTGAGATGCTCTTGGTATCTCTCCAAGTAGGGCTGGCTCTTACATTTTTTAATGATAACTCAACGGCGAAACTACAGTCAACTCTGATCACAAATGAAAAAGCCTAAACTTCTTTTCAAATAGTCTTTATGGGTAAAAATCAAAACTCCCATGTTGCTAACAACACATTTAGCCAACAATGCTAATGCCACACATACAGTGAGTAGTGGCATTATGTGTGAGAAGTAATGTAGTGAAGAGGCGCCAAGATTTATATAACCTTTCTAGTGCGTACAAGTTCTATTTGGGAATGAATAGCAATATTTATTAAAGCCCCACGTCTTAATGAGAGAAATACCAACCACTAGGACAGTTCATGCCACTCTGTCGTCTCTAGGATAATGGCACTGTTGAAGTGACCCTCCTTGTGTTTTGCCGTCTGAGTTGGAATAAAAAAAAAATATATACTGTATATATTTTAGTTGGAAGTCTACAAAGATCGAATTCTGTAAGGAGAAATGGGGATGTAGAGGTTGCTTCCCACTTGTTGCTTCCCACTTGTTGCTTACCTTGTTTGCCTTCCTAAATAATCATAACAGAAAATAAGAATTACTGTAAAACCGGATATTTATATAATTTATTTCATATGAATACTGTCCAGAACAGCAAATGTACAATCTAGGTCAGCCAAAGCCAATATAGCAACTGTTGCAGAAACAAAGATATCTTTGGGATTTTCTGTTGTGCGCAGCACTATGCAGCTGGCCAATGGAGGATAAATATAGTCTGTGTAAATACCCAGCTGTCCTGGGGTAAGAGCCGTGAGGGAGTCAAGTGTGTGCACACCTTCAGAGTACAAATGAATGACAAGGCCACCTGCACAAGTCAGGCATAGCCCTTCAACCCCTAACCCCTAACCCCCCGCCCTGGCGCTGACCTGCTACCCACCGTCCAAAATAATTCCCCGTCCCCTGGGGGTGGGCTACAAGGGTCCTGGGGTGGGCTAGTGAAAGCCCTGGCATGTAGGCAACTGGAACTTCAACCACATACCAGTGCTGGGAGGGGCACCCCGGTGGTGGAAGTGCCACTTCTTGGGAGGGGCACCCCGGTGGTGGAAGTGCCACTTGTTGCCAATGTTGCATGCTGGTCTTTCTGGTTTACTTTTCTGTATAGAACGATATCAAGTGGTTAGACTATATAATGGTTGTTTATATTTACTTATTAACATTTTAGACGTGAGCGTCAATGTTTGTATTTAACTTGTGTGTCGTATTCATCGTAGCTAGAGTCGCCTGGGGTCGCCTGGGGGGGATTTTTCAGGGTGGGTCATTTTCGACTACAACGAGGCACATGCTGCTAGCTATAGCCACCTATTGCAACGAGCAAAGAGAATGAAAACGTGGGCTCAGAGAAATGTGTCTAACTTAGCACCTTATGTTGATGAAATGGTTGTCAATAGAGAGGCAGACTCACTGTGAATCTCCTCACCTTCTTAGAGACAGATGAAGGATTTTTTTAGTAGTGCGTAGAGGTTCTGTTTTGACCAGGTCAGCTCTATTGAGACGCTGTTGACTTGCCCATTGAGTTCCATCAGGTGCTATTACTTACATCGTATCCTTGAGATGTTGATGTCGACAAAGTGGCTCCTAGTTAACGTGCGGTTTGGACTGAAATATATGTATATACCCTGTTGTTTTGGAGAGGCCTTGGGTGTCACTGGGGTGTTACAAAGTGGGACCACCCTGGCATTACTGATCCCCTCACTAATAGACGGAGCATTGTCTGGACATGCGCCGAGTGATAAGGTTCCAATTTGAAATTAATACAACACAAAGAGAGCCATGGAATCTAGTAGTGTGGGGATATATTCATGGATATAGATAGACATGGGGGTGCCTTACAAGTCCTTATACAGTAGAGTTACAAGCACATATACTGTAAGCCAGTTCCTGGAAGGCTTGAGTCTATTCTACCCATCATTAAAGAGACCTTTTGAGTGTCATCCAATACAATTAGAGAACACAATGGCACAGACCGTGTGTGTGTGTGTGTGTGCGAGTGAGCGTGCATGTGTGGTTGCCTGCCTGCGTTCATAGTGTGTGTATTTGTGCCAACCTGACCGACTGCCTTCATATTGTGTGTGTATGTGTGTGTGTGTCTCTTAAGGTGAGGATGGGAGTGCGTAATGAGGACGTCAAAAGCTAACGAGGCGAGCGATGCCTCCGCGTAGTTGGCATAATCACTGGATTTTGTGTTTCAATTAGCAAACACAGAAGGACAATGACACAGCCCCAATGCCTGTCCAAGTGCCTCACGTTAGATAATGCAGCGTGGGTATCTCTCCTCTCAGCGCAATGAAAGGGCACTTAGTCTTCAGCATGATCACTAGAATCACATAGGAGTTTGTGGTGCGGGGAGATACTACTACCGCACCATACTACCGAAGCTAGAACCGAGGCTTTTGTGGGCGAATGACTCAAAATGGCTGGGTTGAGCTGAGGTGACTCAGCAATTGACCTTTTAAGGACCGAATGTACTCTGACTCTTCTATAAACTAGCTCTCTCTCTCTCTCTCTAAACCAAAAACATTGAATTCTGTGGCTAAGGTGGCTAGCCTCCTTTTCATTCCCCTGCCTTACACAATTAAAAGAGCAGACAAGCCAGTTGCTAAGTAACCATCTCTGGGTTTTCCCTTGATGGCCAGTCTCTGTCCTCATTCACAAAAACATCCTCTATGTGTGAGAGTCAAAACATTAAAACATTTAGATCCCTTTTCATGGTCCTTTACCATATCAAAACCAAGGTTTTTCCCAGCGGGCAATACTGGTTGCAATTATGTTTTTATGACATCATTGTCAGGTTGTATACTAGTTGTATAAGGATGTTTTGTGAACATCTTTTTAAGTAACCAGAAAAATACATCTTTATCTGGTTGAAATCTGGCGATCTGACTAGATAACAACCAAAATGTGACATATTTCATCCTCTTCTGAAAAATACATCTTTATCTGGTTGAAATCTGGCGATCTGACTAAATAACAACCAAAATGTGACATATTTCATCCTCTTCTGAAAAATACATCTTTATCTGGTTGAAATCTGACGATCTGACTAGATAACAACCAAAATGTGACATATTTCAACCTTTTCTGAAAAAGACATCTTCACCTGGTTGTAACACAGACCAATTGTTGTGATCTGATAATATGATGTCTTCTCAACCAGAAAACCAGTTAGCACAGAGAAAGCGCAATTAAGTCATTAAAACGTCATGTGCCAAATATGGGCTGCTGGGTGCTTTGCTGGTGGCGTGTATGGGCACCAAATCCAGCTAACTGAACTTACACATACTCTGTGTATCTTTCTTTCTTAGCCTTCGCTGAGTAATGCATCCAAACTGACAACCCCACCCCCCACTTACTCTTCCTGGGTGTTCTGGGAGAAGGGGAATTATCTCCAGCCCCATGTGTATGTGTGGATATGAGGAACGCTGGAGCCGATGTGATACCATGCTTAGCTCACATAATTCTACGTGAAAGCCTGTCACTTACTCCGCTGTTGCACGTCTGGTTGGCCCAGAACATTAGACGCCACGTATCTGAGGCAGAGCAGGCCTCTCCGGTGACAGAACAGAGTTGAGAGACTTGAAGTTACCCCTGAACGTCTGAGGGACGAGAGACACAGTGGTCCACCGAATGGATGTTTTGGCGAATGGATGTTTTGACATTCTGGCTTAGCGTCAAAGCGTATAGCCTTCTCCAATGGCTGTGATCGTATTCAGTGGGTCAGATTTTACTTGTGGTTAGCACAAAATCCGTTTTTTATGAAGTTAGCGTCTTTACATTTGTGGAAGACTCGTGAAACAGTTTTTGGTTTCACATTACTCTATTATGCTACTGTATTTCCGAAGTGTTGTGCATCTATTATAAAATATATATAGCTATTTTCAAGATAGTTTAGTAACTTCTGTGATGTTCAGTGTATTGATGAGAAACTGCACATTGCTACGATCTGAACCTTCAGCTAACTGTGTTTCCATGTCTCCCACAGCGGAGAACTGTACTTACTTCAAACACTTCACTCCAGGGGACGAGTCAGAGATTTTTGAAGTCAAAACCCAGAAAGGTAAGGTTTCTTTTGTGCCTCGCCCATACACAAGAAGTTAATCATGGCCTAATGAACACACCATGATTATGTTTTGTAACTTTCATGTACACAGCCTCAATTCGTCGGGGCATGTATCAGCCTACTCCAATGTATCAAATCAAATTGTATTGGTCACATACACCTGGTTAGCAGATGTTATTGCGGGTGTAGCGAAATGCTTGCGCTTCTTGCTCCGTCAGTGCAGTAATATCTAACAGTTTCATAACATATACCCAAAATACACATAAATCTAAGTAAGGAATGGATGAAGAATATATACATATATGTCAGAGTGGCATTGGACTAGGATACAATGGTATAGTATAGTATAGTATACGGTGTATATATATATGAGATGGGTGATGCAATATGTAAACACAGAGTGACTAAGATACCTTAGTGTTCAGTTTATACATGTGAGATGAGTAACGCAAGATACGGAAACATTATTAAAGTGGCTAGTGTACTATTCCATAACGTGGCCAGTGATTTCTAGTCTATGTCTATAGGCAGCAGCCTCTAATGTGCTAGTGATGGCTGTTTAGCAGTCTGATGGCCTTGAGGTCGCACCACCCTCTGGAGAGCCCTGCGGTTGTGGGCAGTGCAGTTGCCGTACCAGGCGGTGATACAGCCAGACAGGATGCTCTCAATTGTGCATCTGTAAAAGTTTGTGAGGGTTTTAGGTGTTAAGCCAAATTTCTTTAGCCTCCTGCGCCTTCTTCACCACACTGTCTGTTTGGGTGAACCATTTCAGTTTGTCAGTTATCTGTACGCCGAGGAACTTGAAGCTTTCCACCTTCTCCACTGTGGTCCCATCGATGTGGATAGGGGGGTGCTCTCTCTGCTGTTTCCTGAAGTCCACGATCATCTCCTTAGTTTTGTTGACGTTGAGTGAGAGGTTATTTTCCTGGCACCATACTCCCAGAGCCCTCACCTCCTCCCTGTAGGCTGTCTCATCATTGTTGGTAATCAAGCCTACTACTGTTGTGTCGTCTGCAAACTTGATGATTGAGTTGGAGGTGTGCTTGGTCACGCAGTCATGGGTGAACAGGAGGGGGCTGAGCACGCACCCTTGTGGGGCCCCAGTGATGAGGATCAGCGAAGAGGAGTGGTTGTTTCCTAGAGGCGACCCATCAGAAAGTCCAGGACCCAGTTGCACAGTGTGGGGTTCTGCGAGTGCTCTGAGGACGCGGCTATGGATACCATCTGGGCCGACAGCCTTGCGAGGGTAAACACGCTTAAATGTCTTACTCACGTCGGCCACGGAGAAGGAGAGCCCGCAGTCCTTGGTAGCGGGCCGCGTCGGTGGCACTGTATTATCCTCAAAGCGAGCGAAGATTGTGTTCAGCCTGTCAGGAAGCAAGACGTCGGTGTCCGCGACGTGGCTGGTTTTCCTTTTATAATCCGTGATTGTCTGTTTACATACACTTAGGCTGATGTCATTAAAACTCATTTTTCAACCACTCCACTGATTTCATGTTAACAAACTATAGTTTTGTTAACTATACTTTTTGCATGACACAAGTAATTCTTCCAACAATTGTTTACAGACAGATTATGCTTCGGGTCATGTAGTGTAGCTTCAAGAACAGAAGAAGTGTATTCTTTGATGTCTTTCTGACAGAATGTTTCATAAGAGAAGATTCAAAGAGAGAGTCGTAAAAACAAATAGGAAACTTGGGATATGAAACGTGGGAGGTGAATAATACAAGCCAAATTGGATACATCTCAACTCAAACAGTCCATGCTAGGTGCAAGGCAGGACTGCCCATTGTCTCCTAAATTTTATGGACAAACACACAAAGAATCAACCCCTGAATTCTAAGCTTTGCACACATAAGCAATGATGCTTTGATCATTCTTAGAATTTCTCCATCAGCCTTGAATTAATTTAAACACAAGCAGAAACATTTATAGATATAGAGTTTTCCCAGGATGCCAAGGGTTGCAGCCAAGTCAACTGAGTGGATATAAGCTCCGGCAGGTAGCGTCAATGAAACTCCATGTGACAGAGCTAGTCCCGGTCACCGCCCATTCCCTTCTCTCCTGGATATTTTCCTTCCCCCATCTCCCCACTAGCCCCCTCTGTGACCCTGCCAGTACTGTGCACATGCATGGCCCATTAGAGACATGTACTCTCACATATGACAGGACTTCCATGTGATGCACATAAGGGTGCCAAGCACAGGCAGGGCCTTGTAAGACTCAGTCAGTAGGGTTTAAACCAGAATGGATTTACACACACACACACACACACACACACACACACACACACACACCCCTCTTTCACTTTGAGACCCCTCTAGCCATGGTAGCCAAAATAATGGGCAACTGGGCATTTTTATACATGATCCAAAAGCACAATGGGATGTTTTAATTGCTTAACTCAGGAACCACATATGTGTGGAAGCACCTGCTTTCAATATACTTTTTATCCTTTATGTGTTTTCTTTATTTTGGCAGTTACCTGTATATTGGTTTATATTGGTTTATACTATATACTGGTTTATACTGTATATTGGTTCATACTGTATAATTTGGCTTGTATTATTCACCTCCCATGTTTCATATCCCGAGTTTCCTCTTTGTTTTTACGACTCTCTCTTTGAATCTTCTCTTAAGAAACAATCTGTCAGAAAGACATCAAAGAATACACTTCTTCTGTTTTTGAAGATATACAGTATAAACCAATATACAGTATAAACCAATACACAGTATAAACCAATACACAGTATAAACCAATATACAGTATAAACCAATAATCAGTGTCACTACAGATCCTGGTTCGATTCCAGGCTGTGTCGCAGCCGGCCGCGACCGGGAGACCCATGAGGTGGCGCACAATTGGCCCAGCGTCGTCCGGGTTAGGGGAGGGTTTCTAGCGACTCATTTGGCGGGCCGGGCGCATGCACGCTGACACGGTCGCCAGGTGTACAGTGTTTCCTCTGACACATTGGTGTGGCTGGCTTCCGGGTTAAGCAAGCATTGTGTCAAGAAGCAGTGTGGCTTGGCGGGGTCGTGTTTTGGAGGACGCACGACTCCCGACCTTCTCCTCTCCCGAGTCCGTACGGGAGTTGCAGCGATGGGACACTAACTACCAATTTGATATCACTTAATTGGGGATATGGCACGGCGTCAGTGAGATTCAAACCTATGATCTTCTGTTCTCTATCCATAGAATTAGTCACTGTGCCACCAGGATGGAGCTAGCATGCCATGTTTTTTTTTAACTCAGCTGTTTACAAAGCTGTTTATTTCAGTCTATTCAAACAGACCCCATTTCAAAGGAAACAAGCACTCTTTAACATCAGTTGTGGCCAATTAGTGGGCTCAGACAACACACTTACCAAGATAGAGGATAGAGAGAGTTTTGTTGACGCTGAGAACAGAACGCCCATTCCCTTCTCTATTGGATATTGTCCTTCCCCCATTCTTCCACTAGCCCCCTCTGTGACCCTGCCAGTACTGTGCACGTTTGGCCCATTCAACGTATGTACTCTCACATATGACAGGACTGCAAAGCACATGCAGGGCCTTGTCAGACTCAATCAGTAGGGTGTAAATCAGAACATATCTACGCACACACACACACACATAGACTTGTTTTAATGGTTTATGATGTCAGTTAGTTTATAACATGGTTTATGGGGACCCACCTTTCCCATGGTCCTATCGATGAAATACATTTTTAATTGTGTATGTAGAAGGATACATCTGACTTCAGATGTCAGATTTGTTCAGTAGATCATAGTGAAATAATATACCTGTAAATTCAGAGGCTTGTAAGGACGCACGGTTTATAAGGACATTGTGTATACGAGTACATATAAGGAGAGATGTAATTGCCTCTTGTGCCTCTGAACAAGCATGGCTACTGTCAATCTGTGATTTAATATTTTCAATATTTTCTGTAAAGAAACATAAAAACAGTTATATCAGGAGATTCGACCATGTCACTGTTTTGATGACCTTGACAAAACCTTTTGACAGTCCAACTCCTGCTATAAGAGCTATGGTGCTAATATTTGTGTAAACTCTTCCGAATTGTAATCTGTGGGTGTCACTGAGTAGGCTGATACTCCATTTCGTGGGTGCACATATACTATAAAGCTATATGAATGTTCAATACATACAATAGGCTGAATAGTGAGGTGATTTCACACAGAGCCGATTAGCTTGTGTGTTTTTCTGTTGCTCATTAGAAAAATGTGATTTCAGTCTTGGAGGTGATTTTCCTGATCTATTCCACATTTGGTTAATGATGTTTGTCCCCCATGAGACACTGTACACGCTGAAGCGTATTTCACTTCCTCAAAGTCCCCAGAATGAATCTAAGATAACTCAGGAAATCTGTAATTAAGTTTTTGCAGAGGATGTTTTATTTGTGCAATTTTACATCTTAACTACGGTGTTTAGTACAGTGCATGACGTGTTGTCTTATGTAAACAAAGTCGGAGCTGCTGGGCAGGTCTGTCTCACTGTCTATGCTATTGGATAGAGAGCAATCATGCAGCTGTTCACCCCATGTTAGTGGGCAAATGGACATTGTCAAATCAAAACCCAACCTTAATTAACCCGTTTTGACACATGGATGTTCCAAACTCCGTTTTAGACCAGACTGACTTTATGACCAAAATTATCCTATTTACACTTTGCAGTACATTTTGACACTAAAATAACTGTTTCGGACTCATATCGATTCCACATAGGCCGTTTCCAAAGGGATTGGTTGCTTTTTAAAGGTGTCATGACGCTAGACCTTTCAGTGAATCTCTCCTGTTAGGAGGGAACAGGAGGGGGGAAGTTTTATGACTTTTCAACAATGTCATAAATTCCTGGCAGAGACTCTCCCCCCCTGGCCATGCATTATGGGGGAATCACAGAACAGGACAAAGAGACTCTACCGCCAAATACTCCTACCTCCAACTATTGGAGAATCAAACAATATTTCTCATTTTGAGAATGTGGAGACTGTCAGTGGAAAAGCCATCTACGATCCTGTCCACTCTGTGTCACCGTGGTGACCTCATAAAGGACAGCACAGCCACATTACTCTGTCATTACAGGTCCCTCAATTATTGCATATGAAATATTGTATAAAATGTTTGACTAAGTATGAGAATACTCTTGAAACGATAATCTGATTTAATCTTCTAAAATGAAAATTGTTTGTTTTATGGTAACTTGGGCCCAGCCAGTGGCCACACCCAAGTGAACAGACATTGGTTGGAAATTATGAACCAACCCCCCTTTTCTACTCAAGTACAAAAGCCCCCCTAACGATCGTTAACATTCAGTTCCAAAGAACGAGGTGGACTAGTTCCCCACGTTAAAATTGTGAATTTCAACTACAACTCTGAACTATTGAGCATTCAAGAAGAAGTGAGTCCGAGATTCAGCCTAACAGTCTGTAGCTGGAATGGTGCGCAAATCTAGTAAGAACACTGACTGACGCGGAAGCATCTACGAAGTGAGATGAACCTCTCACACCACAACGGGGCAGAACGACAGATTTTTACCTTGTCAGCTCGGGGATTCGATCCAGCAACCTTTCGGTTACGGGCCCAACACTCTAACCACTGGGCTACCTGCCGCCCCACAAGGGACGGTATTTACTGTATAATTTTATTATGTATTGTATATTCTGTAATTGTATAATTAGGTAGTAAATAAATAATTGAGCCAATTTGTGTATGGATAATTCATAGTAAAGACTGGGTTCGTGCAGACTAGGATTTTACAACAATCAGAATGAGACTGATAGAATTCATTAATATCCGAGGAGTTATTTTCGGGAATTAATAACTCTGTAAACTACACATTCCCGTGGTGCTCCGACTTCCTAGTTAATCCATTGTATGTGATTAGTTTAATCACATAATAATTAAGCCTAGAGAATCGATTTGATAATATAACTGTGACAACATTAATCATAGTAAAGACATGACATAGGCAAACGCTCTCTAAAGTCCCGCAATAAGCATGGTTTGATGACTAACATGGTGTTTGTTGAATTACATGAGTACATGTCTAAAACACGGTTTATGGCGAAATACACACACATCTGTTTAAAGCAACAAGCAGAGCGTGGGTGCAGCAGGTCGGGAGAGAGATGCAGCATTTCAGAGGGAGAAGGAGGCAGTGTATTTCGGGATGAGCAGTGGACTCTCTCTCATTGCAGAACTTGGAGTGTGAGAATTCACCTTCCCAATCAGTGTGTATTGGAAATTCATATTGCAATGTACAGCCTTACCTATGAAGTGTGCACCCATGAAATGGGGTATCAGCCCAGTGAGTAACAACCACAGATTTTACACATGTATTAGCATCATAGCTCTTGTTGCAGGACATTGACTGGGGAGGTGATTTCTCACAGTCAATTTATTGTGCGTATTGAACATTCATAATGGACTGTAAAGTCCTGCAATAATAGCTATGACGCTAATATTTGTGTAAACTCTATGGAATTGTAATCTATGGGTGTCACTGAGTAGGCTGATACACCGTTTCATGGTTTTACAATCTATAGTTAAGGCTGTACATTCCCAATATTAATATTTAATACACACAACAGGTTGACTGTGGAGGTAATTTCTCACAGTCAAAGTTATGCAATAAAAGCTATGACACTAATATTTGTGTAAACTCATAAAATATTTACACACACACACACACACACACACACACACACACACACACACACACACACACACACACACACACACAGTCCTCATGCAAATGCTAATGGCTAGCCCCAGAGATAGAAATAGCCCTTACTTGAAACGTAGCACTGACTCATTCAAAACGTCCATTGGTATTCTTCACTCATCAATAAACCAATGGTTACAATTTATATGGATCATGGCCATAGAGCTACGATCCAGTGCTGTCAGTACGACTCGCCACAGGCAGATCCAGCCAAGCAGCGTACACAGAGCTAAAACTGAAAGTGCCACTGGGATAACAATCACTAAAGCACCAACGGAGCGCAAAAGAGCTCTTTCAGCCCATACTTGAGACATTAAACCACTGATCCAGCCTAATCTGAAACCAATCACCCCTCTCTTTGGGGTTGCAAGAGGAAGAGAGCTAGCACCATGCAGGATATAGCATGATTCCAGAACTACTCAAGGGGTGAGAGCCAGTATTGGCCCATCCTCCCCCAGCGTGAGATGAAGGGGAGCCCCCGAGGAGAGGCTCTCCCCTGGGCACTGGTTCTAGGAGAGCAGGCAGCAGATCAAAGCCTAGCTCCTCCATCCACATCACAACACCAACATAACTGGAATGGCTGGTTAAGCAGCTTGGAATAACAAGTCACTCTTCCCTACCACAGATTTCTCTGTACCAGTAAACAACTTACAGTAATGCCAAGCTTAGTTCTCTCCATTGGTTGAATAAATGGGTAACATGTCTCTCATTTCACACAACAATGTTTACTTAAAGCACAATGTCATTTCAAATGTAGCCTAGTAATTTCATTATGTTAGTTAGTTTGATTGAAGTTTGGGCACACCTACTAATTCAAAGGTTTTTCTTTA
Organism: Thymallus thymallus; assembly: GCA_023634145.1. NCBI lineage: Eukaryota > Metazoa > Chordata > Actinopteri > Salmoniformes > Salmonidae > Thymallus > Thymallus thymallus. The sequence continues at coordinate 10,781,053 of CM042394.1, read as the reverse complement.
TTTTTACTATTTTCTACATTGAATAATAGAATAATAGTGAAGACATTAAAATGAGGAAATAACATATATGGAATCATGTAGTAACCAAAAAAGTGTTAAAACAAACAAATATATTTATATTTGAGATTCTTCATAGCCACCCTTTGCCTTGATGACAGCGTTGCACACTCTTGGCATTCTCTCAACCATCTCTCAATGAGGAATGCTTTTCCAACAGTCTTGAAGGAGTTCCCACATGCTGAGCACTTATTGGCTGCTTTTCCTTCACTCTGGGGTCCAACTCATCCCAAACCATCTCAATTGGGTTGAGGTCAGGTGATTGTGGAGGCCAGGTCATCTGATGCAGTATCATCACTTTCCTTGGTCAAATAGCCCTTACACAGCCTGGAGGTGTGTTTGGGGTCATTGTCCTGTTAAAAAACAAATGATAGTCCCACTAAGTGCAAACCAGATGGGATGACATATCGCTGTGGTACCATGCTGGTTTAGTGTGCCTTGAATTCTAAATAAATCAACCAAAAGTATCACCAGCAAAGCACACCCACACCATCACACCTCCTCCTCTATGCTTCACGGTGGGAACCACACATGCAGAGATTATCCGTTCACTTACTGTGTGTCTCACAAAGACACAGCGGTTGGAACCAAAAATCTCAAATTTGGACTCATCAGACCAAAGGACAGATTTCCACCGGTCTAATGTCCATTGCTCGTGTTTCTTGGCCCAAGCAAGTCTCTTCTTATTGGTGTCCTTCAGTAGTGGTTTCTTTGCAGCAATTCGACTATGAAAGCCTGATTCACGCAGTCTCCTCTGAACAGTTGATGTTGAGATGTGTCTGTTACTTTAACTCTGTGAAGCATTTATTTGGGCTGAAATCTGAGGCTGGTAACTCTCATGAACTTATCCTCTGAAGCAGAGGTAACTCTGGGTCTTCCTTTCCTGTGGCGGTCCTCATGAGAGCCAGTTTCATCATAGCGCTTGACGGTTTTTGAGACTGCACTTGAAGAAACTTTCAAAGTTCTTGACATTTTCCGGATTTACTGACCTTCATGTCTTAAAGAAATGATGGACTGTCTTTTCTCTTTGCTTTTTTTTAGCTGTTCTTGCCATAAATGGACTTCCACAAATTAACTTTTAACAAGGCACACCTGTTAATTGAAATGAATTCAATGTGACTACCTCATGAAGAGTGTGCAAAGCTGTCATCAATTCAAAGGTGGCTACTTTGAAGAAATAAAGAAAAACCCTTGAATGAGTAGGTGTGTCCAAACTTTTGACTGTTACTGTAAGTAGTTTATTATTTTGACTGATGGCAGATTCCACCAACCAAGTGAAATTCCGTCTTCCTTATCACACTTCACACTCCTGTTTAGAGAGAGCTGATCAATTATAATTGTTTTATCTTTAATTCTACATTCTGTGACTGTACACCACCTCATGCACTGTACAATGAGGTGACAAACTAAATTGGGCTGCACACGTCAACTATTTTCTCAGGCAGAAATTAAAGCCTAATTTAAAAAATCCACATAAGCATTTGCACATCCAGTTACGCTGCAATGTAATTAAATATAATTTAGATAATTCAGATGGAATTAAACAATTTTTCTCCTATCAGCTTATGGTTGATTTATATACATACAAAACATTTTACCCCCACAACCCTCCGCTTCCCTTTTCACCTTTTCGTGTATTGAAGAGCTACAGTTAATTTATGCATATCCAGTTTAGAGAGGTATTGTGGTGTTACAGGAGGAAAGTAGCACTCTACAAGTTTATAGTATGTGCAATTGCTTAACATAGAAGTTGCCCTTAACCACAGATCTAGGATCAGATTACCCTTCACTCAATCCTAACCTAAACCATTAGTTGGATGGAAAAATGTCTGACCCTGCATCAGTGGTTAGGGCAACTTTAACCTCCTCCTATGTTGTGTATTTACGTACTTTGTAACTCAGTTGGTAGAGCATGGCGCTTGTAATGCCGGGGTAGTGGGTTCTACTCCCAGGACCACCCATATGTAAATTGTATGCACGCATGACTGTAAGTCGCTTTGGATAAAAGCGTCTGCTAAATGGTATACTATATTATATATACAGTTGAAGTCATTTTTCAACCACTCCACAGATTTAATGTTAACAAACTATAGTTAGTGTACTTTGTTCATGACAAGACATTTTTCCAACAATTGTTTACAGACAGATTATTTCACTTATAATTCACTATATCACAATTCCAGTGGGTCAGAAGTTTACATACACTAAGTTGACTGTGCCTTTAAAGAGCTTGGAAAATTCCAGAAAATGATGTCATGACTTTAGAAGCTTCTGATAGGCTAATTGACATCCTTTGAATCAATTGGAGGTGTGCCTATGGATGTATGTCAAGGCCTACCTTCAAACTCAGTGCCTCTTTGCTCGACATCATGGGAAAATGTATTTTCCAAACTCCTGAAGGTACCACGTTCATCTATACAAACAATAGTACGCAAGTATAAACACCATGGGACCACGCAGCCGTCATACCGCTCTGGAAGGCGACGTGTTCTGTCTCCTAGAGATGAACGTACTTTGGTGCAAATCAATCCCAGAACAACAGCAAAGGACCTTGTGAAGATGCTGGAGGAAACAGGTACAAAAGTATCTATATCCACAGTAAAACGAGTTCTATATCGACATAACATGAAAGGCCGCTCAGCAAGGAAGAAGCCACTGCTCCAAAACCGCCATAAAAAAGCCAGACTACGGTTTGCAACTGCACATGGGGACAAAGATCATACTTTTTGGAGAAATGTCCTCTGGTCTGATGAAACAAAAATAGAACTGTTTGGCCATAATAATTCCTTTTTGGAGGAAAAAGGGGGAGGCTTGCAAGCCGAAGAACACCATCCCAACCGTAAAGCACGGGGGTGGCAGCATCATGTTGTGGGGGGTGCTTTGCTGAAGGAGGGACTGGTGCACTTCACAAAATAGATGGCATCATGAGGAAGAGAAATTATGTGGATATATTGAAGCAACATCTCAAGACATCAGTCAGGAAGTTAAAGTTTGGTCACAAATGGGTCTTCCAAATGGACAATGATCCCAAGCGTACTTCCAAAGTTGTAGCAAAATGGCTTAAGGACAACAAAGTCAAGGTATTGGAGTGGCCATCACAAAGCCCTGACCTCAATCCTATAGAAAATGTGTGGGCAGAACTGAAAAAGCGTGTGCGAGCAAGGAGGCCTACAAACCTGACTCAGTTACACCAGTTCTGTCAGGAGGAATGGGCCAAACGTCACCCAACTTATTGTGGGAAGCTTCTGGAAGGCTACCCGAAACGTTGGACCCAAGTTAAACTATTTAAAAACAATGCTACCAAATACAAATTGAGTGTATGTAAACTTCTGACCCACTGGGAATGTGATGAAAGAAATAAAAGCTGAAATAAATAATTCTCTCTACTATTATTCAGACATTTCACATTCTTAAAATAAAGTGGTGATCCTAACTGACCTAAGACAGGGAATTTTTACTAGGATTAAATGTCAGGAATTGTGAAAAACTGAGTTTAAATGCATTTGGCTAAGGTGCATGTAAACTTCCGACTTCAACTGTATGTTCATAGGTCAGGGGTCATCTTGAAGTGAACTCTATTTGTTCTCTTTCAGAGTACAATATCTCAGCAGCGGCCATAGCCATCTTCAGCCTGGCCTTTATGATCCTGGGCACCTTGTGTCTCCTGTGCTCCTTCAGGAAAGGGAACGACTACATCCTCAAACCTGCCGGAATGTTCTTCGCTTTCGCGGGTAAGACAGTAACACATTACCTTAAATTTTTTGGTTGTACTGTTAGCAATGGGTTAATATAGCATAACAAAATAAAAACCAATAATATCTGATTCACCTGCTTACCTGTGATTGGAGGTCATGACCGTTAACACGTCCTCCTCTCTCCCTCTCCGCCCAATCGCAGGCCTGTGCGCCGTCATCTCAGTGGAGGTGATGCGTCAGTCGGTGAAGCGGATGATCGAGAGCGAGGACACCATCTGGATCGACTACTCCTACGCCTGGTCCTTCGCCTGCGCCTGCGCCGGCTTCTGCCTCCTCTTCCTCAGTGGCCTCGGCCTCCTCCTGCTCTCTATGCCCCGCATGCCCCAAAACCCCTGGGAATCCTGCATGGATGCTGAACACGAAGTGGAGTAATATACAGGGAGGAAGAAGAGAGTGACACTTTCACAGTGCTTGGGAGCGGAGCAGTCAGTCCCGCCCCCCCCCCCATCCATCCATCAAATGGACTTATTGCTGATAAAAGGCTGTGCGTGATGATGTAGTACACATAAAAATAACTTTTGTGGTTCAATTCCAATGTAGCGAATGAAAAATGCAAGTTAAATGGGTTTCCATCGCATTTTCAACTCTAACGACGACAGAAACCTTTGCGTTATATAGCAAATGTGCCGATCTGGTCTTGGCACGTGCGCTCTAGCCAACTGGTTGCAGATACAGTGTGGGTAAGGCAGCTACATTTTGAGATTAGTATGGATAAGAGCAATACAATTTTTATTTGTCAAATGGCACTTTCACCACACTGTGAAGTTCATTACTTATTTCATCTGTAGCCTAATAATGCTTTCAGGTAATTCATCAGCATGAGATGGTTGGCTGGAAACCTGGTTAATTTTACATTTTTACATGTTATTTAATGGTATAAATAGTAATGGATTGACATTTGAGCTTTTCTCAAAACACACACTTGTATGTGTGTTTTGTATGATAATTCTGTACATAACTCAATCTGTAACGGTTCTCCTGTTATTTTCAGTGCATCAACGAACTTGCAATGAATTTATGTCCAATGTATTCAAGCAGGTTTCAAGATAACCCAGGAAATTGTTAAATCAGATGCCAAATTATTACTTATTGATGAAGTATTTAATATTATTACAACTCCTTAAAAAACATACAGTTGATGTCGGAAGTTTACATACACCTTAGCCAAATACATTTAAACTCAGTTTTTCACAATTCCTGACATTTAATCCTAGTAAAAATGTCCTGTTTTAGGTCAGTTAGGATCACCACTTTATTTTAAGAATGTGAAATGTCAGAATAATTGTAGTCAATTATTTATTTATTTCTTCACATCCCCAGTGGGTCAGAAGTTTACATACACTCAATTAGTATTTGGTAGCATTGCCTTAAAATAGTTTAACTTGGGTCAAACGTTTAGGGTAGACTTCCACAAGCTTCCCACAATAAGTTGGGTGAATTTTGGCCCATTCCTCCTGACAGAACTGGTGTAACTGAGTCAGGTTTGTAGGCCTCCTTGCTCGCACACGCTTTTTCAGTTCTGCCCACACATTTTCTATAGGATTGAGGTCAGGGCTTTGTGATGGCCATTCCAATACCTTGACTTAGTTGTCCTTAAGCCATTTTGCCACAACTTTGGAAGTATGCTTGGGATCATTGTCCATTTGGAAGACCCATTTGGGACCAAGCTTTAACTTCCTGACTGATGTCTGGAGATGTTGCTTCAATATATCCACATAATTTTCCTTCCTCATGATGCCATCTATTTTGTGAAGTGCACCAGTCCCTCCTGCAGCAAAGCACCCCCACAACATGATGCTACCACCCCCGTACTTCACTGTTGGGATGGTGTTCTTCGGCTTGCAAGCCTCCCCTTTTTCCTCCAAACATAACGATGGTCATTATGGCCAAACAGTTCTATTTTTGTATCATCAGACCAGAGGACATTTCTCCAAAAAGTACAATCTTTGTCCCCATGTGCAGTTGCAAACCGTAGTCTGGCTTTTTTTATGGCGGTTTTGGAGCAGTGGCTTCTTCCTTGCTGAGCGGCCTTTCAGGTTATGTTGATATAGGACCTGTTTTACTGTGGATATAGATAGTTTTGTACCTGTTTCCTCCAGCATCTTCACAAGGTCCTTTGCTGTTGTTATGGGATTGATTTGCACTTTTCGCACCAAAGTACATTCATCTCTAGGAGACAGAACGAGTCTCCTTCCTGAGCGGTATAACGGAAGTGTGGTCCCATGGTGTTTATACTTGCGTACTATTGTTTGTACAGATGAATATGGTACCTTCAGGCTTTTGGAAATTGCTCCCAAGGATGAACCACTTGTGGAGGTCTAAAAAATGTCTGAGGTCTTGACTGATTTCCCCATGATGTCGAGCAAAGAGGCACCGAGTTTGAAGGTAGGCCTTGAAATGCATCCACAGGTACACCTGCAATTGACTCAAATTATGTCAATTAGCCTATCAGAAGCTTCTAAAGCCATGACATCATTTTCTGGAATTTTCCAAGCTGTTTAAAGGCACAGTCAACTTAGTGTATGTAAACTTCTGACCCACTGGAATTGTGATATAGTGAATTATAAGTGAAATAATCTGTCTGTAAACAATTGTTGGAAGAATTACTTGTGTCATGCACAAAGTAGATTTCCTAACCAACCAAAACTATAGTTTGTTAACATGAAATCTGTTGAAAAATGAGTTTTAATGACTTCAACCTAAGTGTATGTAAACTTCCGACTTCAACTCTATATTCACAGCCTACATAACACTAATTGTGATGTAAAGAAGTCATATCAAAATGATCAGTTTTATTTCTAGAATTTAGGTAATGTTATTTACAGTGAGAATTATTTATTTTCAGTATTCCTGGCCTTACTATTTTAAGAATAATACAGCAAATTGGAGAGGTTGAAGCTACAACTAATGCTGTCTGGTGGGTTTAGTGTATACCATGCAGAATGCTAAACACCAACAGTCTCTGAACGCTTGGGTTGCCATGTTGGAAAAGGTTCAGTTCTAGCAGGTGTACACCGAACACTTAAAAACCCCCCAGCTTTTTAGAGCTGAACACATGGCAGCCCAATTTCTTTGACCATTTGATCCCGTTCAGTTTAAGGGAACCAAGCGCTCTATTTCTAAGGTATCAATTTCTTCTAGTTCTGATTTTAGTTAGCGTAAAAATCACAATGTACTCAGTGGCCAACATTTTTAGGGCCTTTCAGTACAGGTGTACTGTAAAAAACCAGTGGGTACATTATTTTTGTTATGGATGGTACTGCTTTTGTATTTACTCAGTGGAAGTGTTAAACTAGGATTATTTTTGATACAGAAATGTACATTACTAATGTCTCAAAACAAGCTGGCAAGTTCTAAAACCATTGCTTTCCCTCATATTGGCACTATGGTACTTAAACGCTACATAAGACTTCATGAATGTAGCAGGGAAAACCTTGCTTAGCCATCTTCTCTGTTAGAACTAGCTTTTGGTATGCAATGATGATTTACAGAACAATGGTTGTCTTTAGTTGTGTGTACATGTTATGATAACCATAAAACCATGCATTTCTAATTAAATAAAATAAACTGATATCTAGCTTTGATGAAAGCCAGTTTCCTGCATCTCTTTCATCCTTCTCTCCTGTATACAAGACACCTGGGTCGTGTTCATTTAGGCACCAAAACGGAAGAAACGGGATGGACTACCTGGACTTGCCCAATAAGAAATGCTCATTTTGTTTTCTGTCGCGAAATGTTTTCCTTTGCTTGTCCCAATTTACACAAACCTGTTTTGAAAATAAAGCCTTGCAGCGTGGTCATAGAGGGTAATATTCTGAAAACTCAGGTCAATAAGGTGTTGTGAAATGGTTACTGTTGCTGGGGCTTTGAGTACATTCCGGAACCTTTCGCTGGTCATAAGCAGTAATGACAGCATGGTCTGTGGAAGTGTCCCTTCACTTTGTGTGTGTGTGTGTGTGTGGGGGGGGGGGGGGGTGATGAAAGGAGTAGTCTGTGGAAGCATCCCCTCACTAGGTGTGTGTGTGTGTGTGATGAAAGACGAGTAAGAGCACCCTCCCTGTCCTTCGCCACATCAGAAAGAGTCCAGGCTTTTGATCCGGATCTTTTCAGTCTACGCTCCCTTGATGGGTTAATTTAGATTCCAAACTCACAGCCGGGGGTTAGTTTGGTAGCAGAGAGAGAAGGGTAAAAGAGGGAGTAACCACGTGATGGAGAATGGATCAAAACAGAGAGAGAAGAAGGACTCGCCTCGGTTGATTCTAAGCCAATAGTAACACCAAATGCCAAAGACGCAAGTCTATTGTCCTTGGGTCTTGAGTGCAAACTGTTGGGGTACTGTACACCACTAGCAGCAGTTATGGGTAGCGGGGGCCTATGCACCTGTGGAGACAACGGTTGAAACGGCTATGGATTAACTGGTCCTAAGACAGATGCAGTGTGTTAGGAGTAAGTGTTCCTCAGGGGCCACCTTACTTCTGAGAGAGATAATGACAAGTCATAGAAGTTCCATGGCAAACTCAAGACACCCAGCGACTTAACGGGAGTGAAGTAAATGGCGTAGCCCTTCGGTCCCTTTTGGGACATTGAGCCACACGGTGTGCACTTTATTTCCACACAGGGAAATCACTCAGAGCAATAAAACTCTCCCTCCTCCAATCCAACAATTGAAGCATGTCTCTGCAATAAAAAGCAAGAGTAACTGATTCAATAAAAACACTTTAATAGAGAAACAAATTTTTAAAAAACAAAACAAAAAAAAAGAAAATAAAACCTTTGAAACAAAGTCTAAATCCTTTATCATAACCACCACCAATTGAATTGAAAAGAGTGAAAGGGAAATATTAATCATTGTGTAGCCCACTCGTGTTGATCCAGCGGGGGGTAACAGTTAACAGGTGTGCCATTGATTTACTGTAGGAGAGGAAGAAACAGAGGAGACTGGGGACAAGATGGATGACAACAGGAAATGTGGTTTTACAAAAGGCTGAACACAGTGCTCTCTACTGGCTGGGCAAAAGGCTGCTCCCACAACAAAACCGTCCGTTCAAGTTAGGGTTGTTTTAGTTGTTTTACGAAGGCAACGTGAGGAACTTTCGTAAGCCACTTACACGCACACAATGATATGTGACTGGGTCTGGGTGGAGGCTAACTGACATTCAAACTTTGTTGACGACAAACGAATTAAAAGCTTCTGTCTCGATGCAAAGTCAGTCAGGTTAGTCAGTCAGGATTTTACGCAAATACAGACTGTAGAAATTGTGAGGAATAAGTATTGCAAAATGTTTAGATTAACCAACAACTAAATTTGTGGAAAACTGATTCAAATTTGATATCCATTTCTTTGCAAAGATTTTCAAAAGCTTATAATGTGTGTCCCGTACGTCTGGGAGCAACTCCCGCCCAGCGGAAAAACAATTTGTAGGAAAAACAACTCTTACATGACCATTACAGAATTCATTAGTAAAATATCATACTTTGTTGTTCATAATGTCACAAGTCATTGTACACATCAAATAATATACCAACATTTAACTTTGTAAGGGAGAGAACAAAAAAACATGATAATTGTGTTGCACAAATCAATACAAACTATTTGATAAAACCGGGGATATAAACAAGCCAGATCATCTTGGCATGCACAGAATGAATGTACAGTCTTACGTGAAAAATAAATTGTCGAACCACAAAGCACAGCTGAAATTACATGTATCTTTTAAAAACTGTTTTAGCGGGAGAAAAAATAAACAAAAGGAAATATTCTTCCCACAACATTGATTTTAAAAATAAGTATTCTACAGTAAAATAATGTGTTTTACATGCCTGCAACAAAAAAAAACTTTGTAAAAGCAGTCAGACACCATCTTATAAAAATTAATTTCAAAAGTTATATTACTATAAGATGCTGTGACTGCAAACACGGCCCATGTCCATTTTTGTGAGTTGATTTTGTGAATTTGCATAATTAAAAAGGGCATACCTCTTCTTTTAAACAGCTTCTACAAAATTGAGGCGCTCCTTAAACCTTGTTTGTAAATACCTAGAAAATGCATATTTACAAGAATGTTACTTTTTTTGATGAATCAAAAATTCACAACCTCTTGAAACTGGACCTTGGAAAGTTGGAAACTGAAGTCCCCGTAAATGTTTTTAATGATATAGTTTCAACTATGTTTAAGAGATGTTTTTAAATTCTGACTAGACTCGCATCCTGAATAGCTGACAGCATGTTTGACTCTCCAAAAAAAATAAAAAATTCTAATTGATGGGCTCATACATTAAAATGAATGACAAAATAGTTACATAAATGTACCAGTTAGAATCCAAGGGTATTTTATTACAATATACTGAAACAAACCATTAAGAGAAAATATATTTTTAGATTGGGGAGAAAAGGCTGCAACAAATGAATCATGAAAAGCTGAGATAAAAGTTTTCAGTAACCGTGACTTTTACACTAAAAATACATCAACCAAGTCAATCAAAATCAGTCTCAAATTTGCATTTGATAATAATCGTCAATAATTGTCATAATTTTATCCTACTGGCAATTTATTTTTTGAGTGTGCACACTATACAAATGTATAAAGATTGGACAGCTTGATGATGGATGTTTGCAAATTCTCTTACAAAAATGCAAATAGATTTCACTCACAATATACGTGTATACCACCCTAAAAGCAAAAATACCCCACTGATTGGAATGCATGTCAGAAAAGTCATACAAAAGGCTGAACACTTTTTTTTTTTCCTTTTGTGGTTAAAATAACCTACACTGATTGCATTTATTTGTTAACAATTGAAACATTTTGAGACGTCAAAATAAAAGCAGAATTTTTTTTGTCCATTTCCAGGTAAATTACCAAGGCAAACAGACAGCATGAGTTACCTCAGTCATCTAAGCAACTATCTAATCAGAGCAAGAGGTTGCTAGCTAAAAGTGATGTCCGCTGATGACACAAGAGTACATGGAATATTGGTACCAATACCAGTACAACTCTGATAAGACCGAACCAAAAAGTAACTGATTGCTCTGGTTCTTTCGGGACAAAGAAAAGTTCTAGAGATGCAAAAACTCCCCAAATTCCCAGGTTTTTCAGAAATGCTGGTTGAAGAATTTCATGTCGGACGATTCCCTCGTTGCTTACTCCCTTGCTGATTCCAGAAAACCGCCAACCGGGATTTCAGAAATACCAGGGAATGTTGGGAAAGTTTGTGACAGGATCTTTCTCAAGCCTTTCTAAATGACCTTAAAGCTCTGAAGTGGGTCAAAGAAAAGCAAGGAAGACAATTGACGTAGACCCAACATCTCCTAAAAAAAAAAAAAAAAAAAATAAATAAAAAAAGTTGGAATCAGACAAATGTGGCTTTGCATGCTTATAATTATCTATAGTATATTTTTCTATCTTTTAAAAGAGAGGAGAGGGCCAGTGAAAAAGGGGGATTTACGTGCAACCAACACATTTGTATAAATGTATAAAGTGAATCTAAAGTAAAAGTTTTTGTCTGAACAGTGTGTGTTTGAATGTATGTAAGAATCCCATTTGCTGTACTAATTTGTTACGAGATGATTTTCAGGTGAGAATGTCTAAGAGGATCAAAAGAAAACCAAATGAAGTCTAATGTAAATGCTAACATGATACAGGAATTTAGGTACATGTCTATGGCATACAACTCAAGTCATTTATTTTATTTATATGTACAGATTAGAGGAAAATGTACCTACTTCTATACAATGTTCCATATATTTTATATGAAATTAGTTGACCACTTAGCCTTTTCCCCTGTTAACACAACTATAATCAAAATCAAGACATAGAAAGTCCACAAACAAATCCTTCAACATAAAGTGGCCAACATAACCAACTTCAAAAAGGGAAAACAGACAGGCAGCCAAGTGGTCAACCAAATCTTTTGTTTTTAAAATCGTATTATAATTTTTTTTTTTTAAATTTTTTGCATTACGTACATATACAAGTGTACATAATATAAGTATATTTCATATATACATAATGTGTATGTATATATACCAGTAATGCATCCATTATATATACTTATGTTTTAAATATTTTTTTCGTTTTTTTGTCAGATATGTGAAACAGAAGAAAGATTTGACTGTTAGAAATAAAAGTTTAAAACAAAACAAAAAGCGGGAAACAAAAACTATCAATAGAAACTATTTGTAAAAGCACTTGTACCGTTTTTTTTTTTTTTTCTCCACAAAAAAGTTTTGCTATTATTTGCTTTTTTTTCAATTTCTTTATATTTTACATGTTTTTTTTTTCTTTCTATTTTTCTAGGGGGGGGGGGTTCTCAGGGCTGAAACTCATTTAAAATAGGAATAGTATCCATTGCTACCGTTTGAACTTCCTATGCTGAGCTCTTGGAGTAGGGAAAGTGGGTCGCTGTGCTTTTTGACCTGTTCGGGGCGAGCTCTGGGTTTGGGTGGGGCGCGGAGGGCACTGGCGTAGGACATGGTGGGGGGTTTTCCAGGGTTTTGGGGGCCCCCGGGGCCCTGGCCGGCCTCTGGGGGGGCCTGCTGCTGCTGCTGCTGCTGCTGCTGCTGCGGGGGCTGCTTGCTGTTGGGCATGAGAGGGGGGAACTGTCCGAGGTGCTGGAGGGAGTGGGCGGGAGGCTGGGCAGCAGTGACTGCTGCTGCCGCTTCAGCCTTCATCTGCTCCTCTGCTGCCTGCCGCAGGGCCTTGGAAGCTACTGGAGAGAGGGGGGAGGAGGAGGAAGAAGGACGAGGACGAGGGGAAAGACAAGAGGGAGCAGAAGAGGAAGGGGCAGAGAGGGAGAAGGAAGGGAGAGGATAAATTACGTTTGGAGAGATTACTTTCAACTTCCAAAACATACAATACATTGGGGGTTACTGGTCAATGGCAACTGACACTTTTTTTGTTTTTGTCACGCTTGCATTGTTGGAATCATTGACAATGACAGCCACATGACAGGCATTTCAGCATGCGGATTCGTCAACCTTACAGCGGCCAACAAGCCAACAGCTTTCAAATTGTATTCACCAGGTCAAACCCTGAGGACAACCGTCAGAAAGTGACGGCTCCAACCTGAGTGTCACCTGTCACTACACTGGCACTGCTAGAGTTATCACAGGCACTGCCAAGTACAATTTGAGTGTAGTAGGCTACACTTAAACCATTATATATATTTTAATTTTAAAAATGCAGTGATCTGCACTGTATCTCGCTCAAGTACATAGTCAATAGAATACTGAATAATAAGATATAACAGTTTGATAATGGTTTAAAAAGTCATTTATGGTGCTTCTGATGCGTACCTAGGTCCCGGTGTTGGTGTTGAACGAGTGGGCTGGCTCCATTGCATGGAATGTTCTGGAACGGGCCGGGGCCACCTCCGTTGCCGGGCCATAGCTCGGGCGGGGGGTAGCCATAGGGGGCGTGGGGGTGTTGGTGGGTGTGTTGGTGGGGGTGAGGGTGTTGGTGTGTGTGGGGGTGCTCCTGGGAGTCTGCCGGGCAGGGCTGTGGCTGCTGCTGGGCCAAGGTGGCGTTGGCGGGGGATCCCTCGTCTGGGTAGCTGGAGGAGATCCGCCGCTGGTAGAGGGGCCGCCCGGGACCCCTGGGTTCATACTGAGAGAGAGAGAGAGAGAGAGAGAGAGAGAGAGAGAGAGACAGGTGAGATACAGAGGAGGCAAGGAAGGAGAGAGAGAGAGAGAGAGAGAGAGAGAGAGAGAGAGAGAGAGAGAGAGAGAGAGAGAGAGAGAGAGAGAGACAGAAAATAATGGAGAGACAGGTTAGATACAGAGGAGGCAAGGAGGGAGAGAAAGAGACCATCCCCATTCCTTTCCTCACAGTGCCACGGCATAGCTGTAGGAATCACAACATGAATCCATTCCACTCCACAACATTCTCATTTCACTTACACATTCACTCCTCTGCAAGAGTGCCCATTACAGTTCCCGTATGCTGCGAACATGCAGATCCTGGAAAACCCATCGGAATACCAATAAACGGGATAAGAGCCACGTGAGGGGACAGGCTGAGCATTCCGAAGAGCAGTCGAGAAAACACCCGTTTCCGAAATTGGACAGAGGTTGAAAACAGAACATCCCTCGGACCAGAACACCATCCAGGGGTGTTGATGACTGTGGTGAGCTGAGCCTTTGGGGAGTGACAGTGTTATACGCAACACCCTGTGAGAGACCCTTTCTTCTCTGGAAATGTTAGTTGCATTTGGGGAGGGGTGTGTGTTGGGGGGTTTCGGGGGCATACGGATACTTCTTTTTATGACTGAAAAGGTCAGCTCTGGTGATTTTCCAAAAGGACATTCCTTCCATTTTTTTTTTTTATTAAGCCATGGGAAAATTAGCTTTAAAAGTGCAAAATGTTCTTGCAGCCTTATGGCAAAATGTTGAATAGCATGAGATCAGCTATAAAACTGCACATTTCTCTCTCTTCCCCATGTAGAACTGCTAGAAGTTAACACTGCTTTGGGGAAAACAGCTGAGACTTGACTAGGTGAGGAGTGAGTTGGTGTTGCCGTCTCGAGGACGGTGCGCTGTGTTTCGTGCTCAGGCAGGTTTGACTTCCACTGCAGCATAAAGAGCTAAATAACCTTTAGAACGGTGTTGTACTTGGACAAATTATCTTAAGTACGTTTGGTGGAAATACTACGTACAATGATTTTTTCCGCCACAGCTAAATGAATGCAGCGAAAACAGTCCTAACACTTCAACTGGATACAGTGGGCGAACATCCTTTTCAGACCGGATATTGGCATCCGAAAAGAGCAATGTCTTCCAATAACGTTAATTTCCTGTTAAAATCCAATAAAGGAAAATGCCGAAGTCGACTGGGCTGCCACGTTATCAAACACACTAGACAATAACACATAAGTAAGATGGAGAGGGCTGCTTATTCACTCTGTGGTCTGACCAGCTGGGTAGGACCAAAGGTCTGGGTCGTGTTCATTAGGCAATGCAACAGAAAATGTTTTAAACATTTGGCACTGGGAAATAAAAATGAGTCCCTGCCCGTTTGTAAGTTCTCTTAATGAACTAATGAACAACCCTGCACACACACTGTAGTTCTCTCCAGGACCAGGGTCGCCCAAATCCTGGACCATACCTTCACCCATAGGAAACCTTAATGCTATGCTGTAGCATCTCCTGTCCTCAGTCACCTGGCTTTAACGTTCTACTCCGACAGGCAACGGTTTCCCTGCGTTAGCCCCCCACTACCCGGGAGCTTTTGAGCAATATGCTCCACTTCAACGGATACATTTCTCTCCTTTTCTCACAGTCATTTCTAGGTCAGACAGACAATTACAAAAAACGTGAGAAAGTCACAGCTTCCATTTCCTGTGATGTTGTCACGGTGAGAAAAATGTTGTTTTTTTTTCCAAACGTTGATGTATTCAAATCCTTAAATATATTTGCATGTACCCGTCTGTGCTAATATGTAGCATTGGAAGTGAGGTGAAAAGACGGTATACTGTAGCACGAAACTGTGACAGACCGGGCATACTAGTATAAGTCGCAACAATTATATTCTTCACACACATGGATGGAGCATGGCCCTTACCTCTTCTACATTGTGAAGGGAGGTGGCACCTGCTGTTCTGGGGGAGAGGGGGTGGTAGGGCTCCTGGCCTGGCCCTTGACACTGCTGCTGCTGTTGGTGCTGCTGGTGCTGCTGGTGCTGGAGCTGCATGAGGTGGACCTGCTCCTGTCTACTGGGGTGGGCCATGACGGGCAGCCCGTAGGGGAAGCCCTGGCCCTGGGCCAGCATGTGGTTCTGGGCCACGCCAGCTCCGCCGTGAGGCCACTGGGCCTCCTGGAGGAAGTACTTGACCTGCGGGGGTGGGGTGGTGGAGTGGCCCAGCTGGTGGGGGTAGGCGTTGGGGTTGTAGAGCGGGTTCCCCGGGTGCTGCTGGAGACCTGGGTTATTGAGGAGCTCCAGCTCGTGGCTGGTGGGGTCTCGGCCGGGATAGGGGCCAGGGGGGAAGGGGACGGTGTGGTTGGAGGTTGCGGATGAGGGGGAGGAAGGGTCACCCGGGGAGCGTGACTGGACCTGGCGGTACTGGAGCAGGCGGGACTGGGGAGGGGGCTGCATCTCAGCCGGGTCCCTGGGATCGGACTGATCCTGGGGGGGCACCTCTCGCAAGAGGCCTGGGAACCTACGGAGGAGAGAAGATGGATACATACCCTTAATATCCAAAGGCATTCAAATCAGTAAAAAAAGAGGGTGTGAGGGAGAAGGAGAACAAGACAAAGGGAAAGCCGCTGAAGGTTACCTGGTGAAAGGCGGTCCGCCAGCCTCGTCCTCCATGCCGGCGCTCATCCTCCAGTTGGCCCGTGCCAGCAGCTGAGGGGGGAAGCGGGCTAGGCCGGGCTGGGCCAGGTGGAGGAAGGGCCCGGGCTCACCCCACTGGCCCAGCCGTGCCTGCTGGCTCAGGGCCTCCAGAGCTAGGGGGTCTGTTGTAGGGAAATAGAAAGGAGAAGACAGCGAGATGGGTAGATTATTATCGTTTGGTACAAAACAACTTTCAAAATACAGAAAGTGTCACAAAAAAGCATCACACTGTATTTTAAAAGTTCTATATTTTGAAAGTGTAATTGCTGACATTTTGGGACTGTATCAACCGTGGACTAATGAAACAAATACCGAAAGATAGTTAGTGGTATTTTCCTGTTAGCCTTGGTAGTACAAGCATTGGAAGACTAAGAGTCATCACTAGATTGCTTAAATCTAGGCCTGTCCGAGTGTCTTTAGATATGCAAATATCCAAGTGGTAGTGACAAGGGGTTGTTTCTGGACCCGGTCAAAGTCTCCCGCTAAAAACAAGGCATAGCCTCCGGTCGCTACCTCACAGCCCAGAGCAAACGGTAACTACGAAAGACGGACTCTTTTGGAGAATAATTTCAATAAAAGGTGTTTTCATTATTAAAAACATGTCTGCGTAATTAAACCCATATAAATGCTGTAGTGTCACAAATGTGTTGGGTTTTATTAACAAAGAAACACCTTTTATTCAACTTTCCACTTTCCTCAGAGAATGTATCATATATTTGTGAAAGTGTAAGACTACACTGTCAATGTTATTCTTTCTGGGTGAAAAAGAACTTGGAAGTTTGTCTAGCTGTTTTGTTTTTCAGAAAATAAATTGAAAAGTAAAAATAAATTGTTTTATTTGAACTCTATGGTAGAACTCACCCATCCCATCTCCCAGGCCTCCTTCCTGGTTCTCCTCCCCGAAGCTGTTAACACGGCTGGGCTGCGACAGGGCCGGGTGGTGCCCCCCTTGGTGGCCCATCTGGGACCTAATGGAGTTCCCCATCTCCTCAGACACCTCCTCCTCAGTCTCCGGCACACCCCTATGGGAGGCCATGGCCCCGCCAAAGAAGGAGGGGTTGTGGCTACCGCTGGTGTAGGCCGGGGAGAGCTGGGCCGAGTGATGCTGGTTAGGCTGTCCCATGGCCGGGCCTCCACCTGGGTGCTGGGGTGGTACCCTAAAGGGGAGCCTGGACACGCCGGGGTACTGTGGGGGGAAGGCCCGGCCCACGGGGTGGGGGGCAAAGGCCGGGTTGGGGGGCGCCAGGTGGTAGTTGAGGGGTCTTTGGCTTGAGTTGTCCTTGCGGTGGAGCATGGCACTGGGGAAGCCCAGTCCGTCTGTCTGAGAGTCCAGAACCCGGCCACCGCCCGGATCACACTCTCCCTGGAGGAGATGATGACCAGCAGTGTGAGCAGGGCTACAATCATTTAGTCATGTAGCCTAGTCTACAGAACTAATTAAACCGTATTAACTTAGATACGGATTCATTTATCCATGGATCAATTCTAAATAGTTAATCAACTATAGATGGGTTAGCTGACAACGTCACAAAAAACGTTGGGGAAGAAATCTGTGTATTGTTGTGATTCTGGATGGCCAGATAGATTCAATGACAAGACACTGCCCTGTGGGGTATCGTAGGTGGCTCGTTTCAGCTTGTTCTTGATACCATGTGTTGTTTTGAGTTTTGACTGATGTCACGTCTATGCTAATATAGCAAAAATTCGCTAGCACGCTAACCAACAACTGTAACGATGTATTTGAGAGAAAACAAGTGCACAAATGTATTTATGTTGGCAATAAACATTGGAGATTAAATATAGTTTACATGTTGTGACCAATCAAGCCAGCCCAGTCTGTTTCGCCCCATAGTTGCGCACACGTTGGTTGTTGCTAAACAACCAACCCGTCTATATCAATACTAATTTGTGTAAAGCAAAACTACACTGTTAAATGTATTATCTGAATTATTGATAAATAAAGAGGCTTTAACGGAGACCTCTCATTGTGTTAATGCACCAACAGCGTGACTACAGAGAGATTCAACAACGTACCTGTTGGTCCTTCATCTCCGAGGTCTTCCTCTCTGGCGTCTGCAGCCGACTCTGCTCGGACTTTGGACACCCGTCCATTTTACCTGAGGGGTTAAAAAAATGCAGCCACTTTTTTCAGATACTGTGTGTGAGTTACCGTGCCAAGACACCGACTTCACTGTAAATGTTCACCCACACAGTTTCTACCCATTTCCACATTAAAGTACCTCAACTTATTTGCTACACACCGTTTCTGATGGAATCAGCCTGAGGCTCTTTGTCGGGACTGGTCTGCTGGCCCATGCCCAAGGGGGAGGGGTGTGTGACTCCGCCGTAGGGGATGGGCGAGCCCCGGTTCTGGGCCTGCAGCAGGTTCAGGTTGTAGGCCATGGCCGCCTGGTGGCTCATGATGCGTGGGTCCATGGCGAAGCGGTTCTGGTAGCCGGGCCACGGCAACTGGATGGGGACAGACTGGTCACCACATCAAAACGAGTCAATATACATCAACCTATGTCAAATACGCACAATACACCTAGTCAGAGCAGAGTGAATAGGGCTGCAGGAAGCAGGTTAGCTAACTCCAGTGTTGTTATATCGAAGTTAATTCTAAAATGCATTGTCCCTGTTAAATCAATTAGAAGAATATCAGTAGACCCAAATGAGTGCAATTCTAAATTCCTAAAGAGTGATGTTGGTACCTAGGCGAATTTAGATAAAAGGGTCTACGAAATTATCCCTTTTTCTCATGGACGTCCTAGAAAAATGTTGGTGACAACGTTAAGACTTTCACACCTGACAAGTTGGCCTTGATGCGTCGTGCTGAAGTACCATGCTAGATATTTTCAAATATAATATGATCTAGACTAGGGTTCCCCTGCTGATGTGCAGACGGAAAGTCTAGGGGAAAAGCACAGTGGCTGAAGCAGGTCGGAGGAAACAGACAGTGTTTTAAAATATTCATCTGGTTCTGAGAGGGAGAGCGGTTTGATGTTGGATTGGACTCTGCCACCCGTCAGGTTGGCTGGTGAGGGAAACATATCCCTTTATTGCAGTGGGTGCAAATTGACTGACAACAGTGAGCAGAACTACAAATACAATTAACATTTTGGAAAAAGGCAATTTGGAACAAAGCACCTCCATCCATCATTTCCCCAAGAGGTAAAAACAACAGAGGAATTGGTATGTGAAGGCTCTCTGACTGTTTCCATGGTCCATAGAATAAACTCATTTATATATAAATTAATCTTCAAAAGTAAAGCTTAGAAACAATGTATGTAAAAACATTATTTTATTTTTTTTATAATCCCTTTTGTTTCCCAAAATGATGAAATATTAGTGCAGTGAAGAACATAAAAAAGGATGGTATCTATCTAACGAGAACAGCCTTCCGCTCCGTGTGTCGCCACAGCCATTTGCCAAATCATCCTCCTGATTAAAAACGCTCATTCTATCAGCCATGTGCCATTATGGTTTAAATGAGGAAATAAACAGCCTAGATTGGGTTAGATGGAGAGTTGACTTTCTTTCCATAAATGTACGAGGAATAATGAGTGTGAAATCTCACCCGCGGGCCGATTTGAAACAGTTCGGACTAACAGAAGTCATTATTCTCAATTAAAGTGTTGTCCTCCGTCTTGAGGGATGGAGACAGACAGACGGCCCAAACACAAAAGGAACATTTCGCAAATCAAACTGATGGGGATTCTGGCACTCTATTAGCGATCGTTACGCGCTGCTGAGTTTTCGTTAACAAATCGTCATAACACCACAGACCAACTGACACGTCTGAATTAAATGCAGTATTGCATAAAGGGTCTGTGTTTATTCCTGGACTGACTCATCCTGTTACACCAAAAATACTTCCTGTTTTCCTTGAAACTCAAATAAACAGTGCATTTAGACCAAGAACAAACCCCAACTGAAGGATTTGTGTGAGTGTGTGTGTGCTAGCATGCATATGCATAAGAGTGTACGATACACTGTACGCTCTGCACACACAGTTAACCCGTTCCTCAACACCTTCCGACTCTGACTCAAAACAATAAAATTCCAACAAATCATTCAAATCAAAACCCAAACATTTTGAGTCTTTCCTCGACATTTAACTACAATTCTACAACAACTACAACTCCCAGCAGCAGTATACTTACGGGCAGTGGCATGGACATGACCATGTTGCCCCCGTAGACGGCGGGCACGTAGAGGATGCTGGCGCCCGTGTGGGGGTCTATCCTCTGCACGGGACTGGGGGATTTGCCCATGCCACCAGGGGTGCCCCCCAGGGGCGGCGTGAACGGCCGGATGGCGTTGCCCATCAACACTGCAGGGTTGGGTTGAACTGGAGAGGGTTGGGGAATAGAAGATGAGTTAATATCTAAAAGGGATATTCATTACAGTAGTGGCTAGTCCTGTTGCTAATCCGGAAGGATTTTATTATCATCTAGACCTAATCATCGTTTTCGTCTGTGTCATTTGTGCCTTTGCATATCAAGCTAATTTCCTCATGAGATAATGAAGTTATTGTATTTTGAAACAATTGGTTATTCTTTGGCAATAAGATGTGTTAACTTTATATTGTATTATATAATTTTTTCACGACAACAAGTTTATCAATGTTGGACTTCAAGTGTAGACAGCTCCTGTGATGATCTAGCTGGAAAGATAATTCCTTGTCCCCCAGTCACAGGGAGAAAGAACAGTTAACGTGACCTTATGTCTACCCAGATTACACCATGTTATGGACTTCATGCTGCGTTCTTAAAGGAACTGCCACATTAGCCTTGGGCGTAAAGCTCTGCAGTTGATGAGGGTGGGGTGGGGTGGGTCAGGGGACAGGATAGCGACAGAGTTCAGTTCTGTTGCATGATGGATGTTGATTATTGCAGTGATTACTGTGATGACAGTACTGATGATTGATTACAATGCGCTCCTACACAGTAGGGTACACTATGCTCTGCGCTTCAGCTCTCTAATACTGAGATGTGAATACAATCAACGGAAAAATAAATATGGTGTCATTCCTGTATTATAACTAACGTAATAGGTATTTTTTTAGGGAGAAGAGGGAAACACATTTCGAGTATGTTTGTGGAGAGATAGAAGTTTAAGACTGGGAAAGTGCTTCACCCTGAAACTACATAACAGCTAGAGTATAGTGTTCTTGACTTAGCATTGGCCATGTTTAACCTTACACTAACAGTGGTAACTAAGAGTGTTTAACCTTACACTAACAGTGGTAACTAAGAGTGGTAACTAAGAGTGTTTAACCTTACACTAACAGTGGTAACTAAGAGTGTTTAACCTTACACTAACAGTGGTAACTAAGAGTGGTAACTAAGAGTGTTTAACCTTACACTAACAGTGGTAACTAAGAGTGGTAACTAAGAGTGTTTAACCTTACACTAACAGTGGTAACTAAGAGTGTTTAACCTTACACTAACAGTGGTAACTAAGAGTGGTAACTAAGAGTGGTAACTAAGAGTGTTTAACCTTACACTAACAGTGGTAACTAAGAGTGGTAACTAAGAGTGTTTAACCTTACACCAACAGTGGTAACTAAGAGTGTTTACCTTACACCAACAGCGGTAACTAAGAGTGTTTACCTTACACCAACAGCGGTAACTAAGAGTGTTTACCTTACACCAACAGTGGTAACTAAGAGTGTTTACCTTACACCAACAGCGGTAACTAAGAGTGTTTACCTTACACCAACAGCGGTAACTAAGAGTGTTTACCTTACACCAACAGTGGTAACTAAGAGTGTTTACCTTACACCAACAGCGGTAACTAAGAGTGTTTACCTTACACCAACAGTGGTAACTAAGAGTGTTTACCTTACACCAACAGCGGTAACTAAGAGTGTTTACCTTACACCAACAGTGGTAACTAAGAGTGTTTACCTTACACTAACAGCGGTAACTAAGAGTGTTTACCTTACACCAACAGTGGTAACTAAGAGTGTTTACCTTACACTAACAGTGGTAACTAAGAGTGTTTACCTTACACCAACAGTGGTAACTAAGAGTGTTTACCTTACGCTAACAGTGGTAACTGTTTCTGTCTGTGGGGAACCCAGAAAGTCTCCCAAAGCGGATATAAATAGACAAGTCAACACTTAGGTGATGGAAGAGAAATGGACACTCACTAAATCCTTCAGGTGGGAAGTGCTCCTCCGCGTGGTTCGCATGTTGACCTTTCCCCTGGAAGACAATGGGAGAGAGAGGGAGGCATCCTTAGGAAGCACTGAGTGAGAGAAGTCACATAGAAAAAGAGGAGGAGGGATGGAGGGAGTAAGTGGAGGGGTGAAAGGCTCCCTATGTGAAGCGGTGGGCAGCCAGCGGTAACCTTAAGGTCCTCATGGCCCACATACGTCACAATGGCTACACGGTTAACGCTTCCAGAACGCTTTAAAGTAGCCAACGCTGTTGACTCTAAATGGCAACAACACTCTTGGAGGATAACGCATTCTGCTGCAGCTCTTGAAGAAGATAAATCCACTGTGGACTCGTGAGGGATGAAGCAATAGTATTCTAGGGCCAGGAGTTTTACCTAATGCGAACTGACTAGGGAAAACACGGGGTCCCTTTGCAATATCTTCTATAAAAAAAAAACTTAACTGATAGAAAGAAGAAGCAATGGGTCAAAACACTTGAAACAAACAGCACTTGAGTTCTTAGCGAAAGTAGACTTTCATGTGGTCAGAAATACTTCTGGCCCCTTAAGATATCAAAACGCCGTAGGTTTCACATTTCCCTGACTCCTCGCTGCTTTCTTTCGATCATTTAACCAATAGAAAACGTCCATCCTGTAACTGTGTGCCATTTAATAATCTAGTCAGCTGGAACTGGGTGTTCTCTAGCTGCTATGATGGTTGCATACAGAAGAGCTTCCTTACTTTAATACTGTATTAAAAAGGTCAGCTTACATTACGCACGTTGTTCATCAGTTTCTCTGCCAACACACACAAAATACGCCCTTTAGCAGACACTTTTATCCAAAGCAACTTACACACACAATCCCACACAAATAAATCTGCATAAAACAAGCAGGACCTTCATTCTCGCTCTCCATCTCTACTCATCTCTCTCTACAGAGAATTGTTTTTTTGAAAAAAAGAGGCAATTCTGTGCCCCCAAGTTCCATTTTAAAACGCCCTCACAACGTTGGGCCGTATCTATTTTCAGACAACAACAAAAAAAAGTCTGACGTTGACATTGATTGTTAGGTGACCGACAACATGGAAGATCTCGATCCAATTGACTTCAGGTGTATTGTAACCGGTTGTATTATTGATGCAGGGAAGCATGAACACAATAATCTACTTACTCGCGTTTCAGCGTGGCCGAGCTGAGGCACGCAGTCCCCCTAGAAGGTGGTGTTAACTGGTAACACTTGCCTTGGGTGACGGGCCTCATGAATGGTTAGAGGGCTGGTTTGGTTTCCCTTGATCATTTTAGACAGTTAGGGCATGCTTCTGGTAGTTGTGTTAAACTATTTTTTTTAAAGTGCGAGGTGAAAACAGGGAACTGTGGTTAAAACAGGGAACTGTGGGCATAAGCTGTGGTCAGGGACTGGGGTCAATTAGATTTCAAGCCGATCTATTTCAGCAGACCAATGATGTAGTCGGGAGCTATGATTGAGACCCCTCAATAGCGAATGTAGTAACTATTAGCCTACAAAGGTTAGAGAGTTGGCATAACGACTGACGTTACAAGGAATAAGGGCTGGGTTATTTGTTAGGAGTTCAGAGACAAATACCTACAGAGTGCACACTAGCAATACAAACGACCTTGGAAAATCCATCATAGCATACGGAGGTCAAATAGAGTAGGAACTTAAAAAGCAGTCGCTGCCAAAGTCGATATTGTACCTAATAGCGTAGGTTGTCTTGTCTTGCCACATACAGTACATTCATAGATTTAAAAAAAAATAAAAAAAAATGAATGTCTTATTATCAAAGGTGAGATACTGTAGTTGATATTTGTGCTACATTTAGACGGTAAATAATAAAAAATAATATGACCACTTAGTGCCATGTAATGTTTGTTAGGACTAGCAAAAATGCAAGTCAATAGTATAACCTATCTATTTAGATGTTACGCCTGTATGAGTACGAGGTGACTATCAAAGCCTCTCAATGTCACTCCTGCCAAGCCAACCTCTGTCACAGGTACAATACAGAGACTAATGATCGTTCCATTGCATCTGCCTGGCATAGATTCCTTTAAGTCTATGCCAGGCCAGATGACCAGTCCCACACAGCCAGAGGGAGATGGAGCTGGAGGAGGACACCGTCAGACCAGGGGACACCGGGTGATGGCAGCAGCATTTCCTGCTTGGCGGCCAATCCCAGTAAGGATGTGTGTGTGTGAGTGTGTTTGTTTGTGTCACCTGTGAGTATATCTGTGCGCCTAGCTGCAAGTTAAGATTTGAGTATGTGTACAGAAGAGTATGTATGTATGTGTGTTTGCGCATGTCATACCTGGCAGTAGGACCGGGTGATATGGCCAAAATAAATAAAAAGGTTCTAGTGCATGGCAACAAATTCATTCCAAATGGTTTTAATAGTCTTTCTCCATTCCAAATGGTTTTAATAGTCTTTCTCCATTCCAAATGGTTTTAATAGGCTTTCTCCATTCCAAATGGTTTATACTGTTCAACCGAACACAAATAATAGAAGGACAAAACTGACAGTGAAGGAATCTTAGACTCAAACTTTATACATTTCTTGCACCATTTCCTCTATTTAGGCAGGTAGCCTAGCGGTCAGAGCGTTGGACCAGTAACCCAAAAGGTCGCTGGTTTGAATACCCGAGCTGACAAGGTGAGAAACCTGCCGATGTGCCCTTGAGCAAGGCACTTAACCCTAATTTGCTCCAGGGGCTGACCCTGTAGGCTGGCCGTCATTGTAAATAAGAATTTGTTCTTAACTGACATGCCTAGTTAAATTTGACTGTGAATTGGGGCGGCAGGTAGCCTAGTGGTTAGAGTGTTGGGCCTGTAACTGAAAGGTTGCTGGATCGAATCCGCGAGCTGACAAGGTAAAAATCTGTCATTCTGCCCCTGAACAAGGCAGTTAACCCACTGTTCCTAGGCCGTCATTGTAAATAAGAATTTGTTCTTAACTGACTTGCCTAGTAAAATAAAGGTTAAATAAAAAAATAAAAAATAAATTCTCGGCATCAACTGCAGTTCTTACTTTCGCCACTAGGGGTTTAACTAGCAGTTCTCAGCTGTTAGCAGTTTCTTACTGCCGATAGAAACTGACGATTGCCTTAATTTTATCAAGTCATTAATGAATTATTTAACGTAAAAAATCTAACATTAAAATAACTTTATATAAGGTAAAGTAAAAACATGAAAGAAAACCGGTATATCATTTTTTAAGGCTTACCGCCCAGCCCTATACGGCAGGAGACAAAGAGCCTTACAACTGACCGTTCTGTATGGAGTAGTATTTTTTAAATAATAAACACTGTAACCAACCCACTGTGTGTGTGAGGCAGTATGCGAGCCAGTGTGTGCTCTTACATGTGTGTTACCGTGTGTGTACGTGATGTTGGTATCCACCTCATTAGACCCAGTGGGAGATACAAGGGCTTGGCAGCTGTGGTGATTTAGTTAACCTTTACGCCAGTAGCGTGGACAGCGGGAAAACAGTTAATATTTTCACAGGGGGAGACGATAAAAAAAAGCAGACACACTCATGTAAACTCAAGTGGTTATTCTCGATAATAATGAAAACTACCTAGAGGATTCAACTACTCGACGCAACCACAAAAAGTACAAAATGTTCTCCAAAAGTTCAGTTGTATTGAACTGAACTGAAGTTTATTTAATTGAAAATAAGATGAATTCCTTAAGCCTTAAAACCACTGACTATGTGAGTTGCGAGTGTACTCTTGTACTACCAAGACACGAAGACACTGACAGCCAGAGCCATGCATCCCTCACATTAGGGCTGTGACGGTCAAGGAATTTTGGATGAAGGTTATTGGTCAGCCAAATGATCGCATTACATCTCAATCAAATGTATTTATAGAGCCTTTTTACAACAGCAGTTGTCACAAAATGCTTTTACAGAGATGCAGCCTAAAGAAACGCAGAGCAAACGATGCAGATGTAGAGGCACAGTGTCGAGGAAAAACTCCCTAGAAAGGCAGGAACCTAGGAAGGAACCTAGAGGAAGCAGGCTCTGAAGATGCCAGTCCTATCCTGACATGTTCTCCTCTCCTCTTGACTGTATGTGCTGCTGCTGCAAGGAAGGATAGGACTGGCAAGGCGTTGCCTAGGGAAACTAAGACTTATTTGCTACAACGACTTGATTGTTTCAGCAACGAGCAACAACGTTTCATCATGTTGTAGAGTCCATGTTACAGCAGAAACGGACTCAAACGCACGAATGCCCGGCTGTCCTTTCTTCAATCAGAGGTTTGTTCCACACAAAAAAAATAGTAATAAAGAAACAATTTTTACGGTTATGATGGTTATATTATTTTATTTTCACGACGGCACGACGGTCTTCCTCCACAACCGGCGGTTACAAGATCATTGTGCCAGCCCTATCTTTCATCACTGTTCGCTTAATATACACAGAGCGCACAAAACATTAGGAACACCTTCACACTGTCGCAACCTCTTCTGCCCTCAGAACAGCCTCAATTCATCGGGGCATGGACTCTACAAGGTGTCGAAAGCGTTCCCATGCTGGCCCATGTTGACTCCAATTTTTCCACAGTTGTGTCAAGTTGGCTGGATGTCCTTTGGGTGGTGGACCATTCTTGATACACACGGGAAACTGTTGAGCGTGAAAAACCCAGCAGCGATGCAGTTCTTGACACACAAACCGGTGCAATCAAGACCTTAATGCACAGTACCTCCAGCTCTCAGCATCCTAGTACACCTCCAGACCCAAGAACAAGAGCCCCAGACCCATAGCCCCAGACCCATAGCCCCATACCTAAGAGCCCAGCTGCTCTGCCACCCCTCCCCAGGCTGAACCCACTTACCTTCGGGGGAGACTGCTGCTGCTGTTGCTGGGGCCCGTGCTGCTTGCTGGCCGTGTGTCCCTGGGGGTGTGAGTGTTGGTGATGATGTTGGTGTTGATGGGGGTGCTGGGCCGGCTGGGACCGCAGGGCGCGAGGGATAAACTCGGGCGCCAGCGGGTTGAGCACGTAGGTCTTCTTGAGCTCAAGGGCCTCCAGCTGGGCCTTGATCTGCTCAAAGGTGATGCCGTGCAGGCTGGCGTTCTCGTGGCAGATGGAGATGAACTTCTCCCAGAACTTTCTGTTAGAGGGGAGGAGAGGGGGTGATGTGAGTGGCATGGCCATATATGGACGTGTTCTCATAACATACTCTCAAACGCTCGGTTGCACACTCGCTCACACGCCAACTTAAGTGCATAGTGCACAGTGCATACACACCTTCAAACTCTGAAGTAAAGTTGATCACATCAATGCGCTCTTTTTGTTTACAAAGTCCTGCTCAACAAACTTCTGACTTACCTAACATCACTGTTAAGATTTAAAATGACAAGTTATCAAACCTGTTCACAGGGCTGGTTAACTCTGGAGACTCTTAGTTATCAAACCTGTTCACAGGGCTGGTTAACTCTGGAGACTCTTAGTTATCAAACCTGTTCACAGGGCTGGTTAACTCTGGAGACTCTTAGTTATCAAACCTGTTCACAGGGCTGGTTAACTCTGGAGACTCTTAGTTATCAAACCTGTTCACAGGGCTGGTTAACTCTGGAGACTCTTAGTTATCAAACCTGTTCACAGGGCTGGTTAACTCTGGAGACTCTTAGTTATCAAACCTGTTCACAGGGCTGGTTAACTCTGGAGACTAAGTTAAATCAGCCTTTAATTTCCTTGCATCTTACATGTGGAATGAGCTACAATATGCTTTAGAATTGGAGGAATTGGTGCCTCTAGGGCATTTCAGACTGTTGTCAGGGACCTTTTTACTGAAGAATGTCTGTTTTTTACCATTGTGTTTAGCTTGTTGTGTATAATAAGGTGTATTTGAATGTGTACATGAATGTGTAGATTGTATTTTGATGTGTGTTGTGGTGCTGTACAGGGCTCATCTTGAAAAGATTCCCTGTCAAAATAAAGATTAAATAAAATAAAGTCAAATCCTGCACAGAATCTTCATGTGAAAGGTTCCTACATTCAGAATTATTAAACCACACACTACTGTAGATATGACTCCAAATAATGTACCATAGCATGAATGACTCAATCATGGTCCATTTAAAAAGGCCTATTGAAGGCAGCAACACCAAAGCAAATGAAGTGCTTTGTCAATACAAAAGAAACGTCTTTAGTGGGGTTGGCATGATCATAACAGCTCAGTTCTGACGAGTAGACCGCGTGTGTGTGTGTGTGTGTGCGTGTGTGTTTAAGTTTTACATGTTTGTGTGTATAAGTGTGTGCATGTGTACAGAAACAACACAGCTTGCATAATGTCCGGGTGAACAAAAATGTATGGAAATGATTAACAGATTTGCATAATAACTGCGGCACCTGCAACCGTGGGAAAATAAGCGGTCAGCCCTTTAAAGAAAAGAGACAGGTCCCTATTCACAACTGTCCCCTCTGTGAAATTACATCATCAAAACGAGACAGGTCCCTATTCACAATTGTCCCTAACATCATCAATATGCGACAGCTACAGGTGCTTTCAAAATGACACAGCATACTCACCGCAAATCCAACGAGAAAAAATTCAAAGAATTCTTGACTTGAAAATTACTTATCAAATTCTATTCAATACCATAAATATTGTATGAGGATTTTTTCAATTTACTTCCTAAATAGAGTTGAAACGGAACTGATCCTAAGTCAGGGAGTAGAGTGAATCTAGCTGTCAAGCTTGCGAGATTCACTCTACTCCCTGACCTAGGGTCAGTTCCATTTCAACTCTATTTAGGGAGTGAATTGAAAAATCCTTATACAATATTAATGGTAATGAATTTACATTTCTTTGAATCTGAGGCTGGTTTGGTACAGTTCTCGTCTCTTGTCACACAGAACACAGAGCTGTGACTAAAGCGACAGCTCTGTGTTCCTTATTGTGGCTGGATGGGAGGGAGATGTGGGTGTGTGTTATATAGTTGATGTGCAGTGACTTGCTATTGTTTGTTAAAACAGACGACAATACTGTAAGGCAGTCTGTGTGTGTGTCTCCCCTCCACCGATTACCCACGTTTAAGGCGCCGCTTCCATGACCCGCATCGAGCCCAGCAGCATGGACGGACACCACATCACAATCTGTTCATTCTGAGTTTGAAGTCCAAATAGATGGAGAATTGTACACAAATCAGTAAAACAAATCTGAATTGGTAAGTTCACTGCCCTCACGCACGGTTTGTTTATTCGATGTGCATTTATCAAGCGAGGACTGTATTCCACCACAATGTGGATCATTTGAGCAAT
Source organism: Thymallus thymallus (assembly GCA_023634145.1). Taxonomy (NCBI): domain Eukaryota; kingdom Metazoa; phylum Chordata; class Actinopteri; order Salmoniformes; family Salmonidae; genus Thymallus; species Thymallus thymallus. The sequence goes on along the minus strand of CM042394.1, from coordinate 10,751,461 downwards.
AATAGAAGTGTCTCAAAAGATAAGGAGAGATCATCATATGCTTGGTGACATCTTTCACTGTGGAGGGGTCTGTGTGTGTGTGTGTACGTATATGTATAACTGCTACGGCCTCTCTCTGTAGTCGTGCTGCTTAACCTTTGTGGCTACCCGCTGGTTTATCTGACAGGCACAGCAGAGTGGTGGTGTGTGTGTGTGTGTGTGTGTGTCCAGTGCAGTGGTCTTATCAACATGGGGGGGGTCTGTGACATACAGAAAATGAGTCAACATCCCAATCATCTCTCCCGCTCTCGTTCATCTTCCTCCTCCTCGTGTCATGTGTGTGTTTGAGTGTGAACGTACATGAGCGAGTGTGTATGTACTGTGCAGCCTGCTCTATGGTGTCCCGACCAGCCCACTTATCCGGTCTTTTTAAAGGTGACAGTTGGATGTTGGTGCCCCCTCTCTCTCTCTCTCCGGACATTAAGACAGTCCATCTAAACAGAGCTTCTTCCTCGTTAGCGTCATTGATTTAACCGGGAGATACATTTTCTAAACAACTGCCGCAGCCAAATGCCGCGATTGGCTACCGCTCAACAGTTGCCATGGCGACGGGGGGAGGGGGACTGCAGCTGGGGGTCGGCGAGCACCGTAGGGGTGTTTTGTGGGTGTTGTGTGTGTGTGTGTGTGTTTGCAATGGTGAATAGGGTAGCAGAATCTATGCCCCAGCCCTGAAGATGTTTTGAATATGGGGGGAAATATTGAAACCAAAACATAGAACTAAAACAAAGTGTCGGTTTTGTCTTAATTCCATTCAGGGCAGAGATGAGAACTCCTTATGTTACAAATCACTGCACCAAATTCAATACTCCTCCCTCATATTTCAGTTCCATTGGATAAAAACTAAATTCCTCAAAAAATGGTTTCTGAGAGTAACGCCCCCTTGCCCCGCCCCCTTGCCCCCCTCCTACAATATGAGAACATTATCAAAACAAACCCCCCAGAAACAGAGCACATTGATGATGTGAATGTGTGTGTGTATGTGTGTGTGTGTATGTGTGTGTGTGTGAATGTGTGTGTGAATGTGTGTGTGTGTGTCAGGGGTAAAGGCAGCCTGCCCCCCCACAGCTCTACTTCTTCCTGCACAGCTGGCACACCGACTGAGCCTCTTCCTCACTCTCTCACACACACTGCAACTCTTAACATATTTACAGTGAGCCTTCAGAACATGTAATGGAACATGAGAACAGCAGGGTTTCAAACCCAGTCAAGTGAAATACTGACGTGACCAGGGAAAACTCCAGGCCCTGTTTGAATACTATAAAAACACACCCATCCTTCCTTCCTCCATCCATCCATCCCTAGGAGTAATCACTGATCTAACACAAAGTGATAGGTGTAAGCCACAGTTCACCCGTATAACTTTCACCAATCCAGCCATGTCAGATCAGGGATTTCTTCAATGAAAGGAGCAGGTTCTAACAGGGTCCTAACCCGTGACAGCAACACTTCCTGGTTTATCGTACCTGCAGCGGCCCACCGAGCAGAGCGCTATGGGGTCTCCCACCACGGCCACCAGGGACTGGGCGCGAGTGATGGCCGTGTTGAGCAGCTTGTAGTTGGACAGGAAGCCGTAGTCCAGGTCCTCCGTCGAGTCCTCCACCAGCTGCTCCTTGCGCTTGATGGCCGTCTGTTTGTGCTTGCAGGTGTGCCGCGTGCGCACGGTGCTCAGGAAGAGCACCCGGAACTGCTTACCTAAAGAGGTTTGAGAGGAACATAGCAGGTCAGTTTAGACCTTAGTTTTCAGCCAATGAGCAGCTAGTGTGTAGAGGTTTTCATTAGGTCACTAAGCACTACTGGCCATATTCAGCGTGCTTTCGTGGATATCAATCTCAGAAACATAATTACTAATTAATTATTACAAGAATTATATGATCCAAGTACCTCGACCCAGCACTGACATACTTCATGACCCGAAATACGATCCAATTAGTGCAGAAAATATTCATGATAAAGCATTTGCGTTTGGCAATACAAAAAAAAACCCACAATTCACACTCCAGGAAGTGTGTGTGTGAGATAAACACAGAGGCAGAGGTGTGTTGTGAGATCAGTCCTGATCGCTGCATCTTCTCCTTAATGAGCCGAGTTAATGAGCTGGAAGCAGCAGCGTATGGCTGCGAGTGTGTGTGAGAGTGTGTGTTGCCAGTGGGAGCATAAGCCTGGTCCCGGAGACGAGAGGAGCTGCTAGCTGGGTGATGAGAGACAGACTGCTAGAAGAGAGGATGTGAAGGGCTGCTGCCAACTTCCCCCCCCGGCCCACATCTCACACACTGTCACTGAGAATCTCTGAGTTGTCGGGTAGAAATGGGAAGAGTCACACTTTAATTGCTGCCGTCTTAGAATGTCAAAACAGTATTTAAAATCGGAGAATTTTAAATACCACAGTGGAAGTCCCGTAAATGCTTCATCGGTATATGAACAGTGCGGGATTTGATCTTCACTATTCCATTGTGATATGGAAATTGTTGTTCTATTTGATAGCCGTCTGTGCCACGGGTTACAGTGGAATGTAGAGTCATAAGTTAAATAAACACAGATCTAATTCTAAAGGAAATGATTCAAAAAAAGTACTCTTCTCACCTTGGACGTTGAGCACCCTCTCCACGCTGACCTCGTGCATCCTCTTCTTTCGGAGCTCGGCGCGGATGCGGAACACCTGGTCGGCGTAGGGCGACACCACGCCGATGCTGCCCTCATCCAGCTTGCCCCACGCCACCGGCCACTTCTTACGCATCTCCTCCACCCTCTCCACGATCTCAAACACCTAACACAGTAACAACACAGGAGGGGGAGACTGGTAACAAGTGCCAGTGTTTCTCATAGATCATGTCCAAAAAAACCGGCATCTCTCCGGGGTTAAGTTTGCCCTCGGTACAGATCTAGGATCAGCTTCCCCTCCCCCCCAATACTAGCCTTAACCATAAAATGGGGGAAAACTCAAAACTGACCCAAGATCAGAGTCTAGGGGCAACCTCACCCTCTTCCCCACTGACTACAAGGTGACACGCTTTTTCATGGTCCTTCTAGCTGTATAGAAACAAATGTCCTGGAAGGCAGGGCGCCACGCCTAGCTCTGTTGCCTTTCGCCAAAAACCTTTTCATCCTCCATTGGTGTCCATTGGATCTTCACAAGCTCAATGCAGGGGACATCGGTCCATTTTAATCAAGTCGCAACTTTTTATGAGTCGTCAAAGTACTTAACCAGGGCATAAAACCCTCGAAGAGAGAGAGCAGAACTAAAAAGACGGTGGAAATAACTGCTGCTCAAGGGGCCTTTACAGCCGGAGGGGAAAAACTAGGAGAATCCAGCACAGACCTCACATCAGCAGACATACAACAGGACACACACACTTAATCAAGGCAGCCTAAACCTAAGCGATTATGTTAATGTCCCAAGCCATTTGACCCAGGTGCAGCATCATCAAAGGGAGGTAGGGTAATTCCTGTGGCGTCTATGACAGGTTGGCGCAGCGCTGTGATGGGAGCAGACCCAATTTAATTGGGCAGCTTCCGTCGGCTGGGTTCAGGGGTCAACTTGGCAAGATCTAGAAGAGGCACTTCTGACTGTCAAACTCAGTCTCTGGAGTGCCTGGTTTAAATGCTGGGCTTTCACAAGGAATAAGCACAACCAAATACATGTTTGGTTGGGAAGCTCAATAAATAATGAGGCACAAGTAATACATTAGAGTAATGTTAAATGTATGGGATGTGTTTTGTCGATGCGTGCATTTCAACTAAATCCCATTGAAAGATTAACCATTTAAATTCAATTCAATCGACATTCAATTCACCAATCCCTTCTATCAATACAGTCCTAAGTCAGTGGTGTACAGGGAACCAAACGGTTTATGGTTTTATACCTCGGCGTTGTTGTAGTAGGCCGTGCTGTTCTTCTCCTGGACGTCCTCGCCGCGCGCCGTAAAGAAGGTCAGCGGGTAGAAGTCCTTGTGAGACGGCTGCTTCCCGCTGGCCATCAACTTCCCGTCGTAGAACAGCTCTGACGTGTAGCTGAAGGTAGGGAGGGCGGTACCACAGGGAGACTTAACATTAGTGGGTCTTCACAAATGTCAAGTAAGGCATTGTAGCATGGGCGTGCATTGCATACGGATATTGCTGCGTGTATTGTGGCTATTCTTCGACAATAGTTAGTTTTCCATTCTATACGGCCCTCGACATTCCTAGTGACTTTTGAGATTCTTGTAAAAAATCTGCATTCAAAATATTCTCCAAAATGTAAATGTGTGTGAGTGAAAAGCATTTGAACTACATAAAATACCAAAACTACTTTAAAGTGGAGAAACCACTTCAAACCCATTGCGTATGCTTCTTTCATAAACCACCACTCAAACCTTTCAGCATCCCCATCTGACAATTGTTTAACATTGTGGTCATGGGACTCTGAGTGCAGATTGGCCTTTTATGCAGTCTGTCAATAGCCAAGAAGGACTGTCAACTCTGTCAAGTCTTCTGCCTGCGTAAAGTCTCCCATTTGTAAACGATGTTGCTGAGTAGGGGTCAAATTCGATTAATTAAACAAATCGATACAAGGAGTCAAAGTATCGCTATAATATTGTCCAAAATATTGCGATATGTAAGTATCAATTCACTATTGCTGACTGCACCCCCCTCCCCTCCTCTCCTCCTCCCACCCCCTCTTGGCGGCGTGACAAAGTTCCCACCTACCTGATGATAGCTTCGTGGGATCGGTAGTTTTCACAGAGCAGGATGCGGCAGGGGAACTCGGCTGGGTAGTGCTCGTACAGACGGTCCAACAGAGACACATGGAGGTTCCGCTCTCGAGAAAACTCGCTGTACACAAACGGACTGAGCTGGAGGGAGGGAACGGGGAAAAGAGAGGGGTGGAGGTAGAGAAGTGAGGGCGACCCAAAAATGTATTTTCCATACAACAGGGATGTACAGGTGGTGATATAGCCAGTTTTTTTTTTAAATCCTAATTCATTCTACATCTACTTTTGGTTTCAGATACCGTACATAGTCTTGTGGAACTGTGTACAGTATCTGATGTGATTTAGCCTACTCAAAAAGGCTAAATCATATCAAGACAATTTCTTCGACAGCTCACGTCATGTAGTCTGTGTAGATAACGCAACGCTCCAAAGCAACGAGTTCCCCGTCCAACCGAATCTAAATCGGAAAATGTTTCGATCTGACCAGTATCTTATCATCGGTAGCTACATTTCTGCTGAGATGTTTCAAGTATTAATAGTCGTATGTACAGGATACACATGGTATACACTGTCCAACTAATTGCTCACTTGCAGGTTCCTTCGACAACGCGACAATGAGAAATAATAAAATGGTTCAAATTAGCATAACACGTTGAGGTGCTTCCGAAAACATCCTCAACGGCACCTTTGACTAAGATGCACTAAAGACACACTAAACCTCCCGATAGCAATTACCTCTATTCTGACCCTGGCTGAAATAGATTGTTTTGTGTTTGTGGTCATTTAGCTCCAGGTTGAACCTCCCAGTCTACCGGGGGAAAAGTTCAGCCAGGCTTTAAAAAAAAAAGAAATGAGGCCCACACAGTGAACAGGAGACCTGAAGTCAATAGGAGCGGTGGACCTTCATTCACTATTCTCAGCCTACTTCGTTCAGCCGGGAGGCAAAACAACACCCCATAATGAACGGTGATGAGACAGACAGAAGAGAGTAGGAGGAGGGGCAAAGAAATCCTCCTTGGTAACAGACACGCAGACACAGAGAAATGTGCAACAGATTAAGATGTAGAGAGAGAGAGAGAGAGAGAGAGAGAGAGGAAGAAAGCGACAGGAGAGGCAGGAGAGGAGAGCATGTTGAGGTCTTGTTCCTTCTGAGAGAGGATGCAAGACGGAGTAGAGAAATAATGAAAACCGTTATGGCATGGTTAAACTCCCGCCGGGTGGATTTATCTACTGCCCACTCTTAATCCCATCCTGTCGCACTCAATAAACACAATGTCCAGAACACAAAAAGAAACAAGAGGCTACTTTGGTGACAGGGGGAGTTTACTTCAGTTTGCCTCGTCTGACTGGACTGGGAATGGTAAACATGCTCTCTCTGCCAAGTTATTTCTTTCCTTAGTCTGTTTCCCTCACGGCCAATGTGACGTTAGCCACAGGCTAACGACGGCGTACAAAGCACACGGAAATGTAAAGGACTTGGGGGATACACTGGTTTTTATTTTCATAGCTTGGCAAAGGACTGCAGAACTCGGTCATTTGCATGAGAGAATACAAGTAAGGCACCAGGTTTTTCCACCATGTGACCTGACCCAGAAAAACTCAAGGCCCTAAAAAGGAGTTACAGTGAGAGTATGTTTCAAAGGGTCAGAGTTTGTTCAAACCAATGACATCTTCATAAACCTCATCCACAGTTTTACCTGCATGTGGTCTCCAGCCAGCACGATGCGGGTGCTTTTGCTGGCCAGCGCGAAAGGCATGATGGTCTCACACTCCATGGCCTGGGCCGCCTCGTCCAATAGGATGTGAGAGAAGAGCCCTGCGGACAAGGAAGAACACAAACCATTTCAGTCAGAGCACCGTCAGACGACAAATTAATTACCAAGGAGGTGAGGATTCATTAGGCTCCTTGAAACAAATGGTGCACGGGTCATTGCAGGCTAGCAAGTTCAAGACATTAGCACCGTATTGGTCTGTGGTGGATGATGGTAATGCCCAATGACACTTGTAACATCACAACCTCATTGGATAATGATTGGTTTAGATATTATGTGGTTTAGATCTGCCATGTATAGTTCCACAGTTTGGTCCTTTTTGGATCGGGGTCCAACGTTCCCATGTGTTGGTCTTAGTACTGACTAGCACATTGCACTTTAAAATATAAAAACGGACTAACGGTAACTCGCTCATTTACTATTCGTTCTGTAAACTCGTAGGCCTACTTTAGATGTGTTTATTGTTCCAGCTCTTCATTTTTTTTTGTCTTGCCTATCTGGGTTTCGTGATTGCATTAACAACAAAACAAAAAAACTGATTGGCGCAAAACGTTTTGCTTATCTTCTGCCCGTTCTCTGTACCCATCTCCAACAGCAGCCCCTACACACCAACGCTGGTTCTGCTGACGTCTGAAAGGGTTTGAGCAGTGGTATCCCTGCTCAGACCATCAGGGGAAGGTTAAGACAGTTTGGGTTTTGGTTTCTTGTCCGTCTGGGTTTGTGATTGAATCTACAGCAACAAAAAAAAAACTAACAGAAACACATAAAAAATATATAAATGCAGGCTTGTCTTCTGCCTCTTTCTCTACCGCAACTTCAGACAGTAGCCCCCCCTATAGACACTAAAGCTGGTAAGACGTTTGAAAGTGATCGAGACGTTTGAAAGGGATCGAGCGGTAACCCGTATTTAAAAAAGTCTCAAACGCTGCTTGGCACATGAGGATGAAACGTCATAGTAGAGGACAGTCGGAGCAGAGCAGGCAGGGAGAGGTGGAAGAAAAAAAAAATCACTGTACAGCCGCGTCCAAACGCCTCAACATTTCCACAGGAAAAACTGACAGGAGTGGAATTTGGGGCGGCAGGTAGCCGAGTGGTCAGAGCGCTGGGCCAGTAACCGAAAGGTTGCTGGATCAAATCCCCGAGACGACAACGTGGAAAAAAAAAACCTGTTGATGTGTCCTTGAGCAAGGCACTTAACCCTAATTTGCTCTAGGGGCGCCGTACTACTATAGCCGTCATTGTAAATAAGAATTTGTTCTTAACTGACTTGCCTAGTGTAAGGTCATATTCACAATATTTATCTTTATTCCAAAATGCACGACAAAGTTTGTATTCATGTTGAGAGTTGGAACTGCAGTATTTTAAATATAAAGCACATTTGAATTAGAACACTCTAGAACCGCATTTGGATTGAGATCCGGTGACTGGGAAGGACACTGCAGTACGCTGAATTGACTGTCATGTTCGTGGAACCATTCCTGGACAATCCTAGCCTTGTGGAAAGGGGCATTATCCTGTCGAAAGACAATCTATTCGCAGATGGATACACTGCTGCCAAGAAGGGATGCAGCTACTATTGTAGTAGGGGCTTTAAGTGTATAGCACCCTGTATGTCAGTTAAGAGACTACAAAGACGCCAAAGTACCATAACCTCACCTCCCATTGTCATACGAGTCATTATTAACAACATGCGCTATATGGTAACCGTCTAACCCCGGGCCGTCTAACCCCGGACAAAGGTGAAGCTAGCACTACCGCCCCCTGCTGCTCCACCCTCATAAATATGCAAAACAGCGCATAATGTACAGGAATGATGTACAAGTGTGTAGCGTACCTCGAGGCGGGGTGTAAAAGAGGAAAGTAAGGAAGGTTCTGTTTATGAGCGGGGGCAGGCGGACATGACGGAAGGGGTGCGGGGGGGCAGTATTTAATCGTGCACATGCCTTTCGGGGCCGTCCAACAACCAGGGGGACAATTGCATTTCCACACACCCGCTATCCAATATATGTCTAATGATGGCCGTGGAATTTGGCTGAACTGGGGGAGGAAGGAGAGCTCTGCCAAAAGCCTGGCCCATAGAGAAGGAGACGGGATTAAAAAGGCCAAACATAAAAAGATACGCGACCTGTTCGACATGTGTAAGGGATTGGTGATTTGTTATCTTTACAAACGAGTGGGAGGGACTCCCAACTGCCTCATTTGTCGGCGGTTTTCATCAACGGCGAGCGTGGGAGATAAATGAAACGCAACGGGGAGGGGCCTAACAAAGTGAAGTGCATTCGAAACAGGCAGATGGTGTTTCTAAGCAACAGACAAAGCCCTCCGCTGACAGAGACGGTTATTAACTCGCCGCTGACAAATTGGTTTGTTTTCTTTTTTTTTTTTTACTCCATCTTAAATGACTTCTTTCCTCTCTCTGCCCTGCCGTCTCCTGCCGTCACGGGGAAGGCGTGGCGGCTGATCAAAAGACGCGTTGGGGCGGGTTTGAGATGTGTGATGTAGCTACGTCTCAGTGTGCCCAGCTTGTGCTCGGGTACGTGGGCGTCCCTGTTGTCACTCTGTTGACTTTATGAGCTTGTTAAAACAAAACTGCTTGGTAGCAGTGTATGCCATGTTATCTGTGTATGCTACGTTACCCGTGTATTCCTATTACGCTAGCAGTTAGCAATCCAAGCACCAGTATATGCTGCTACATTAGCCAAGTTAGCAGTTAGCAAACCAAGCACCAGTACAGTAAATTCCGCTACATTAGCCATATTTGCTACGTAATTGGTTAGCAAACTAAGCACAAGTGTATTCTACATAAGCGGTGTATGCTACGTCAGTGGTTAGCCACTCACCTGGCTCCAGGTCCAGCTGGCAGAGGTACTGGGAGGTGCTGAGGGTGACCACCACCACGCGGTGCCTGAGGATATCCTCCCTCTCAGGCATCTGGAAAGTGTACTGTGTGTTCGAGATCAAACAGTACTGCTGCACTAACGGGTGGACAGTCTTCACCCAGCGGTTCCTGAAGTATACTCTGAGGACACAGAGAGAGGGAGGGGACACAGAGGGACGGTTCATTCCAGACAACCTGGGATTATTTATTTAACATTTCAATTACTGAACTTGCAATTGACAAGTAGACAACATTTTGCAACTGTCCTGATGTTTTCATATCACTCCATCGGTTGTATCTTGTCTTACGGGGTTTTGTGCCTCGACAGGGTATAAGCTGACCCAAAGAACGGTCCGTGTACCGCCTTCAGCATGTACACTTATGGCCTTCTCACTTGGCTAAGCACACAAAGCCCCGGGAGAAATTGGCTGATAGCCTAATTACATGGCGATTACAGTGGGATTCCTAACACAGCCCTTGGTATAAAGGCCATCAGTCAAGTGTAACAAGGCATTTGTTCCCCCTGCAGGGCCTTCACTGCCACATGGGGTCTGGGTAGAAGGGATACATTTTCATTTTGTTGGGGGGGGGGGGGGGGCTGGATTACAGTCACTGTGATTAGAAGTCAATGAAGCAGTAGTCAAGGGAAGGAGATTGAGTGTAGGGGTCTTTATGTCACAGCTTCTGTGTTGTGAGGCCAGGACACATCTCCTCAGAAAGATTGAGGTCTCACAAGCTCACTGCCATAAGGTTCTGTTCCACTGCACCTCCAAACCTCAACGATGTGGACGGCTCAATCTGATCATAGGTTTTGACTGCAATTCCACGTGGATTTGGGTTTGTTGATGCCTCAGGCTACTGCCAGCAGGGACAACTGAATGCCCGAAAGCACACTGTTCACAAGAGGTGGGGATTAAGAGGTGGGGTTCAGAAGAGGCAGACATGTTCCTTTATTTGTATTTAACCTTTATTTAACTAGACAAATTCTTATTTACAATGATGGCCTATTGGTGAACAGTGGGTTAACTGCCTTGTTCAGGGGCAGAACGATCGATTTTTACATCGTCAGCTCTGGGATTTCGGTTACTGGCCCAACGCCCTAACCACTAGGCTACCTGCCGCCCCAATATTAAAGATATATACGTAACTAACTCTCAAGGTTGGGTACTGTAACAGCAAAACAATTATGAATATCTGTGAAAATGGACCAATAAAGCAAGTATTGCATTGCGTCTAATGAGGGTGTCAGTGTTCTGAAGAGGTGCTGCAAACAGACTCTTACCTGAGAGGTCTTGCATGAGCGTTGCCCGCTTCTACGTACGGATGAAGGTAGTCCTTTATGTACAGGTCAGCTGCACTGTTGGAATGGGTACAAATGAGGACCCTGCGAAAGAAAGGGGACAAATGTATCAGCACTTAAGAGATCCTCACCAAATAAATACGGCCAGGAGATTGTTTTCCGTGTGATATGACCAAGGGAAAACTCCAAGCCCTAACAATAAGGAAAAGCTCCAGGCCCTAACAATAAGGAAAAGCTCCAGGCCCCAACAATAAGGAAAAGCTCCAGGCCCTAACAACAAGGAAAATCTCCAGGCCCTAACAACAAGGAAAAGCTCCAGGCCCTAACAACGAGGAAAAGCTCCAGGCCCCAACAATAAGGAAAAGCTCCAGGCCCTAACAACAAGGAAAATCTCCAGGCCCTAACAACAAGGAAAAGCTCCAGGCCCTAACAACGAGGAAAAGCTCCAGGCCCTAACAACGAGGAAAAGCTCCAGGCCCTAACAACAAGGACAAGTAGGAATGTCAGAGAATCATTGACTAGAAGTGATAGAACACCTGCTGTTTCTACTTTGAGGAAATACGGACAATTCTAGGACAGACGTTTTAAAAACACGTCCCTTAAAAACAGCGTTGCAGGAACGTTGTGCACTTGACCGTGGACTCTATGTTCATATCATCATGTTCAGAAAGTGAACATGATGATGAACATCTGTCTATAGGGGTCAATCACCCTCCTTGTATCTGCTTTTAAAACATCCATAATTCATTCCCACCATATAATATTTAACATGTTCAGTTGGAAAGTTTCAGATGAATATTGCATTCCAACATTTTTCAGAACATATTTTTTTAAGTATGAAGGCTTTATAAAAAAAACGTCTTATGTTCAAGGCCAAATGGCACAATGTATTCTATTATTTTTTGATAAAAACACAGGAAGCATTGTCGGTTCCTATTTTTACACCAGCCAATATAGTTTTTTCTCAGCATCTCGCCGTAATAAAAAATGGAATAGCGGGAATCTTCAGGGCATTCTATTATAACAGGGCATTCTATTATAACAGGGCATTCTATAATAACAGGGCATTCTATAATAACAGGGCATTCTATAATAACAGGGCATTCTATAATAACAGGGCATTCTATAATAACAGGGCATTCTATAATAACAGGGCATTCTATTATAACAGGGCATTCTATAATAACAGGGCATTCTATAATAACAGGGCATTCTATTATAACAGGGCATTCTATTATAACAGGGCATTCTATAATAACAGGGCATTCTATAATAACAGGGCATTCTGTAATAACAGGGCATTCTGTAATAACAGGGCATTCTATTATAACAGGGCATTCTATTATAACAGCAGGGCATTCTATTATAACAGGGCATTCTATTATAACAGGGCATTCTATAATAACAGGGCATTCTATTATAACAGGGCATTCTATAATAACAGGGCATTCTATTATAACAACAGGGCATTCTATAATAACAGGGCATTCTGTTGGAACAGACATAACAGTCTGTTGTAATGACAATTAAATTGATCACAACACGGTTGATTTGAATGGAGATGCTGGAGTAACACGGTCTTCGACTTGCCATTTAACGATCACTTCCTCAATCCCAAATCGACGGACATTGGCATAACCCACACACATCCCCCAATTGCCTTTAGTGACACATTCTGATTGGAAGATACACCCAACTTGAAACTGTTTTCTTAACTAAATGTCAACTCCAAGGATGCCGGTAGCCCCGGGAGCAGCAGTAACCTTGACCTTTCGCCCTTTGCCCTTTTAGACCCATCTGGCCCGTAGCGGAGTTGGCTTGTGGTGCCCGCCTCACCTGCTGTCGTCCTGCCTGAGGATGTGCTTGACGGCCTGTGCCAGGGTGAAGGTCTTGCCCGTGCCGTAGGGCCCTATGATGAGCACAGGGGGCAGGGGGATGGTGAGAGGCGTGGTGATGGCCAAGATGGCCTCCTTCTGCTTGGCGTTGAGACGCGGGTCCAACTGTTCATCCCACTGCCTGCAGAGTGGGGGAGAGAGAGGGGGGAGGTTTAGCTGATGGGGTACCTGACACAAGGAGGGGTCATTGGCCCACACACAACCACTCTGAAGTGTGATAAACCGTGGGCCAGTCTCCCAGGTCTACTAGCCTCTTGGTCCTCATTAGAAAGCACCGGCCCAGTGGATCGGAACGGCCCGCCCGGTCGATCGTATTCATGCCCAGCCATGCTAAAGGCAGCTGTAAGCACCGTGACGGGGCTCTGAATAGGTACGGCAAAGGGACGGGTTCAGGGATCAGTGGGGATGAATGGAGAGCCGGGTCAGGGTTTAAACTGAGCTGGGAGGCCCACCCACAGAGTAATGAGGTCTGAGTGAAGAGGGGTGAGGAGGGTCGAGGTCTTGGCACGGCTGGTGAGGCTGATCAAAAGCCTTGTGTATGGGTGATGAAACAGATAGACACACACACACAGGGTGCACAACTGGTCTGAGAAACCCAGAAACAGGAGACAAGTGCTTGGCTCTGGCCAATTATCTTATTCATGACCAATCAACATGGCAGTCAATAGTCCCCATGCAGTCAGGCAAGGCAGGGGCTTTGTTAGGCCTACATAACAAGTAACAAAGCAATATAACCTACTTACTCTAACAGGAAACACTGGACATATTATTTCAAACCCATTTTAAATACCTCTTATTCTCATACCATTATCTTAATGAGGTGAAGCACACATGGACCCATAGTATTTAGGGACTTTATACAAAGCCGGTCACTGTCATAAATCTTGTACTAATAACCATCGTCAATATTGTAAGTGTTTCCCCTTTAAGCATTTAAAATTTGCAAAACATATGTAATGCATAATATATAAACCTCCACATAGGTCTTTCAGTAGCAAAAGTTAGTGCATTATACCTTTAATCAAAGCCTATACAGTGTTAATCAATTCATGAGTTATTTGGATGCAAGGGAGTAGTCTTGACTGAGTTGACTCTCGGGTTCTTGTCAATAAAGATTACTCTGTGGCCCTCCAACATCTCTCCGACTTTAGACAGGATATCTAAAAGCCGGGAGAACTGACAGCTTTTCAAAACGGTTGCCTAGGCAGCAAGGGCAGCTAGTCTCGTTCACCTTTCTCAACTTTATTCTGACGTGAAGGTGATAGCAAAGCTAATTTACCATGCATGTTTTAAGGAGACTTGTGTATTTAACTTAAAGGAGTATGCATGCTAGAATACAATCACACACACACGTAGGTTATTGCATAATATCTCTTGAAATAAAAAATGTCCTCTGCCAAACTTAATATCAAACATGGATCGATGGGGGTGAGTAAGTGGACTGTTGGGCAGATTCTGAATAGCAATGGGCCTGAACCGGTTTGCACACCATGGTAGATGGGTTGGAGGATCTATGAAAGGCTCATTCAAATCTGGACCTCAAAGATTGATTTAGACCTGGGCCCGGGTGCTTCCAATTAATTATCAGGTAGAACAGAAAACCAGCAGACCTCCAGGCTCAGATGCGAATACCCCTGGTCTATGGGGGGGTTGGATAGTACCTGTTGGGGCTCCAGGGGATGGTGGGGGTAAGGCTGGCGTCTGGGAACAGGATGCCGTTGTCTTTGATGCGGTCCAGAGCATAGTGCATCTCACACAGGGGCAGCCGATTCAACTGGAACTGCAGCTCCACCTGGGGCAGAGGGGAACACAGGACTGGTCACTCATGGACAGTGTGTTCACGGTCAGAAGACAGGGGAGGTCTTGGTCAGTCGTCAGGAGAAGTCGGTGAGTGACCAGATGCTGTGATCACTTATTTAGGTCAGTCAAACCAAGTGTTGAGAGATTAAATAAAGATCAAGTTTAGAGGAGAGGCTTAGCTGGAAACAATAGTCTCTAAATAACTGCACAACTGACATATTACTCAAACTCTAAACACAATGCTAAGATGGTCGTCGCAAATTCAAAACAAGTCTGTCTCCCTCAGTCCTCTTTATGGACCAGGGGCAACCAATCTTAGGGCCCTATAAAAATTCTCTCTCCAGGTTTCCGCTCTCAAAATCACACTTTTTTAATAGAAAATGTTTGAAGTCCACAACAATTCTTAAACCACATCAGGACACCACTTTTGAGGTGTGGGAAAATAGAGATGTTTTTGTAGAGAGATGTTTTTGTAGAGAGATGTTTTTGTAAACAATTACCCACTGGATTGGTTCCAATAATAATCTAATTCTGACAGGTAAGCATAGGCTACTTTGTACTTACCATTTAAATTGAGAAGGTTTTGGGGAAAGCCTTAACGTCTACCGGAAGACTGTTCATTAGCATAATCGCTAACAGCTACACAAAGTGGTAGCTGCGCGCACCGACTAGCTAAAGAATTGTTTTTATATTGTTGAATTCCGTTTTATTGTCTGGATTCCGTTTTATTGTCTGGATTCCGTTTTATTGTCTGGATTCCGTTTTATTGTCTGGATTCCGTTTTATTGTCTGGATTCCGTTTTATTGTCTGGATTCCGTGATTCCCTCCCAACATTTGTTCCTTATATGGGGTCTGACTGCTTGGCACTGGCAATCAAGGGTCTTGGTTGATAACTAGGGAGGCTAGGGGGCACGTTCTACCTTCTTAGTTCTTCTAATTTCATAATAGCATGGGTTTCCACCGGGCCCTGTCCTAATCACTTAGCCAGACATGAGCTGCTAACAGGTACAGAGGCCAGCAGTAAAGTGTGGAGAAAGAAGAGAGAGGGAGAGAGAGAGAAAAAAAAAAAGAAAAAAACATTGAGGGGAGAGAGAAACTCAAAATGGCAAGAAGAGAATGCCAGAAAGACCAAGAGAGAGAAAGTCACGTGCAACCAAGCGGCACGCTCCAAAACATGACGGACAGATTATATCTGCGGAGAAAGATCAGCCTTCAGCCGCCACTGGGCAAAGTAATCTGGATCTCTCGGCGCGCTGGCAGAGTGCAATTTTCCCTGGAGAGCTGGTCTTACCATCGACGGCGCTAACCTTTGTGAAGTGGTAATCGATACGGGGACCTTTCACCCTGAGAGTTTGCTTTCGCTAAAGCATCAGACGTTGGAGAGGTGAGGCTTTCATTAATGATTTCTCAGCTCTCAAATGGCAGAGGACACAATGGAATGGGAGCTTGTCCCAGGGCTGAAAGGAGAATGGGGTGGTGGGCCTTCTGGGGGCTTGAAACCGTTCACCTGACTCATAGAATAGTTTCCATGCCATCTCCTCTGTCAGTGGTGACATTGGACCTAAACAAGCTGTTCGAAGCTGACACCATGTCAACGAAGATGTCTATGCTTTAGAGTAAAAAAAAAGACCTCACCCGTGGTGTGATTATGTGTTGTATTGGACTACAGGGAACAAACCATCAACCAAACAGCCTCCATATTGGAACACGGCTAGGATGGCCTTTCAAAAGTGCAAATGGCACAGACTCCAGACTGGGCTTCGGATCCATTCACAAAAATAAATAGAAAATCCCCTATTGTGACACCTGCCATTTTTTAAATCTCAGTTGAAAAATAAATTATCTATTCTAACCAATCAACTCCTCTGTAGCCACTTGTTGCTAGGTCAACCACACAGTGTTATCCAACTGTGTATTTGGTCCGTACCTGCAGTTCCCTATCCGGTATCAACCCCAGCTCCTCGCAGCAGTCCTTGCATATCCGCAGGAAGATGTAGTCCTTAGTCTTCTCTTCGATGCAGGCCTCGTAGACGCGCTCCTTGACCCCCGGGGGTTGGCTGCACCACTCCTGGCGGGCCAGGGGCAGCAGTAAGACAGAGTTCACCTTGGTCATGACTAGGCGGCCCGCCAGTGTGTCCTCCGACAGAGTCTCCGTCAACTTGAAGCGGGCAAAGAGCTGCCCGTTCTGGGCGTACTTGGCGCCACCCGAGATCCCCGTCAGCATGAAGCTGGTGACCAGCTGGAGGTTGACTTTGATGTTGAACCTGGTGGGAGAGTAGAGTTTGTGTCATTAGCCAGAAATGAGACTAGGAACGGAAGCATTAGCATTGTTAGAAAATGATGGAGGAGGCGGGGGGATATGGGGAGAGTAGGCCTGAGCAAAGTTAGCCAGAAATGGACGTTAGCATTAGAACTAATTGAATTGGAAATAGACGTTCGCATTGTTTGCCAGTGCTGAGGCGACTTTGATGTTGAACTTGGCAGGGGAGAGGGTGGGACGGTAGCAAAGATAGCTAGCAATGAAATGGGACTAGACTGGAGTCGTTGCATTGAGATATGCACCATGTTTAACTGAAATACGGTTGAATCAATGTAACCTCTTTACTTCCAGAAATTTGACCTTTTCACATTCTGTTCATTTAAATGCAGTGGTTGTTTTGACCTAACTTTGCTATGTGGTTTACAGGGCAAACTTTTTGCCCTAGAGGCATTCACATAGACAGCTGTTAGTGGTAGAAACATGTTCGTGTGTTGGGTAGAAGGATCTTTGTTTGACATGAAAATCTACCAACTCATCACTTGCTATTTCAGCAGTGTGGCAAAGCTGACTTAGACCATATGTTGGTCAGCTTAGGTAAGCTAGGGACCTTAACTAGACAGCATTGCAGATTGATTGTTGAATGAGCATTTGTTTGGGGAGAAAGAGGACAATGGAGTTGGGCCAAGTAGTAATGTGTGGATCATGGCATAAATAATTTTCAATATCTATAATATCTCTTATCAAGACAGCAATACTGCAATGGTATTTGACAGGGACATTAGACTATATTATAGTATTATTGATTATATAGCCTAATATTATTGTGTATTATTAATTAGTGCATTCAGACGCCTTGACTTTTTCCACATTTTGTTTTTGCTTTGTCATTATGGGGTGTATATAAGGCTGTAACGTTACAAAATGTGGAAATAGTCAAGGGGTCTGAATTTTTCACAATGCATTGTATATTGTAAAGTATTATATAGACTATGTATTGAATCAGACGAGTATGATTGCAAAGCCAGAAATTCACAGGTCCAGGATCAGATTATTCTGATGAACAGACCCCCCTTGAAGAACACCCCACGAAGCCACACGTCCCCGGACACAGCTTAAGCCCTGTCATGCACATAAAAGCACTTTAAAATTGAGAACCTAAATACTTGTTGTCCAGGACTCAGCTTAATGTGTTTCCGAGAAACCGGCCCTCAATGGTAAATTGGATGATTGAAAGGAATCCATCATTCCACAGCCCCAGGCAAATGACAATAACAGTGATGAGGGGGAACAGTGACCCTGGTTACTTCCACTGGGTTGACTGAGCGAAGGCTTGGGGGCCTTTGATTATATCTTAAATCAGGGTTGGATTGCTGTAATAACCTGGTCTCCTTCTCACCTTCCACTGAGGAGAGCAGCAGGTGCTGAATTACTGGGGGGTTTTAGGGAGGCGCCTCAGTTTTTAAACAAGAAATTAATTCTAAACCAAATGTCCTGCTCTGGGGAAATCTCTGAGGATGCCGAGGAGATATGCATTATTAAAAGGGTTTTAGCTGTGTGCCTGGCCGCGTCTGTAGTGTACACAAACCCCTTTTACTGTGGAAGACCGACTCTGACACCTTGTGGTCGACCGTAGTCTCACAGACCTCCACTCAATCCAGACTGTCGCTCTGTACAGTCTACAGTACACACTATATAAAACATTTAAAAAAGGACGAACCCATCCGATCAAAATCTGTACAACCTCGATAGACTTTCTAAAGACAAGTATCACTAGCCATGGAAGTGCTATTTAAAAAGGGTATTTTTAGCAATTACAACCCATTGTCAGTGAAGGTTTTCAGAATAGGACTGACGGGAACAAAAGACTGCAACAACAGAGGCTCTCACTCACTTGCTGACTTCTTTGTACTGGGCGATCTCCTCTATGTAGAGCAGGTCGTGCAGGCGGGCCTGGTAGTTGTCCCGGGTCAGGGTCTTGTCCAGCACCGACTGGGTGAAGAGCTGGTCGGCCGACAAGGGGATCTGGTAGCGGGCCAGCAGGCTGCGGTCCAGGTCAACCGTCTCGTTGGGGCTGAACTCCACGATGGTCTTGCAGGACGGGTCCCAGCGCTTGGCTGTCATCAGGAGCTGCTGCCTGGCTTGCATCAGGTGCTCCAGGTCTGGAGAGGGAGAGGGTTTATTGTGAAAACCACACCTTCCAACATTAATATTGACACTTGAGCATGAGGGTGATAGGGAAATATTGGCCTGCGCTTGAGTGGTGAGGGTTGTGGGTTTGATTCCCACATGGGCCACATTCATTTTACTGTAAGTCACAGGGGATTCTTGGTAAAGCTAGACATAATCTGTAGGTTTTCTTACTCAGAGGCCAATATAATCCTGAGATTCTTATTACAATCCTATAGAATCTTACCAATTGCTTTCATGCTTTTGTCTGTAAACATACATAGTAATGGCTAACAGTGTTCTTATGAATGTTCTGAAGCTTTGATTCGACAAGTATTACTTTATTTCAAATCCTCTTCCAGCTCAGGAAGAGGAATTTAGGAATATTCTGCCCGTGCAGATTCCACCTGGCCCAAACCATGGGAAATATTGGCCTGCTACTAAAGCTATGAGGAATGGCTTTTTACATAATTAAAAAGATAAGAAAATAGTGAGTAAAAGAATTCTGAAGTAAGTTTGCCGATATAAATGTCACTCAGCTTGGTGCTACACATCGGTTGTGGATAGGGTGAGTTTAGTTACCTGCTGTTACATTGCTAAGCACTTTGAGGCCTTGTAGGAAATGTCACAAATGCAACCCATTGTCAATACAACCCAACTTTTAGTTAGAAACCTGGGAGTACTGAGGGAGGATGGGAGATTATTTGGGGGCTGTACGTTATAAAAAAAATAATAAACCTTTGATGGAGGCGGCGTCCACCATGATGCGTTGCATCAACACGGGCTCTGAGCCAAAGTCGAAGACGATGGTCTGACGGAAGGTGCCGAAGATCTCGGTGCTGAAGCCCACCGCCACCGTGTAGACGCAGTGGTCCATGCCGTTGTCGGCCGCCAGCGCCTCCTCGCCCGCCGTCCACTCCTGGCAGCCATCGGCCGACGACTGCAGCCGCTGAGGGCCGGCGTCGCCAACCGACACGCCCGTGATGGAAAAGTGCGGCCGGTGGGCGTCATAGAGCAGAGCGATGCGGTACAGCTTCCTCACAGGCTGAGGGGGAGGGGAAGAAAGTGTGAGCGTGGGCTAGCAGAGTTAAAGGGTAGCTGAAGTGCTACTCTGCTTCACATGTGGGCGCTCTTTGGAAGCATCGTCAGTCAGTCAGTTACAGCCTAAGAGTATATCAATGAGTATATGAAAAGTTTGGCCGTTGAGAGTGAATGTTCAGATGCACACAAGTTCATGGTCACCTGCTGCGGCGCTGGGAACGGAAAGAAATACTACATCTGTCAATGATACAAATTACTCCCACACACACAACCTCTGCAGAATTATTTTATCAGTGTTATGAGAATGTCTTGATAAAAGGTCGGCATGACCAAACAGCCGGCAAAATCAACATGCAGAGGTTGCCCGTGTGTGGGAGCAGTCTTAAATAAAAGTTGGCCTTTTGAGTTGCTTATAATGATATGGCCATGTGTGGCCGATGGATAACAGCCAGATGGTGATTTCAAATCAAAATCTTTTTTTTTTTTTCTTCTTCTTCTTCTTTGAAACCATTGGTTAAGTCCCAAACTGCCCTCTATTCCCTATATAGAGCACTACATTCGACTAAAAAAACCATATGGGTAGTTCACTATATAGGGAAGAGGGTGCTATTTGGGCTGCTGACATTGAGTGAGACGTAGCCCCTGTTACCTTGCAAAACAGGGAGAAGGTCCAGGAGTGGGCTGATTTCTTGGTGGTGACAGTTACAGAGAGGTTGGAGCTGTGTTCCACGTTGACGCCGTCCAAATAGTCACTCAGCTACGGCAGGAACAGAACAAAAGACCATTCATGCCAAGTTAAGGAGAGTTGAGGACGTAACAGCTTAACAGAATTGACATTAAAAGGGCAGTTGATTTGAGTAAACAAAGTCTAAAAAAAATCAACATGCTGAGAGTTCAGCAGTGCATCTACCACCTGCATCAGCCTCAAGGGTTCTGTTCCAATACAAGCATCTTTCCTTCTTCACTTCCTTCCTTCAAGTACTAATCCCTGATCTGACCACCTCTCAATTTCTGTTGGATCAGTGATAACTTCAAGGAAGAGAGTAAGGAAGCGTGTGGTTTAATGTATCTGAACAAGACCCAAGTGACCAGCTTCTCTTCCACTAGTTAAATCAGTGATTACTTCTAGTAAGGGAGGGTGTATTCTAACAATATTCTAACAGGGCCATAGATTAGTGACTAGACTAGGGTTAACTCACCACTTTCTCGGGGGAGAGAGAGTTCATCCACTTCTCGATGAGCGCCTCCATGTAGTTCTCGGTGAAGTGCTTGCTCTCCTGCTGCTGCTTCAGGCGGATGAGGCGCGAGGCATAGCGCTTCTGCCACTCCATCAGCTCCTCCTGGGAGTGGGCCGACGTGCACTGGGCACCGTAGCGGCACAGGCCCTGCTCCAGGAACCTGGAGGAAGTGGAGGACAACAGGACATTTCACCAGGTGGCCTAAACTTGTTAAACCAACCCCCGAGGGCCTAAAGCCAAAAGGGCCTCACCCTCTGAACCAACGCTGAAAACCTGTGTCAGTTACTTAGCTAGTTAACAGTGATGATAAATGTTCAGTAGCTTGTAAAGCCAGCCCATGTTTAAAGCAGGTGGACATAATACAGGTACAATAACAAATGGCTTTAATTGTAGGCCACTCAATGAACAAATTTGACAAAGTGATTGAAAAAAAAAAAAACATGTTAAACTAGTCTTAATATGTTAAATGAACTAAGGTCGCACAATAGCATTACCTTTTACACAGCGTGTACTCCTCACTGCTGGTAACTCCTCTAGGCGGGGGGCGGAACTGCCATCCATCCCGCACTTTTGACCACAAAGACATCATTGCATCAACAAAACATCCCACTCCCCATTGGTAAAGTAAATAACCACCTACATATGGACTTTGAGTCAAGCTTTTGAGACTTGAGCCAAAGTAAAAATGAAAACCAATTCTAAAGAGCTTCGTCTTTCGATATTCTGCGACCAGGTGTTAAATGAGAGCTTTCCTTTTTGAAGCAAATCCGAGAATTGAGCCTGACTCTGTGTTGAGCACAAGTTGTGAAATACAAACAATGACATATATGCATCCAAATACGTTTTTTTGACGTGCGGATGACTTGCTCACCTTCCTCATTGTCGTCTGTATATTCTGTGGGCATCTCGCTACGAACGGCCTGAGAGGGAGAGATAGAAATGTATTTTATTCATAAGACAATCACGTATCATGTCTAGTCACCCAATTAGTTGACCTCTTGAGGACTGCAACAGGTAATAAACCTGCAGTGTCATTCACATTTCAATATGATCAATAACCATAGTCCCCAAGTCCAACATAAGGCAAGACCACATCACACAAACACTTACTTCAATTTCTGAGAGAAGCATTTTTAATCTAGTTAAGTCCTTTGTGACGATGCCGTTCTGTGGATGAATAGAAGGTACAGGAAATGCATTAAAAAAAACACACAATATCACCAAGAATATCCAAAAGGTTTCAGACTATATAAATTAAAGAGAGGGGCTTGGCACAGTCACTGGTACATTTAAAATATTCTTCCATATATAACTTCTCTGAATAACACATTTGTTTATCCCAAAACCAATTCTATATTCAGGCTGGTCACAATTGTTATATTGGGGCCGTTTATGAGTCTTATAGTTGACGCAGTAGCATGGTTGTTGTTCTCTGGTTCTAGGCGACCTGAGGACAACAACCTGACTTCATAGCTATGCTTTTTGGTTGCCAGATAATACGCCAGAGTGTTAAGACTGCGCGTTTGACAGTATCCTCGTGTGATAATCAAGCTTGTTTCCTGATACCAGAATGCTGTCCATTCATTCAACTACATTAACTAGACTTATGTCATGACAGAGGGGCATTAAACACTTCTAAATTCATTATATTTTTGCTATAATATAGTATAGCCACAAACCCTTAAAAAGCATATGGATTCAACAGTCAACATAAACACTTCCTCTGCACTGAGAGAACCTGCTTCATAAAAACAGAGGGCATTTCCTGGAAAAGTCAAAAGGAACTAAATGTTCCAGCTGCTCCCAGAGCTAAATGGTTGTGTTTGTCTCCATAGATCAGTTATAGGACGAGGAGGAGGAGGAGGAGGAGGAGGAGGACGGAGCTAAGCGGAGGGA
The DNA here is from genome assembly GCA_023634145.1 of Thymallus thymallus. Taxonomy (NCBI): domain Eukaryota; kingdom Metazoa; phylum Chordata; class Actinopteri; order Salmoniformes; family Salmonidae; genus Thymallus; species Thymallus thymallus. The sequence continues at coordinate 10,728,487 of CM042394.1, read as the reverse complement.
AAGGGGGAAGAGGTGGTGAAGGGAGAAGAGGAGAGGTGAAGAGAAAGAAGGCGGGAAGGAGAAAAGAAGGGGAGGTGGGAAAAGGTTGAGAAAAAAAAACAGAGGTGAGAAAGAGGAGAAGGTGAGGAAAAGATGGTGGAGGTGTTGAAGAGGCAGAGTTAACAGTGGTGTAAGGCCGGGAGACAGTCTTACCAGAGGCTCCCCAAACAGGGACTTGGAGAGGAGGCCGGCCACTTGGTGCAGGCTGCCGTCCAGCAGCATGCAGCGCAGACCGGACTGAAACGACCCGTCTCCCTTGGCCAGCTCCTCGGCCAGGACTGTAATAAACACACAGAGGACGACAGGGGACGTTGCTGTGCATGGTCGCACTGACTTGAGCCTGAACCTTAGCTCTGACCTTTACCCAGAACGTTGACCCGTTTCTAACCCTAACATATCAACACGCCTGGAATGATTTTAATAGCCATGAAACGTCAAAACAATTATCTGAGATGAGGTAATGAAGCTAATAGCCAATAAAAGCATACATTGCTTTTGGTTGCAGTCTGTGGAGTAGGACTGTGTTACAAACCATTTTTTTTTATTTTTTTTATGATCACTACAGTTACATATTGGGATATTATTTTAGACAATATATTGTATCGATTTAACAATATCACGTTATTATTTTTGAGCTAGTTGGCTGTACCTGCACCAAAACTAACATTGTAAATAAGAATTTGTTCTTAACCGACTTGCCTAGCTAAATAAAGGTTAAATTAAAACAGATAATAATACTCTATCCAACTCTATAGTCGGCATATGACTGTAACTTGGGGAGGGGACTTCAATACAATGGGTTATGTCTTCACTATTAATAGTTCTTAACCAACTCGCCCCACCCCCAAAAAAAATACAACTCACCATGTTTGCAGTCTTCATCTGCTTGATCATAGTTTTTCTGGTGGTAGAAAAACAAACAAATGTCAAAGCAGTAGAATGAAGGAGGGTTTTATATGACAGAGGTCCTGACTGAGTCTTAGAGAAGTGCCCAGAATGGATATCTTTGCTACTCAGAGCAGAGTCACTCGCAATATAATTATAGTACTTCAGTAGTCTCTATAACCGTGAGGCTTAAGTAGTGGGGTATAATTTCAGTGCGAGGAGGAGATAACGGCACAGTGCAGTTTGTTGAAGAGAAATGCAGGACCTTTCTGGTTTCATCTGGTTCTCAGAAAACAAATTGAAGTACAGATGGGCTTAAGACAATTGACTTGAACACACTTAGCAAATTCAAACGTTGGTTAAGTCATAATGCAGAGGAATTTGAGCAAAGAGTAGTTTGTTACAATGAGTAAGCTACTGGCTCTTCTTGCCCGACTTAGATGACTGCTTGTGCAAAACAGGCCACAATTTAGTTTTCCGTGTGAGAGTGTTTGTATCTGTGAATGTGTGCGTGCATGCGTGCACGAGTGCCAATTTTGTGTGGGTAGAGGTCAGGGGCCCATATGCCCACTAAGTGGAGTGGGCCCGAAAGGTGTGCCTCGCGGTTCAGTCTCACGCCTCACCAGCTGTAGCAGGGCGGCTATCCTGTAGAGCAGGGCGCGGCTGCGGAGGGGGGTAACCGTGTCATTGGGGGGGTTTGATGTGGGGGGTCCAGGGCTAGGAGGGGCCTGGGGGCCGAGGGCCAGTAGCGCATCTGTGCAGTGGCTCACCGCCGCCTCGTACTCCCGCCTGGCTAACGATCCACTGGCTTCTTCACATGACTTCTCCGCTCTCCTGTCCGCCATGACTCAGGGACAGAATTTCTGGAGAGAGAGGGAGGAGAGAGCGAGAAAGGGTGTTTAAGTTGCCCCTAGACACTGATCGGCGGTCAGTTTACCATTTTCCTCACTAATGGTAAAGATTAAGATTGGGGGAGAGGAAGCTGATTCTAGATCTGTACCTAGTAGAAACTTCACCCCGGAGTGCGAGACGAGGTGGGGGGGTAATGGGGTACTTGGGGTAGTGGGCTGGCTATGGCTATTTGTAGACACTTGCTTTGACGAGTTAAAAATACCAACTGTGTTGGTACATAGACATATATTCTCCTCACAGAGCTAAATAATAAGTAGTCACGTGTGGCTCTAAGGCTTGGGTGGTATACCGTATTTTGAATTAGCCACAGGATGGTTTTTCTTTAACGTTGAACCTACTTATTTCAAGTTTAAGACATTTTAATATTTGCAGCTACATTAAGTAAATACCTGCCATACTTGAGGAGATCAAGAAGACCGCGTTCTTCATTTCACACGTCACTTACCCCTAGTCCCCAGTCACGTTGTGTTTGTTTACAAGCACACAACGACGAGAGACTGGAGCCTTGTGAGTCAATGTCATGCAACATGCGCCAGGTGATTTAACTACAGTAAGGAACTCACAACTAAATGTATGCCAGGTAGATATCTTAGAACTATTAAGTTAACTATGCTAAATGCTCTGTAGCTGTGCATTTGGTTGGCTAATTTAGTGGTCAGCTTCTTCCAAAATCATGCTTCTCTTGGTAACGGCAGAGAATCCCCTCCTGGATCAAGAGCCTTGCCGTCTAATATTTGTTTTGTGCGAGCAGCAAACTGAGTAGCATTTGTTGAGTTCCTTGTATAAAAGATGAGCTGGGATTTCTGTCTAGGTTAAATAGGTTAAATAAAAAATAAAAATGAAAAGTTCAGAGACTGTATAAAATGTTAGCAATGTGCTCGTTAGAATTTAGTTAGCATTCTCTATGGGATTTTACATGTACTTGTTTGTATTGCTAACCTTAGGATTACAGAGGCTCAGTGAGGTTTGAAAATGTTCAGTCCCGGTATTACCAAATATCCCAGGATGGCACAAGGTCGGTATGAAGGTATGACAATGTCCCAGACAAGTTTTTGAGATCAGAGATAAATTCCCCTTGGAGCGTTTGGCCGTAACACGTTTAATGTGAGCGGGTCAGAGACTCAATCTGAGGGCTATCGATCCTGTCTTTGAGCAGTCCCAGACGTCCCGATATTTTCAAATGTGATTTTAAAAATCGGCACTAAATCTGCAATGCTCTTGTAGCGTGAGATGTGCAACGCCAAATGTTGAAAACGGTGAACAGCAATAGCCAATGAGAGCTCACCAGAGAAGTAGCCAGTGAGATGAGATTGTTTCACATCAAACAGAATGGGTAGACTTTCGAGCAGGAGCCATGACAACTAGTATGAATTTGTACTTGTCTTTAACCAAAGCTTCAAATCGTTACGGTTCTGAAGTTCACAATCAATGATATTCAATTCAAAACGTTGGCTAGATATTTCAACGCTGTATGGCACGGGGGAATGTCTGTCTGAAAACATTTGAGGCTGCTTTGAGCCACAGCGTGGTATGGAGAATCCTCACAACCAACTGAAGAATCTTGTAGAGTGTGACTGTTGCCTGTGCCACATCGCTTAGTGTGCGCACCACTACGTCGGCAAGGCAACAAAACTACAGGAAAGACGGTTGTTTAACGTGAGGCTCGGCGACATTAGGATTTTGAAAGTGGTGTAGGGTACACCCAGCATTGCACAGGTGGGTGAGCAAATATTTACAATGCCACAGCATTCAAGGCCACGTATTCATAGTGGCAAAAATTCAGTAAGTGATTAAAAGTTGTGGTTTTTCAAATATTCCACAGCTAGCACACCTGATTCAACTTGTCAACTAATCACCAAGCCTTTGAATCGGTGAATCAGGTGAGCTGGTTCAGGGCTACAACAAAATGGTGACCCATCTGGAGGTCCATGATGAGAGACTTGAAAACCAGAGAAAGAGCGCTGTCTCTCTAAAGCAAGAACCACATCCTCTTTTGACACAACTGTGCCGAGAGGCTGAGCAGTAGCTCATACCTCATTTCCTCTGTGGAAGAAGGCTTATATAGTTGTTTACCAAGGCGTTTCAATACATTTGACTCAATAATAAAAGGCACCAAGTCATATGACAAGCTTGTTGTTTTAGGCAGGTACCCCCCCCCCCCCCCCCAAAAGGCCCCCGCGGCCAACGCCACTTGAGTCAACTGGAGTTATCCATTGGCGGAGTCAAACCACAATTGAATGGTTAGCAGAGGAAGGACCCATCAACAGCACTTAACCAATAGAACAAATGTGTGAAGCTGCGGCATGTGTACTACTGTCTGCTCTCTACCGGTGACACTGGAGTATTTCTGCACCTAATACACAACTACCGGCAACAGGACACTTGCTGCTGTTAAAACTTGTGGTGGTGTCTGTCCTCTGCAGAGAGGGTGGTGTCCTCTAGCGTTAATCACAGCACAGAGCTGAGCCTGGCCATGGCGTCCAGGGATACAGTGTCACTAATAGAAACACACCCGCAACAGAGTGCAACGAGAAGTAGCTGGAGGGAAGAAGGGGAGGGAGACTAGCTGACGAGCAACAATCTGTTTTCATGCACGCTAGGCACAGCCAGACATTGGGAGGAACATGGACAGACCTAAATTTAAACCTGACATGCAGTGTCTGTGGTGAGTGGTCGTTCCTGTTTGACTAAAAAGAGAAAGGGCCTCCGGGCCCAAGGAGCAACTTATAACAAACACCCTAATTCTCCTCATTAGGGTTTGATATGGTTATTTCATAGTGAAACAACACACTACGCCACAGCAGTTATATCTAAGGACAGTAGCCTATTACACACCAACTCTTAATTTAGCAGACGTAGGGCTAGTCTGTTTATGAACGTCGTTGTCCAATCAAAAACGCATATTTTGACCAAATGTGTTAATTGTGTAGGTACTTCATTAAAAAAAATGTAAACCTCATGTCTCTGTCATAATCCATTCTAAAGTTATTGGAGTTTTAACCCTTGTATCCTAGGGTGACAATCAATGGAGGCCAAAAAAATAAAAAATAAATGAAGTGGGTCAAAAAAAATTGCATTGCGTCAGCTAGGCTGGATGCTGTGCGAGAATCAAGTCAAACTGAAAGGCTCACTGTTGAACTCGTCATCTTTCTTCTAGAATACAGAGGACATTAAACAAGAGGAAAATTTGAAACATGACATGTAGCATTTTCCAACTTTTTGGATATAATGTTAATGATATGTTAGAGAAAGACCAACTGAACAATTCAGAAGATGAAGAATCAGATTTGTCTTGGTAAAATGTATTTCATAGCATAAGGAAGCACGTTTTCACCCACTCTGGGCAAAGAGGGTGGACACCCCACTCAGTGACTTATGTAGAGTTTCCACAGAGTGAATCACACGCATTTCAATTCCCTCACGATGACCAAGATGAGTGTATAAACTATGTTACATCGTTAGGCTATATTTTAGCCATGCCATAGTACTAGCCTAAACCAACACAAAAGGTCATCCCCAAGAATGTGTGTGTAACATTATCTTTTAAAGAATACCACAGACAAGGTTCAGAGGCAGGTTAACAGAGCATTCAAAGCATGTTAGGAAATGCTACAACTATTGTAGTGAAAATATCACTCACAGCACATTGGAATGCCTAATGCAAATACAGTGTTTGTATGGGCTACCACTTTTGTTTGGCATCTTAAGTCTTAGCTTTTTTACTATTATGGATCGGACATGAGCATGCTATGGCAGTTTGTAAAGCAAAATGACAACCATATGGCTTGCAAGTAATGGCCTGAAGAATATTTTACTGTGAAATTAAACACATAATTGTAAAAAAAAAAAAAAAAGATGAATTAAGGGGCGACATTTTAACAAGGAAAATGTATTCTCATCAGCAGTAGCCTACTACTACCACCACCTTGGATATTTAGGTTATGTTAACTAGCTAGTTACTACACCTCTATGGTTTAGTTAGTGCTTACCGAGAGGCAAGTTTGATCAAAACACATTGCCCTACACGGCATCCCCAAAGAAGGGCAGTCTTGTAGACTAATACAAACATAAACAGTCTATTTTGAGATTCCGGGTCAGTTAATAATAGATGTACCATGTCTGTTGGCGAGCCACTAACGTTAGTTACTTACTTGCTTGTCCATCGTCGCTCGCTTGTTTTGTGGGACCAGAGTGCAATGGTCGTGTAGCGCGATATAGCTAGTTAGCTCACATTATCAAGGCTTTCAGACATTACCAAGGCATTCAGCTATCATATTGGCGTGCAACGAAACGATTACATATTGGAGGAATTTGAACCATGGAAAATGTATTGCTTCTAACTTACATGTACTTGTTTGTAAAGAAATTAGATTGGCAAATCATTATTGCTAGCTAGGAGGGCTAGCAATTATTGTGTGATATAGACTGAAGACTCACTGAGCGATAGTAGCCAATACCGTGGCATTGGCACATAACTTACAACAATGTTGAGAATAAAACATAAAATATGTCCATAATTATTGTCGTTGATTTCACCACGAGTGCATGGTGGGGGGGAAATGGTGCTGTCAACAACACAGTTTGCACGTCAGCTAAAAAAAAAAAATTATTGGGGGCCTTTGCTTTGGTTTTGCACCAAGCTAGCTTGCTAACGTTAGCTATGTGGCTAGCAGGCTAACCAACACGTACGGATACACAACTAGCGAGCTACCGTTAGCGATATGGCCCGGGCCTGTAATTTAGCCTCGGTTTTAAGACGTATAGAAGTGACATGACATTATATTGTGGTCCCGGCATTAATGTTATACCTTCGTTACTCTCCGAATGTGTTACAGACGGGAGACAAGTCGGAGTCCTTGCCTCTGGAAAAAGACAACCGAAAAAGGACTGAAAATGGGAAGTCTACACTTACCTAGCTTTACTTTCTACGCCATCTTGGATCCACTTGTCAGCCCATCGCAAAGGATGGTGGGATGTAGCTCATCTGAAGGTTGAGGGGATTTGGCTCTTTTTCGTGTAGCTTGGGGTTTGACCATTGTGAACTTCTCACCAAGTCATATACCAGTCGTTATAGCACGTCATTATACTCGTTTTCATATATTTCCCTGGATAATTGCACAAGCCGGTTTCCAGTGATCGCCTAGCTGAGCACTTGTAAATTATATAACAGTATTGCATAAACAAAACATTGTGTAGTATTTTGTCCACCTTATAAAGGCTACTATGTGCACAATTTCCCAGAGATATTTTTGATGTATAGATGATTTGGATAATTAAAACAATAGAAATAGTTAATCGTACATTACTACATTCAAATTTTATTTCTACATAATATACCATTGCCTTTACTTTTGTACAACTGCTATATTTTTATTTTCATATGGATATAACTACACAGTAAGGTAGAAACTGTCAACATCTTGCATAAGCTCACCAAGTAAGTCTTGATTTAGTGGCAGCTGTGCATGCTGTAACATTTACAGTAATCACAAGAATAATTTGTTTACATTGTGAAGTAGAGACCAACAACAACAAAAAAGACATCAAGAAATTACAGCAAATGTTTTAATACAGCAAGTTGCACGCAAATGCTCTTACGCTAAATCCCTTAAAACAGTTAAATGAAAAATAGAGTTGGACCAGGAGAGAAAAACATGTAGAGTGTATGCCCCTCTGTAGTCTAGGTTCTAGAACAAAGCACATGCCCAAATTGTGGTAGATAAATTGGGAGACCACTCTATACAGCGTAATTTGCATTACAAAATTTGGCCGTAAGACTTGATCACTGTAAATGCTTGAACTTTGCTGACCAGTAAGAAACAAAAAAGGGAACTAGGTGTGATTTGGTATTTGTTATTCCACAAATTGGGGTGGTTGACATTGGAATAACGGTTCATTCATCAATGTAAATTCAGAAAAACTCAAAGTAAAGAACATGAAAACAATTCACTCGCTCCTCATCACTGCAGGTTGTGTATCATCTCCTCTTTGGCGATGAGATGTGTGGTTTTGTTGACAAGGGACATGAGGGAGTTCAGTTTGTGGGACCAGTCGTTGAGCAGGTCGTTGGGGTCCTTCGGCCTCTGGAAGTTGATGATGCCGGCTAGCCTGTCCACCTTGGCGTAGATGGTCTTGTTCACCACCAAGTTGGAGAGGAACTCCTCAGACTCCTGCAAGAGATGTTATGGATGTTAGAACCTGTGTCTTCAAGGACCATCAATAACTAACCACACATTTCATTTAGGGTACTATAGTACTTCTATAGATAACTTATATTTTTATTTTTAAAGGTAGACTCAGCTAAAATTACGTTGCCACTAGGTGCACCACAGATATTGTACTTAAACGCTCTTAGTTATTGCATAAATTTACCCACTATGCTGTTTACTTTGTACATTACATCATCTCTAAGTCTACCTTTGATTTGACCTTTAAGGTATGAAAATGTCTAGTAATTAGCATTTTATTAGGATCCCATTAATAGGGTCCATTGTTATGGATCATAAAACAATACATAATACATAACATAAGTAGACAAGTACAGCACAGGGACAGAACTACATACATTTAAAATAAGAATACACTCTTTCATACAGTCCTTTGCTCTACAGTTACAGTTGCTTTGTCTAAGCCGGTTCTGACTTCCTAATCTCACAGCACCAGTTGTTCTGTAAACACCAGAGATAATCTCACAACATCAGGAACCATCCGTGTCCTTGGTTCTTCCGTAAGCATTTCGTTGGACGGTGTATCCCATATTTACGACTAACAAAACTTGAAACTTGACCTCAATACTATGCATAATCATGTGATTCATAGATGCTACTGAATGCAAGTGTAACACACAAAAAAACCGGAAATGCAACAATCATGTGGAGTTTCACCCAAGTCGTTAAGTCCTGTTCAGTTCCCCTGGCGTGAACAGAGCCACGTCACATCATATCATATGGAGCTGCACCGAAGTTTCAACCTTATTTTGGAGAGAAAACTATCCCTTTAAGGCTGCATTCATTAGGGTTGAGGAGCAGTAAGAATTCCATCCCCTGCCAAAACAGATGTAAAGAGTAGATTGGGGGATGCTTACATCGATGGAGAGGTCCAGGAGGCCCGCCATCCTCCTCATTGTGATCCTTGTGTAATATTTGGCCATAATTCTTATATTCTTAGGAGAGATTAAGAAAAACACAAATAAGCAACGGTGAAACATAACGTAGTTGGAAACAAAAATACCAATTATGTGAAATTATTCTAGATGGGAAAGGGACGGTTTCCAGATCATTTTCAGCAACCAAGTTCCAAAAGAATGACAGCTTTGTGATCCCACCAGACCCTTTGCTAAAACAAACATTGCCACTAAAGTAATTGTGACATTCTATCTATAGATATTCCAAGAAAGCAGTTCCATAAACTACTTACGTGCTCCACCACTCTATTCTTGAGGTCCTTCCACCTCTTCTCGCCCTCCTCTGAGCAGTCGAATACGTCGGTGGCCGGGCTGTCTGGGGAGCCCTCCCTCAGCTCCTTCCCATAATCCTCCACCAGGGAGCCCCAACGCATCAGCTCCATGGTGGTGAACTGCTTCAGGAGGTCCCTGGAGGGAGAGGTAAGAGGAAAATCATGATGAGAGATGAACCACAGCACGGCAATAGCGCCACCCCACAATGATATGTAGTTGAGGCACCAGAGTTTAGCCTAAGTTCCAGAATATGCAGTTGGTAGCTTAGCTAGGTTTCACCATTGGGAATTGGCTAGGTATATATGGTACCTTGGTGAATATATAGTTAATTACTGTGTTACAGAATTGGATGATGTGCTAGGGTGACGAGGAATATTGTAAACCGGTATTGAATGCTAAGATTTTCACGAATGAATCATCTCGAGGTTACATTCTTCTGATGAGGAATATTTGGGCATTGCTGATGAGAAATAATGTGTTATAGCCTTGAAGATTTTAAGGAATAGACCATAAATGCTAGATTATACATTCTTGGTATTTGAGGGGAGAAATGAAAGCACATGAATATAATGTGACTGAATGTCTTACTTGTATTTGGGGATTTCTTCCAATTTCTTGTCTTCGTTGATTCTGTGCACCAGGTCAGATTGCTCGTTGTCGTAGGGAGCCAGTATCACGTACAGAACAACACTTTTCAGGGCCTGGAACAAGAAAGAGCATTAGCATTGTATTGTATTGTAATGTCTTAGTCTCCTGTGATGGCAGACCCAATCTTAGTTCAATTTACACCAATCAGTGTGCAGTATACTCGCTAAGACCCTCCCACTAGGTTCTTCTGCCAGAGCAATATATTTTTACAGAAACAAAATGTACAGCTTGTGCCTTTAAAATTAAATCAAATAATATAATTTGTTCATAACTGACCTGCCTAGTTAAATAAAGGTTAAATATAATTTTTTAAATGTAAAATATCAAAATACTATCATCCTGAAGCCTAAAACGGTCTTCTGAGACCAGTGTTCACCTGTTGCCATTTGGAGCTATCCTCCAGAATGCAGGGGGTATCGTAGATGGCACGGTAGTGTTTGCAGATGGACAAGTAGGATCCCTCGTGCTGGTCTACTTGGATCATCAGATTGTAATACTTTAGCTTAGACTCCTAAGGAAAAGAATAATGACGTAAATGGTTTAATAACATTGCAGCTTGGTTCTTAACTGCTACGCAAGTTCATCAGGAGCAACAGCATTCTTTACAAACAGTCGAAAAGAAAATCTGATTTCAATATTTTACCAGGAAAATAAATATAGTTTTTCTGTAGAAAACTCTTCCGAAATAGGAAACGAAAATGGACGTTCTGATTGGAACATTGAAAGTTTAGATAGTTCCTCCTTCCCAAATAGACAAAACAAAGGTTCGGTCCCAAATGGCTCCCTATTCCCTACATAGCGCACCCAGAGCCCTATGGGCCCTGGTCAAACATAGTGCACTATATACGGGGATAAAGGTGCCATTTGGGAAGGAGGCCATATCATAACACCCAGCCTGAATAAACTCTTTGGCTTTCCTCTCTTCTCTCACCTCAGTGCCGTCCTCTGTAAAGAACTTGGCGTTGATCTTCTTGCTGATGATCTGAGTGCGGATGTAGTCCTTGACGGCAATGCACAGCCTCATTTGCTCCAGGATGAACTCCACCTTCTCTTTCTTTTCCATGGAGCCGTACGTCTCCACCTGCAGGGTGAAAGAGTGCATGTCTACTGAACACGGCCAAGCAGTGCTACATCAAAGCCTGGACCGGGAGGAGAATGGTTTGAGAACAACTGTTGTAGTGGTTCTGCCCTCAAGAAGGACATAGTGATGCAGGATGCAACACTTCACAGACACTAGATTTTACTTTGGTTAATTATGGTTTCTCTGACAACTTTCACTGAAATTATTAAATGGAACGTTCACAGTTCACAGCACCACCCCAACATCATCAACAGTTTTTCTAATTCCTATTCATCTCTCCAGCACCACCCCAACATCATCAACAGTTTTCTACTTTCTATTCATCATCTCCAGCACCACCAACAACAGTTTTTCTACTTCCTATTCATCATCTCCAGCATCACCAAAACAACAACAAGTTTTTCTACTTCCTATTCATCATCTCCAGCACCACCCCAACATCAACAACAGTTTTTCTACTTCCTATTCATCATCTCCAGCACCACCCCAACATCAACAACAGTTTTTCTACTTCCTATTCATCATCTCCAGCACCACCCCAACATCAACAACAGTTTTTCTACTTCCTATTCATCATCTCCAGCACCACCCCAACATCAACAACAGTTTTTCTACTTCCTATTCATCATCTCCAGCACCACCCCAACATCAACAACAGTTTTTCTACTTCCTATTCATCATCTCCAGCACCACCCCAACATCATCAACAGTTTTCTACTTTCTATTCATCATCTCCAGCACCACCAACAACAGTTTTTCTACTTCCTATTCATCATCTCCAGCATCACCAAAACAACAACAAGTTTTTCTACTTCCTATTCATCATCTCCAGCACCACCCCAACATCAACAACAGTTTTTCTACTTCCTATTCATCATCTCCAGCACCACCCCAACATCAACAACAGTTTTTCTACTTCCTATTCATCATCTCCAGCACCACCAAAACAACAACAACAGTTTTTCTATTTCCTATTCATCATTTCCAGCACCACCCCAACAACAGTTTTTCTACTTCCTATTCATCAGCTCCAGCACCACCCCAACATCAACAACAGTTTTTCTACTTCCTATTCATCAGCTCCAGCACCACCCCAACATCAACAACAGTTTTTCTACTTCCTATCCAACATCAACATATGTAAACATTGTAGTAAAAAAGACAGAGGAAGATATGTATTTCCTATGACATCATCCACCAATTAATATGCAATTAGTAGGCATTGCCTCCTCATAATTGTTTAAAATCACACGATGCACACCGATTATGTTATTGGAAAAACGTATCTTCTTTACTACAAAACCATTTTCACATATATTGATGTTGGGGTCGTGCTGAATATAGTTTGGTTTTTTATTTCACGTCAAAGGGAATTTGCCCGTCAATTTGAGTTCCGCACTTGTGTAAGTCAAATAGCTTCATGCAACATGGATGGTTGAAACCTCTTACCTCCGGTCTATAAGAAATTGTGAAAGCTACCAAGTAATGCCAGCAAAAGCCCTTGAGCTCTTACCTGTAGCTCTTGGAGGATTGCTGCGGCCTCTTTGACCTCGCCATGCTGCTCCTTGATGTTTGCCAATGTTTTGGTCAGCCTGGCCCGCTCAATCTCCACATAGATCTGAGTGAGGGGAAACAAAGCCATTAGCGCATTTGAATTGCATGACTTGGGCAGAAGAGTAAAAAAAAATATATATATATATGCTATCTGAATATGCATGATTGGTGGCATCATCTTAACGTCATTTCGGTATGATTTATGTAAAAGGACAATCAGAGAAAGTTCATGACCCCACTTACTTTGCCAGCAGTCACTGTGCGTAGTGTGTCAATGAGTCTCAGCTTAATAGTCAGGTCGGTCACGGTATCTACATACTTGTAACATTCTTGCACCATCTTAGCAACAGCCTGAGAGAGGGGGGGGAAAAAGCAAAAGAGAAGGTTCTATATCGAAAGAGCCAACATCTGCCAACACTTTAATGGAGATGGCAAAGCACCTTAACCTACTGGTGCACACCTGGGGTGTGTTTACGAGAAACCAAACAGAACGAAACAGGACCTACATTAATTTGTCCAAGATAAACTTTTGTTGCGTTGCAAGACATTTTCCATTGCAAAACGTTTTGCAACAGCTTACACTAATTAATACACCCCTGCCTTCGAAGGAGCCCCAAGTCTCACCCCTTTGAGCTGACTCCTCCTTTTGGAGAGCAGCATGATGTTTTCATTCAGGGCGTCCATGTCCTTCGCTTCATAGCACATCTGCACAACGGCCACCAGGATTCTGGAGGTTGACACCATGTCAGAAGCCTGTGTGGATTTTGATAAAAAGACGACAATGTTACTCACAAAGACAGCTATGTGATTAGTCAGAGGAGTATGATCATACAGATAGTCGTTCAATCTATATAAAAGTGTGATGTTTAATTAGAAATGAATGCATTCACGCTCACCGTTCTTGTTTGCTTCTCCAGTGACAAGAGGCTTTCAACGGCCTCCTGCAGCCTACCTTCCTAGAAGGGCAGAGGAGACAAATTCTTACAAAGATCAATTTATTGACCAAGCATTATCAAATTACGACATGGATGACCAAAGATACTAATGAAAACTGTATAATCCATGATCAGAATCTGACATGGAGAAAGCCAAAAATGTCAACAACTTTCTGTCAGTTTTGACACAAGGTTAACGCCGAAATTGTTCACTTAAAATGAAACGTAATACTATCTAGTTATAACGTTGGTCTATTTCTAACTAAAGTAAATGGGTCGTCGGAAAAACAATTACTGTGGTAGCTAGCTAGCTAGCTATAACAGTTGGTTGATAAATTACTCTGTAAAATCCGACTGAAAAGCCCAGCTAGTTAGCATAACATAACATCAAGAGCGAAGCTAGGTACAGTAGGTAGAGACGATATCCGACGAAAAACTAAACTAACTAACTAATCAAGATGTATAACGTTACCTTGCAAGTAAAGCGACACAATGTTCGTGATAATACAGTCGCAATGTTGCCTAATATGACAAAAATCAGTTTTTCTGCCAGCAAGTTACCGTTAGCTAGCTAGCCATTTTGCTAACACCCGTGTTGTTGCACCATGACTCAGCCTCATTCATACTCAACTTACTTTAGCCATTTTGGCACACTCCGGTAGACGTGTATCTACAGTTGAACTGTAGTCAATCTCCATCTTCACAAGCTTGCCATCTGATCTTTCTGACCGCTCCACCTCTGCAGACATGTTTTCCGACATCGTAAATGGAATACCACGGAAATGTTACAAGTGAAAATGATGCTAAGTGCTAACTGCTGCTAGCCCGCTGCTGTTGTGTCCAAACTACAGGAAGGGAATGAAAACCGGCCAATCAGCACGAACTACAAAGGCCGCCCAGGCTGCCAGAAGGACCCAGAGAAGGACCCCCCAAAAAATGTCTCGTTAATTTGTGTCAGGCGTTTTGACAGACACCCTATCCTTTGTCAACCCACACAGCATCCCTCTCAATTTAACTTTTCCAGGTGTCCTCACTGATATTGTTTTTCATTAATAGGTTGTCGATGGGTGGGAAACGTTATAATTTCAAGAATAATTGCATAGGTTATTCTAGTATCTTTTTTTAAGGATTAAAATAGTGGGCCACTGACAAAAATACCCCTGTCTGTGAAGGAGGCGTTTTAAGTAAAGTGAATGTAAACCCAAATATGTTACAAGTTGTCTAATTGATGATGATCATGATGGTGTAGTCTCTCATTGACTCAACCGTCAAAGTTTCAAGAAAGTTGTGCACTGTGGGTAATAGGGTGCAGACACAGACAGTCCTGTTTTAAAAACATTGAGGGAGAGATAGTGAGGAATGTGTTTGCTTTGCAGATGGCTTACACCCATTGTGGAATGAGAACATTTCCCCGCCTGCCGAGGGAAAACCTCTCTATGCACTTTGAGATTATTCTGTATAATGAAAGAAGTGCTTTACAAATTATTATTATTATTATTAAACCAACTGGATAGAGAAGCCTATCATGTTGAGGTATGATTCTGAAAAATATTGTCCACTTTCACACTATTGACACAATGTTTTGAATAATTCACACTAAGTTCATATTTGGTATTTGGTATTTTATTAGGATCCCCATTAGCTGTTGCGAAAGCAGCAGCTACTCTTCCTGGGGTTCCACACAAAACATGAAACATGACATAATACAGAACATTAATAGACAAAAACAGCTCAAGGACAGAACTACATCTTTTTTTGTTTTATTTTAAGGCAAACGTAGCCTACATATCAATACATACACACAAACTATCTAGGTCAAATTTGTTCTGGATTTCGGGACTGTGAAAAGACCCCTGGTGGCATGTCTGGTCGGGTAACACATGTTTCCTATAAATTAATGTTTCTTATAAAAAGAAGAAGTGATGCAGTCAGTCTCTCCTCAACTCTTAGCCAAGAGAGACTGGCATGCATCGTATTTATATCAGCCCAGTGGGAGGTCATTGGTAAAAATAGAAAAGAGTAGAGAGACTAGAGAGCTGCCCTGCGGTACACCACACTATACATGTTGGACATTAGAGAAGCTTCCATTAAAGTAAACCATTTTGACTTCTATTAGATAGATAGCTCTGAAACCACGATATCGTAGAGGTCGAAAATGCCATAACACATTATCGTCAATAATATCAAAAGCTGCACTGAAATCTAACAGTACAGCTCCCACAATCTTATTATTATCAATTTCTTTCAACCAATCATCAGTCATTTGTGTCAGTGCAGTACATGTTAAGTGCACTTCTCTATAAGCATGCTGGGAAGTCTGTTCATTTGTTTACAGAGAAGTAGCATTGTATTTCGTCAAACACCATTTCTTCCAACAGTTTGCTAAGAGCTGGTAGCATGCTGAT
The DNA here is from genome assembly GCA_023634145.1 of Thymallus thymallus. Taxonomy (NCBI): domain Eukaryota; kingdom Metazoa; phylum Chordata; class Actinopteri; order Salmoniformes; family Salmonidae; genus Thymallus; species Thymallus thymallus. The sequence goes on along the minus strand of CM042394.1, from coordinate 10,712,572 downwards.
AGGTCTGCTATATACTAATGAAAAGCATGAGCTGGCGCACACCCAGAGAAAATGATTTAGTGTAGAGGTGTAACAGTGAATAAAATGTTATCAATAAAAATAAACAGAGTCGCACACTCAATACATATAACCTCCCAGTAATTTATTGGGTAAAAAAAACACCAACGTTTTGGCATCACTGTGCCTTCTTCAGGGCACAGAGATGCCAAAACGTTGGTGTTTTTTTTAAACTTTGGTGTTTTTTTACCCAATAAATTACTGTGAGGTTATACATATTGAGTGTGCAACTCTCTTTAAATTTATTTTTATAGCTTAAGGTCTGCTGTTAGAACCAGTAAAGGCCGCTTTACCACTCTTGGGTAGCGGAATTTATTTGGCTTCCCTCTAGGCCTGAGGACAAAGACATTCCTCTAGGCTCAGAGTATTTTGTTAATTTTATTTAACCTTTATTTAACTAGGGAATTCAGTTAAGAACACATTCTTATTTACAATGACAGCCTACCTACAGGGTCGGCCCCTGGAGCAAATTAGGCTTTAGTGCCTTGCTCAAGGACACAGACAGATTTTTCACCTTGTCGGCTCGGGTATTCGAATCAGTGACCTTTCAGTTACTGGCCCAACGCTCTAACCGCTAGGCTACCTGCCGCCCAGATTAAAGATATTACATATAGGAGTGGTTATAGAGTCAGGAGGTTTGTCATTATTGATTATTAACAATCATCTTTCCACCTCTCCTACACTAACTTTACACAATTCAAACTTGCAATTCTTTCATTTTAATATTTGTTTTTTTTAATGCATGAATACGATGGCTCAGTGTTCGTTGTTGGCATTTCCTGCCTAACTTTGCCTACTTTGCCAATTAAGTAATAGTTGAAACAATTGGCAAATAGTTTTGTGTTGAAATGCCATCTGATTCGATGAAAGAGTTGAATTTGTCTTTCTGCCCATAATTTCATTTAAAGTAGTCCAATGTTTTTCCCATCATTCTTTATATCATTGATCTTGGCTCCGTAATACAGTTTCTTCTTCTTTTTGTTGAGTTTAGTCACATAATTTCTTAGTTTGCCAGTCAGATGTGCAGCCAGACTTATTAGCCACTCCTTTAACCACATCTCTTTCAACCATACAGTTTTTCAATTCCTCATCAATCCATGGAGCCTTAACAGTTCTAACAGTCAGTTTCTTAACAGGTGCATGTTTATCAATAATTGGAAGAAGCAATTTCATAATTTCATCAAGTGCAGCATCTGTATGCTCCTTATTAATCACATCAGACCAACAAATAACATCATGTTAAACACTATTATTGCACACAGAGAGAGTCCATGCAATTTATTATGTGACATGCTTGTTTCCCCATTGGAGTACCAGAACAGAGAAAACCTTTGACTGGGCTGAGTGGGAGCTGACCCCCGTAGGAGTGGAAGGGCCAAGAGACCAGAGGTGGCAGAATGGAGTGCTCCAACAGAGAGTTGCAGTAGTCCAGACGGGAGAAGTGCCTGGATTAGGACCTTGGATTTGCAATTTGTTGTTGCTGACACCTAGGCTGAAACGATGAATGAAGAAGGGGTAGGCCTAATCTCCATGTATTGACTCCAGTTTACCAGAAGATGTCGCTAGGACACGACTGTTTATGATTTGGTTTTATTCACACAGTTCATTGCTTTGGAAGATTTTCCTCAGAAATAAATACTCATATAGGTCAGTGATTTTCCTGCTCCGGGGAGAGGCTGCCTCTAAGCGCTGGCCTAGGATCAGATTTCCCCAACACAGTCTAAACCTTAACCTTAACAGCTTGAAAATTAAACACGGCCTGTATCAGCTCAGAGAGGGGACCAAGTATGAAAATGAAAATAATAATGCAAATATTGGCCAAATAAAACAGGCAGTCTCTTCTGAAGAGGCATCCAAATATTTGCAGGATCCAAAAGCACTCATTCAAGTAATGTAGGGCAAATATCAACAGTACCGATCAAGCCTCCGTCGATAACGACCTTGTCATCTTTCTGATGGAGTTGAGTCTCCAATTAACTACCTGAGAAGAGACTGCCTGAGATTTAATTTGATCACTTTTATAAGCATTGAGGTTTAAAGTTATACAGAGAACGAGAAATCAATTGTGAGTGTGACCATGCAAATCATTATTTCATCATCACGACTCCACTCTTTGTTACCCTGCACTGAAAAGACCTGAGATCCACTGAGATCCACTGAGATCCATTGAGATCCACTGAGATCCATTGAGATCCATTGAGATCCATCGACAGACTGAAGATGAAACCAACGTCCAGCACTCTCATCAAACACACGGCTGAGAGCTTGAGTCCAACCCATGCCCATTGTCCACTGCTGTAAAGTGGGCCACAGGTATTACGTAACATGACTTCATTTGAGGATGTGCTGTTCTGAGCTGAAGCTTTATGTAGCCATAGACCTACACACAGGGCTATTGTGTGCGTTGAGACGGTCATATATCTAACATAGAGTCTATTCCCCTTTCTAATAAAAAACAGACGTTATTCAAATGTTGGAGTTACATCATTATTGTAACGTTGGTCAAACTACAGACTAGATCACATGAAAAGCTATTGGATGTGTCCTGAATGGCATCCTGTCCCCTGTATAGTGAACTACTCTTGCTACTTTTGACCAGGACCCACAGGGAGACGCAGACATTGTTCTTGTCCATTGAACCAACTTGGCACAAAGCCCTATAGACATTGGACCTGGGAATAAAATCCTAAAATATTCAACCTTATAACCAAGTCATGTTTCCAGGCACATGCAACTGGTTCTTTATTCCGCTTCCTACTGCTTGATCAGTTTGGCCCCTATTTTCTGTTGTAAAATAGCCTATAAAATGCATACTTTCGTTGTGTTTTATTATTATTGGTAATTCTGTCACCATAGGTTGTTGGAGAATAGCCTGTACGCTAAGTAAGTAATTATTTGTATCTGTTATTATTATTTCCAATTAGTCCTTGGTTTCTGAGAAATGCATTTGTTAAGATATACAAAAATGTGTAGGCCTACATCTCTGTCATAAGGCCTATAACACAAGTCAGGGCAAAGAGCTATGAACAGGCAGTCTATGGATGATGGACAAAGTCATCAAAACCCGTTATTCAGGCCTAGGTAAAATAACACAGAGGCTGCATAGTCGAGTCAGGTAGCCTAGTCTTTTGACGGGGTTTCACTTTCTAGGGAAGAGAATAGTTCACGCTCGAACAGAACCCGAGACCATGCAAGGGAGAGTGAACTCTGATGTTCACGCTCCTTGTTTCCTGGCCGCGTGGTTTGTGCTGGCTGCATGTTTCCGTGGCAGCAACAAAGTAGCTCGTCGTCGCACTGAGTGAGAAACGACAGTCAAAGGAAGAGCTCGTAGCATTTGCTTGCATTTGCTTGCATTTTTCCAGTCCTAAGAGAGGACACCGCAACATAAAGCTAGGCCTATGTAGAGATTTCAGCCAAGTAGCCTACGCAAGGACGGACTCGATCCTGGCTTTTTTTGTTTTATTTTGAGGTTTTCTGTTTGTTTTGGTTTGAGAAAGCTGTTTAAACAATTTGACCGTTTTTGATACCGCCTACTTTTGAAATCAACATCTGCTTGGCAGATATTTCGCTGAGGGCATATCCTAGTTAGGTACCGTTTTATGCATTGATTATTATTATTTTTTTACCCACGTCCTGTCTGGAATAAAACATAAGACAGGCTAGTTTTGTAACGCGGCTCGCGAGGAATCTCTAGTGAAGATTCCATTCGTTCCAATGAGACAAGACTTCTCACGGTGGTCATCTGTTTTCAAGGCGGTCCACATGCATTGGGGAATTCTGCGTTTTTATTAGCTAAAGCTTTGGTGGTCATAACTTGTTAGACAGGTTACATTGTAAAAAAAAAAGAAGAAGAAGAAGAGATTCATCAACGAAGATGTTGCTTAAGGAGTACAGGATATGCATGCCGCTGACTGTTGAGGAGGTAAGTGTATAAAAACATGTCTAACATTGTAGCATGTAACGTTAGTTATCGATCATTGTCAATGATTGAATATGTTTATTTTGACTTAAGAAATTAGATATTGTCGAACAACATGCAACTAACTAACTTTCTTGTGCGATAAGAGGAACAGATAGGAAGGGCGGGTTATAGGTAACCTTTAATAAATATATATGTTTTGTCCATCCACCCATAGCCTCTATTGTCAGTCTATTTGAAAGTAAATGCCATGTCCATATGCCATGTGTGATGAAACACACACACTCACACTCATCAGATCTGCTTATCAGACTACACCTTTAGAAAAACGATAGACTGTAAGTAAGTTAATCACTTATAACCTGCGATGAACATATTAATACCCACTTATGTTTTCAGCTAGCTAAAGGCAATTGACTCAAGTTTGATATTAAATAGTATATGAGTCTATAGAGGAAGTCACTAGGCTACTGTTATTTCTCAATGGCTTTGATACTGTACCACTGGATGGGGCCGTTGTAACTGCCGTCTATAGCTATAACCTAGTAGTGTATGGTGAATTAAAATCATTAAATCAATAATGATGACACTGTAATATTGCACCATAATCGTATAGGCCACTGTTATGACAATTCTTAATAATAGGTTACTATAATTTGTGGACTATTTTGTAGGCCTAATGTTGTTTTAGGTTGCTCCAGCATAATCCCGCTCCTCCTCGAGCAATGTTGGGTGCACAATGCTCATCTTTATTCAAAAAGGAATGAGCAACACCTCCCCTAAGAATCTGTTTAGTTACACTTCATTCTCGGCCAGTCATCTCTGCATGCTCGTGGGTCTCGGTGAAAAGGGGGAATCGTTCTTCTCTGTTCAGTCAATGTGTCAGTTGCTCCTCCGTCATACACTAAGTAATATAGTTCTAGGCCCGCGTAGCTGTCATGCCCGTGACGTCTTCAACACCTTATGGTGTTGTCATTCATGTTGATTGCATTTCTGCGTTCGGCCTTGCCACATAGTCCATTAGAGTGTTGATCGGTTTTCTTAGAACACTAGAACATTCCAGAAATTCGAATGTGTCTATCGGCCTATTTATTGCCAATGTCACAGTCATGCCTTTTTAATTCGACAAAAACACAAGCCTCCGGTCTTCTCAGAATTACAACCCGATGGAACTCAGGCCTCGTATAAATCATGTACTTTCCAGAAACTCCCTCAACATTTAATAACGAGTGTCAGCCAAAACACTTTATTTGATATCCTCAGTGGCATAACAGAGGGACAGGTTCATAGGTTCATTGACTGAGGGCTCCGTTTCCCTGTTCATCATTAAGCAACACTTGTCTCCCAGCGTGGGTTCAAATCAGCACCCAGTCAGCCATTTCAACAGTCATTTTGACCTATTATGGTCAGTGAAGACAGTGACTGAATAGTTTTTTCGTTAAGTTTGTGTTTTTCGATTTATCACATCAGACACCAATAGCTTGCTGACTAACATGCAACATAGCGTCACTGAAGGCAACCAAGGGATGAAGGAGTTGCTATTCCTAATAGGCCATTAGGCCACAGAACAGCACTACCGTAAGATGTAAGGAAGTCACATATCTTTAAGAATTGCTTCTGAACTTTGTGTGTGTGTGTGGCTCAACTAACCTTGAGCCTGTAGTGTACTGTGGTTCAACTAACCTTGAGCCTGTAGTGTACTGTGGTTCAACTAACCTTGAGCCTGTAGTGTACTGTGGTTCAACTAACCTTGAGCCTGTAGTGTACTGTGGTTCAACTAACCTTGAGCCTGTAGTGTACTGTGGTATGTAAGGAAAGAGAGAGCTGTCTTTGTCTCTTGAAGTGTTGTCATAGAGTCAACACATGTGAAGGAGTCATTGGAAGGGCACATAACGTTGTCAACAATGACAGTTGGCACCCATTGTCTCTACCATTCAGTTCTCACCTTGACTTGTCTTTTCTTTCCTTCTCTCATTCAAACACACTGCGCTTATCATGACTGTGCGCTTTGAGTTGGGAGTTGAGTTATCCATGTCTCTGATAACGTGAATGGCTGCTTCCTGACCGGGGGAGGGGTGTATTCGCTTGGGGAGGAAGTGTCCTCGGGCCAGATATCTTCTCTGGCCAAGTCTGTTTTGTTGGAAAACCCCAGGGCCACTGGCGTAATGAAGTGTGTGTGTGTGTGTGTGTGTGTGTGTGTGTGTGTGTGTGTGTGTGTGTGTGTGTGTGTGTGTGTGTGTGTGTGTGTGTGTGTGTGTGTGTGTGTGTGTGGTAATGGGGACATGCGAGGTCACCCCTCTCTTTGCATTGTCTCTTTCTGGGAAGTGATTGGCCTGGCTCCGGCCTCTAGCGACATGTTGCCTCAGAATAGTGAAAAGGTTAACAACTGGAAATGTGGCAATTTATTATTGTGGAATTTTACAGCATGTTTCTATTCACGAAAGCATGTACGTTCATATGTTACTACTGTGTGTTGAAAATGTTTGGAAAACGTATAAGAAACGTTCTGTGAACCCCAACTCCTATCTTATCCTCCACTGTCTATCTTCACTTGACAAAGTCACCTTGTTCCACACACACCAATCAGATCCTTAGGCACAGATCTCGGATCAGTTTACCCACCTCAAATCCTAACCTTAACCATTAGGGAGGAAATGCAAAATGTACCTTGGCTCGGATTCGAGGCCGTTAACGTCATGCTACGCTATTTCCCATAGTCATTTATCAGGCACCACGCCTGTTTATTTCAGAGGACACAGACAGACTAATGAACTATCTCTCAAGGTGTCACTCCTCCCATCTATTTCCTACAGATCTATGATGATTCATCATTCTTAACTAGGGCAACACACCTGATTTCCACCATTACTCAATGCTTACTAATGTTGCAGATATGTGATACTAATGGGTGTATGACCTTAAGCATTTTGGCAAAATTCACTATAAGGTGTCTCTTAATAGCTTATCCAGGATCAGCTTACTCCAACCCGGTAATGTTAACTTGAATCATCAGGAAGTAAGATGAACTGACTTCAGAGCAGTGTCTAGGGCCAACTGCCACCTACACCAGAAACCTGTTTCAGGATCATAGACTTCCTTAGAAAGACATGTTATGCTTCTCAAATGGCACCCTATTCCCTACATAGTGCACTACTTTTGACCAGAGCCTTATGGGTAAAGGGAATAAGATGTCACTTGCGATGCATCCACAATGATTCATTCAAACACACCTTGTGACCTCATAGCAGCCCGTTTCCTTTCCTGTTGTGAAGTTTTTAAAATAGCCGAGATGCAGTTTTCTCTATCCCTTCAAAAAAAAAAAAAATATTAAATTAGTATTTGCCGTGCTTGAAATTTCTCTGCTTTCCAGCTTCGGCAATAACTGGATGGATTATATCGCTGGTCTGACGTAAAAGCTTATAATCCTCACTAATGCTAATGTTGTGGATGGTATTGATTGTAAAAAAAAAATGGAATCCAATTCCTTTTTCTGGTTTTGGGGCGTAAGCTGTTATTCAGCACCATATGTGTGAGTAGATGTGGCTAAAGCCCAAAGGTGTAACAAATGTCTATTTTTACACCTTTATCACTGAGCCATCTCCCTCTCTGGCAGAGAAGGGGATTTGAGGTAGTGAAGTATATGTGTTGAATTTTAATATGGATGGCTGCTAGCCATCACAGGGAATGTACTCTATAGAAGTGGATCATAGAAGCTCATTTGTTTTCGTGTATGTTAGGTTAGTTGATGACGAATGATGACCTGATGAACCCTGTACAGTGATGTAGAAAGCATCTGCGCCTATCAAAAGTAAATTAGCAAAGTGAATTGTAACGTTGATGAAATTCTCTATTGACACTTTGAGAGGTCATCTATCTTTCTGCTTTAGTGGGACGCACGCACGCACACACACAATTACTCCCTCCGTCAGTGTGGTGGGTAGGGCTGTGTGATCAAAAGTCATCCACGCGTGTCAGCTTGCTCTTCTGATGATTCGTCATTTATGCAAATTGATTTACAGTTCACACCTTCAGAAAATATGTGGCCCGTGTGGGAATCAAACCTCACAACTGCTGTTGCTAGCCCTATGGTCTAACCATCAGAGCCAACAGAACCAATAAATTCCCGCTACGGTATGCCCTAATGAACATGACCCTGGCTTCATTTGAACTAACATCCCCTGAAATTAGCAGGGGGATTTCAGCTGGCTCCCATTCGGTGTGTCAAATGCTGCTCTCCGTGCCCCATCTGCTGTCTATGTTGAGTTAATCAGCCGCTCCTTTATCTGCCGTCTGAATTGGGATTTAGCCTCCCTCTCGGCAAGCTGCTGCTTTTGCCTGATTCTCTGTCTTGTTCCAGCCTGGCATAGAATACTACTCCCCTGGGTATTGCCAATCAGCCCTGTGCTGATTACTAGCCACCACAGTTGCGGTAATGTGAAACAGGTGTCATGTGTTCCAATGGTGCAATGTTACTGAACATTACAAATTAAAAAGGAGTGTGTTGTAGGCATACATTATTTTTATACAGTTACCTCAAGGGACTACTTTGTCCAAGGCTCATTGGGGTTTTTAATGGCTGGAAAGTAGTTCCGTGGCCTCAAGTTGCCTCCTCATAATGCGTCTCCCTCCTCCCTCCACATCGTTTCTGTAAAGACTTAAACTTCCTTTAAAGGCTCTTTAACTCGATGGCTTGACATTGTTAGGTCCCTCAGCCTGTTTCCATGACGGCGGGAGTTAATTTCACATCTCGCTGCGACGCTGCCGCTCCAGAGAGGCAAACAATAACAGAAACAGACATGAGAGAGAGAGATAAGGAGACAATGGCAGACGTAAAGAGACGGAGAGAGACAGAGCAAGGTAGACAGACAGACAGACAGAGAGAGAGAGGATCATATTGAAATGGAAGGCAGTCTCTTTCATGGCTGTCGTTGGTTTACGGCACAAACTTGAAAAATACTATTCCTGTGGGTTTCTACTGTCAGGGTGAGATGAGAATAGAGATATTGTGAACATCACAAGCGTGTTCAGAAGTGTAAGAAACAAATAACCTCGCTACTCAAAATAGGTTTTCTGTCTTTCTTGCTGTTTCTTTGGTGTGTGTGTCCTGAGGCTGTGTGTATCAAGCGTCTCAGAGTAGGACAGCTGATGGTCATTTCCCTGTAAAAGAGACCCATGCACACCGATACGTTTGTAGGAGCATATCAAATTTGGTGTCAAATGATAGCTACGAGTCTATACTTTTGGGGAATAAAGGTATAGATTCATTTCTCAACCATTTTCCATCCTGAAAATGTGGAATAAGCAAGGGCTTTGATTTCTGGTCATACAGATGGAAAATGGGGTCTTAAGGTATTATACTGAACAAAAAGTATAAAAGCAACATCCAACAATTTCAAATATTTTTACTGAGTTACAGTTCATAGAAGGAAGTCAGTCAATTCAAATACATTCATTAGGCCTTAATCTATAGATTTCACATGATTGGGTAGGGGTGCAGCCGGGTCCACCCACTGGGGTGCCAGGTCCAGCCAATCAAAATTTGTTTTGTTCCACAAAAGGGCTTTATTACAGACAGAAATACTCCTCAGCACCCCTCCCCCTCCTCGGATGATCCCGCAGGTGAAGAAGCCGGATGTGGAGGTCCTGGGCTGCCGTGGTTACACGTGATCTGCAGTTGAGGCCGGTTGGATGTACCTCCAAATTCTCTAAAATGATGTTGGAGGCGGCTTATGGTTTCTGGCAACAGCTCTGTTGGACATTTCTGCAGTCAGCATGCCAATTGCACGCTCCCCAAAAACTTGAGACCTGTCATGTGGATGGATTATCTTGGCAAAGGAGAAATGCTGACTAACAGGGATGTAAATTTGTGCACAACATCTGAGAGAAATAAGCATTTTGTGCATATGGAACTTTTATGGGATCTTTTATTTCAGCTCATGTTGCGTTTTTATATTTTTGCTCAGTATAGAAATACATCATAACTCAATCATGTTGAAGTAAAGGCCCCTGCCAAATAATATCCATATTTGATATTTAATTTTGTAGAAATTGTTTGCCTTCTGTAAGTTTAAGAAATATTGCCTAGTTACTGTCTTGTCATTCTGTTACCAAAGACCCAGATATCTTTAAGGTACTTTCTAAATGAGGGGGGAGGATGATGAAAGTTCACAGAAGTAACAAGTAAAGGGAGACCTACCCATTAATTATAGAGTTTGTACTGATAACACGTTTGTTTATGAATTAAGTGTTTAAAACGCATCACTCCAAATCGGTAACAGTGACCCAAAAACCTTTTAACTGCAATTGAATAAAGCCACAATGGGAAATCATAGTAGTTACAGTAGAGTAGAGTAGTTTAGGAGATGTTTGGGGGTGGGGGCTTCTACACTGGGTCCCTGGAGAGCTGTTGTTTTGGGGGGATAAGTGCCTTGCTCAAAGGCACAATGGTAGGCAATGGCATCCAGGATTTGAACTGGCAGAACCCTCTGGTTGCTGGTTCTCCTGTCTAATCGTTAGACTAGCTGCCGCCCCCTGTACCGTGCTGTGCAGTAATGTACTCCACTGGGAGCTACTGGGCTGTACTGTGATGTCCAAACTTGTGAAACATAGACGTCTATGATTGGTACAGATTTTGTCCGGTCTGGACCAACCAGATTTGGTCTTGTTTGGGTTCAGAGCTCATTATAATAAGGAGGATATTGCATATTTCTACGTTCTGTGTACATAATTAGGAGACATCACCATGAAGAGAAAGACATTCATAATTATGCCTTTCTGTTTGGAACAGATCAAGGATCCATGATGTCATTCTGTTACCAGGTGTTGATCCACTTCACTTACCGTAGTTCAGTAACCAAAAGAGATGTTTTCTAACTCAAGGTGTGACATCATAGCCGACACCTCATTCTTTCTGCAGACATCTTTTGAATCTCAATTGGGTGTAGAGATTTAAAACGTGGTCACATAAAAAGAACTGAGGGACATTTTATGTGTTTTAGTGACATTTTCAGTGGCGGTTGTTAAAAGTAGACTTCTGCATATTAAGGTTTGTTCAACTTTGCAATCAATGTTCTTTCCATTTTAAAGTGAAAAAAAAGAGTTTCGGCGTCAATCTGTTACCATGGAGTTGATGTCATTTAAGATAGAATTGGCCTTTTACATTACAATGGAGAAGATTGCATGGACAGGGAGGGGGACCTGATCCTAGATCAGCCCTCCTACTCTGAGACGCTTTACATACAGCGCCTGGTTTGAAATTGTCCATTTTAATAGTTAATTGTGGATATTCGGTGTTGTCTAAATGATTAGGAAATGGATTGATGCAAGACCCATTTGCCATCTGGTGTTACGTGACAGTGGTGTGATTTGATAAGGTTCTATTTGTTGCTCCAGCAGAAGTACTATCATGGCTTTTGATGGGACCATTATCCATGGATGAGGCCTCCTCTCATTTCCTCGATTGTGTGTGTGTGCGTGTCCGGCGGAAGGCTATTCCATAACGGAGCTGCAACATGAGATCATAACGCGTTTGCTGACAGTGACTCTCTCTTCCTTGGACAATAGCCATTTAAATTAACTGGAGAACACACGCATGTTTTTAGTCATTTAGCAGACACTCTTATCCAGAGCGACTTACAGTAGTGAGTTCATATATTTTATTTTTATTTTTCATACCGGTATCCCGTGGAAATCGAACCCACAACCTTGGCGTTTCAAGCGCCATGCTCTACCGACTGAGCTACATGTCGTATGTATGCATGCAGTCTGTACACATGTCTACGCACAAGTGGCCATTCTATAACATAGCAGACACACTACACACACACACACACACACATTCTCACAGATCCATTCCTGTGGTTTCCATACTAGGCCCATTCATCCTACAGTAGCTGTGGTCTGTCTTTTTAGCATTCCTGTTACAGGTTTCGCCTTCACTCCCGCAGCCTTTCGGGTCAGACTTTAATTAAAAAATAACTTTATTATCAACCCCAATACAAACATCACATCATTCACATACATAATTCAGCCCTCTTGGATTGACTAAAGACAATCAGGCAGTCAACCAAGTTGTTACTTTACTGTACCTCAAATCACAGTCCACTTTGACTAGCCATCTGATTTCCTGGCATATTAAAAGGTTCATATCTAATTTAATTATTTCTGCACCTCGCTGAATTTTAACCGCCTCTTTCCATTATGAATTATTGAGAAGAGTCTATAGGGGAACTGGAAACTAAACAATTAAACACACACAGTCACACACACATACAATCACACACACATACAATCACACACACACACAGTCACACACAGTCACACACAGTCACACACAGTCACACACTGTCACACACACAGTCTCACACACAGTCTCACACACACAGTCACACACACACAGTCACACACACAGTCACACACACACACACACACACACACACACACACACAGTCTCACACACACTGTCACACACACACACACACACACACACACACACACACACACACAGTCTCACACACACTGTCACACACACACACACACACACACACACTGTCACACACACACACACACACACACAGTCTCACACACAGTCTCACACTCACACACACACACACACACACACACACACACACACACACACACACACACACACACACACACACACTGTCACACACACAGTCACACACACACACACACACACACACACTGTCACACACACACACACACACACACACACACACACACACACACACACACACACACACACACACACACACACACACACACACTGTCACACACACACACACACACACACACTGTCACACACACACACATATACTGACACCACACACACACACACACACACACACAAGCAATAGAATATCAGAAGACAATACACACTGTATAAACATGTCCTCATTCTGAGAAATGTTGTCCCCAGCAGGTAGCCGTAGGCAGTGTGATTACAGCCACATCTTCAAAGAGTATTTTGAACAGGAGGGATGGGCCCTTTGGCTTGATGAGTTCATTTGGAGCTTCCATTTACCCATTGTTGTCTCTCTCGTTTTTGTTCTTGTTCTCTCTCTCTCTCTGTGTCTCTCTGTCTGTCTCTGCTTTTCATTTCTCTCCCTTTCTATGCTTTTCTTTTAGGGCTGACCCCAATTAGTCGACTGGTCGATTGTTTGGCCAATAGGCTGTTGGTCGACCAAGATTTAATTTCAGTGAACTAATCCATTGCGGAGACCGAGACTAATCTGTGAGGATGGCTAAAATGCACACTGCACTTCTCTCTCCAGAATGCACTCTCTCCCGCCAATTCATTGTTTCATAGCATAATTGTGTGACTGTTTGATTGATAGCGTCTATCAATTCCCCATTACATATATCTCCAGTAGTACATTTACCGTTAATTCCTATAATTTCTAATGTACAATGTTTGTTTGGTTACGGTAATTTCTTTTAAAACATTCAATATATTATTATTATTATTATTATTATTACAGTCTTTTACCGTTCTCATTGTCGGAGTGGACACGTTGTTTTCGGAGGCACAACCTATGCTACACTTGTGAGAAAAAGGTTTTGGTTTATTTCATCCCATTTACGAGTTCTGTCAATTTAGTTATTGTCTTTTGTTTGGAGCGCCCCTGTCAATGTTGAGTGAAGACGAGCACTTGATTACGTATAGAAGTAGGCCTATAGGCTGCCTGGCCTGCACGCAAACGTAGGCATCTAAATGTGGCCATTTGGGGATCTGATAGTATTTCTAATTGTCTTAACGCACCACCACTAATAAGCTGTGGAGCTTCTCAAAGTAATGTTTTCTTCACCTCAAACAGCAAGCAAACAAAGTCTGTTTTTACATCCATTGAGAATGACAATAGTTCCTCAGTGTATTTGAAAAGAAAGATCTTTACAGCTCTGTCCCTTTTTGATAACCACTCGGTGTAAAAGGGAAGAATGTCATGCTCTGATCCAGTGGAAACTTCATAGTATACATGATGACCTCGTATCCATGGCACAAATAGCCTACAGTTGTGTCTGTCCCGAGCTCACTGCCATGCAGATCAGTAGAAATGGTAAGATAAATTGTCATTCCACATGAAAAAGGTTGCAGACTCCTCGTGTAGCCTATTACCAGCCACTTCAGGAGAGTAAAGGCAGAATCTGATGGTCGGGTCAGGTTAAGGTCTAGATCTTTGGCTCCCTCTTGAGTCATTTGTGTGTTATTTCATCAAACAGTGAGCTTAAAGCATCAGACAAGCTCAATGCATATAGTTGAATTTATTAAAACAGATTGTGTCTATAAATGGAAAAATACACGTTTAAAAAGGTTGAAGAATCGATTGGTCAAAAGAGCAGATGACTTTCGGTCGACCAAGATTTTAGTCGGGGACAGCCCTATTTTATTTTCCCACCCTTTCTCTATCACCTATTTTCTACCACACATCTCTCACCTTTATCTTTCTCTCTCACTCTCTTCCACATCTCTCCCTCTACCAGATATGTTTTTGACCCTCTCCATATCCATTGTCCCTTTCCTGTGTCACGATCACACACACACACACACACACACACACACACACACACACACACACACACACACACACACACACACACACACACACACACACACACACACACAAGGTGACCCATCAAGGTGACCCATCAAGGTGACCCATGGCTCCAGAGAGGCTGAATCCCCAAGGTTTTGGGTGTAGCTGTGCTCCACTGCAGCTGTATCGACCTGGTTACACTTTTCAGTGTGTGTGTCTGTGTACGTGTGTTACTACTGCAGCTGTATTGCCCTGGTTAAGCTTCTCTCCTTCATTGCTAGAGAACTGTACTTGTATCTAGACCCAAGGGCAGAGTGGCCCCCTCCTCTGGGTCTATAAAGGTTAAACACTTAAGAGTCTAGCACAGGGCTGGGTATTGTCAACGAGGCATCTTCTGGGAGATATTCTCGCGACCCCTTCCTGTGTCTGGCTTTCATCACGTGTGTGTGTTAGCTTTGTCACAGTCATCCAGTTTTTCAACCTTCAGTTGGGATGGTAAGAAAATGTTATTACGCTGCCGACTTGAACTAAACAAAACTTGCATTCACTGTAGCATAATACTACAAATGTTATATTGATCATTCTCCTCACACACCCATCCTCACACACCCATCCTCAGAGTCCACCGAACCAACGCTTGGCCTTCTCTTCTATTCTGACACGCTATGGACGTCAGGCCAATTGTTATGGAAGGTAGGCTACTGACTCGATTTTATCGGTTAAAATCACATGGTGTCGCGCAGTGATGGGTGTTTTGAAAGTGAAATGTGAGGTGAGTGAGGTGAGTGAGTGAGTGAATTAGCTGCCTGCTTTTCAGCTGTCCTCCGTGGCTTTTCCTGCTTTTTAATCTCTCTTTTTCCTCTGTCGACAGAGAGATTAAAAACCAGGAAAAGCCATGGAGGACAGCTGAAAAGCAGGCAGCTAATTCTCAGAGAGAGAGAGAGAGCTAGCTACAGCTACCTACATTCCTTTCAAGAGACTGTAATCCCTCAGTACCCCAGAGACTGATGGGTAAAATGGACATCGCCGCTGCAATCACAAGTCCCTGGTTGGCTGGAGACGTTGCCGTGTCCTGGACCCCTCTCCTGATAGAAGGGCATGTATAGGAGCTTGTTAGTGCCACTTCCTGCCTTCCCAGCAGGGGCCAGCGAACCATAGCATTGTGTGTGTGTACGCCACATCTTCACCCAGTCCCTAATGTCTGTGACAGCCGAGTACTAGATATTAGCTAGTGTCATGTCTTACTCCACCCTGAACTGGTACTGCAAATAGGCCATGATGGAAATCGTGAGAATTAAATGAAATGCATCCATGCCACATCTAATCCTTTTTTTAAATCAATATTATAACATTTTAGTAAGAAATGCCAGTCCCAAATGTAGACTACTTGTAACAAATTGTCATGAAAAATGCCTGAGATTGGTTATGACTTGAAATCATGACATCAATAGCTAAAAACTCATAGTCCAATTCATAGTCTGGTATCTTCAAACCTGTCGTCTCCTAAAATAATGCACACTAGCTTTCTGAACAGACGGGAGCTACAGGGGACCACTCCCACTCATGATTTTCAGTCAGGCTTCCTACAGAGAAATCAAGCCAAATTGAGTCTTACAGTAAACGTCGAAAGGCAAAAATGTTATGCCTTTGCTATCGCTCTCGCCCACCTACCGTGTAGCAATTAGCGTCACAGCAGTGGTACGTTTATTTAGCGCTGCTACAAAGCTGCCTTAAGCTCAAACGGTAAACAACTTTTGAGGACGTTAGCATTTGATGTGCTTGGATGTTTGTTGGCTCTGGGGGTTGGTTTGTCAGTGTAAGTATTTCCATTAGTCCGCTTATAAATGCCCTGATTTGTTTGCCGTAAAGATTGATGTATTTCGCTACAGTGCCACAGGGTTTGGCTTAGATTCACTCACAAGGTCACGAGGTAAAGCATTGATAGAGATCTCGGTAGCTGTGAAAGACACTTGGAAGGACGTAGATACAGACTGGAAGAAGAATTGGAAATGAATAGGCAGAATACGCAGGCACTTGCTGAAATGATTACATTAGACAGTCCTTATCTTTCCCATTCATTGAGACATTTAGCAGGATATACATATAGCTGGGACATGGACTCGTCTCAAAATACCCACCTTTTAAGGTCTGGACATGTTTGTCCTACCTTTTGATTTTGGAGTGAATTATCCCTTTAACTTAGCTGTGGCTCATTCCGTCAGCGTTATGAAAACCAATGGATTGTAACTTAAGGAACATTAACATCATCATCTTCCTAGATCCGTCCTGTCCGCCTTCTCATATGGAGCTGATAGACTGTTAGTCTTATCTTAATTACTGCATAGCCAGGGCCACTGCAGAGCGTGTGTGTGTGACTGTGTGTGACTGTGTGTTTGTGTGTGTGTGTGTGTGTGTGTGTGTGTGTGTGTGTGTGTGTGTGTGTGTGTGTGTGTACATGTTTTCATGCTTGTCGGTCCATGTCCTCTCTAGCTGACTCAGCTGAATCCTGGTCTGGTTGGGAGTGTGATTTAGCGGATTAGAGAGTGAAAACGCCTGCTAAGATTTATCGACTGAGAGAGAGGGGGAGATGGAGGAGAGAGAGAGAGAGAGAGAGATGGAGGAGAGAGAGAGAGAGAGAGGGGGAGATGGAGATGAAGGAGAGAGAGAGGGAGAGATGGAGAGGGGGAAGGAGAGAGAGAGGGGGAGAGGGGGAAGGAGAGAGAGAGGGAGAGATGGAGGAGAGGGGGAAGGAGAGGGGGAGATGGAAGAGAGAGAGAGGGGGGAGATGGAGGAGAGAGAGAGAGGGGGGAGATGGAGGAGAGAGAGAGAGGGGGGGAGATGGAGGAGAGGGGGAAGGAGAGAGAGGGGGAGATGGAGGAGAGGGGGAAGGAGAGAGAGGGGGAGATGGAGGAGAGGGGGGAGGAGAGAGAGAGAAAGAGAGAGAGGGAGCAGTGCCTGTTTATTTATTCATAAAAGAGGGGGATAGAGGTATCGCTAAGAAAGGTTAACTGTCAACTCTGGTGATCCTCCCCTGTAGAATAGTAAGTAAGTATTTTGGGGTATTTTATTAGGATCCCTGTTGAAACATGACATAATACAGAACACGATTAGACAAGAAAATCTCAAGGACAGAACTACTTTAATAAAAAAACATGGCACACGTAGCCGACATATCAATACACAAACACTAACTATCTAGGTCAAATAGGGGAGAGGCGTTGAACCGTGAGGTGATGCTTTATCTGGTTTATGAAACCAGGTTTGAGGTATGTTAGTGCCATGCCAAAGTCTTCACAAAACCTTAATAAAGGCTACCTTTATATAAAGTGGTACCTAATTGTCTCAAGTAAGTATTGACTGAGGCAGGCACTTTCTGGTGGCTTAGCTTTGAAATGGAACGGAACAATGTAATTCCGTTGAAAGGCTTGGTAACCTAGTTCCCATGGTAATGAAGCCAAAGAAGTGGCCTTGGGTGTATGTTTCCAGGAATTGGTCCTTGTAAAGCTGGCATTTCAAAGACATTAATAACTGTGAGTGTGCGTGTTCTAACGAAGAAGAAGAGGACTGACTTTGTCCTATGTGGTCACGCTTGTTTGGGTTTGATGGATCCTTCTTGGTACATAGAGGAAGGATGCGTAGGCAGGAACACACACTGTAGGGAAGAATGGGGTAAATTGAGCGTAAGGGTAAGTTGAGCCTCCCTTGATTCTAGGAAACCATAAACAAAATGTATCGTTCTACCAAATATTTAGGAAGAGGTCATCATTTCATGTAGTCTGTGAAGGATCACAAGCTATGTTTTCAAAACTAACGTTTACATGAATTCTGATTTTATTTCCAGGGATACACAACATCCTGAAATGTATATAGGTATCATTGTTAGAAAGAACTACATTTCCCTTGTCGGAGTGATGCTGAATGTCAAAACTGTCTCAACATACCCCACTTGAACTGCAGTACATCAACCTAGACAGGAGGAGAAGACTTGAAACGGTCTCTGTAAACTTACTAACTGATAAACTAGTCAGCATGCAATAGGCCTGTCCCATGAGCTGATAGGTCCCAGTCCGTATAGAAGGTGAGAAACAGAAAGCTGATAGGTCCCAGTCCGTATAGAAGGTGAGAAACAGAAAGCTGATAGGTCCCAGTCCGTATAGAAGGTGAGAAACAGAAAGCTGATAGGTCCCAGTCCGTATAGAAGGTGAGAAACAGAAAGCTGATAGGTCCCAGTCCGTATAGAAGGTGAGAAACAGAAAGCTGATAGGTCCCAGTCCGTATAGAAGGTGAGAAACAGAAAGCTGATGACAGGAGGTGGGGGTTGGTTGGTTGAGACCATGGATGACAGGAGGTGGGGGTTGGTTGGTTGAGACCATGGATGACAGGAGGTGGGGGTTGGTTGGTTGAGACCATGGATGACAGGAGGTGGGGCTTGGTTGATTAGTTGCTGGTCAGCTTTGAGTGGAATCATGATTGACAGGTAGCCTTTCTCATTAAAACCCAATTAATTTGGTCAGTCTTTTGTGTGCACACAAAAATAAACTTGCTCGCACACACCCATCCTCACACACCCATCCTCACACACCCATCCTCACACACCCATCCTCATCCTCACACACCCATCCTCACACACACACACACACACACACACACACATCCTCACACACCCATCCTCACACACTCACACACTCACACGCAGACAGACAGACAGACACAGACAGACGGAGACAGACACGCTCGGACATAAGGGACAGTGATGATGACGATGATGATTTTAACGTGGATGGGTTGTAGTTATAGAGCATCGGTTGTCGCTAGCCCTGACATAGTTATTGTGTGGTCACTCATATTGTTTGAGCAGAGTTAAACATGCCTCAGCAAACCTGCTCTAAACTCAGGCTGAGATCACAGTGAATGGTTAAAGTCTAAAGTGAACTCTTGTTGCTGCTATCTCGCTGTTGGACAAAGAGTGGTGTTTAGACTCTCAACCCCACTGGATTAGTTACCTCATTCCGGTTGACCGCAGGTGAACACACCACACACCACACACACACACACACACACACACACACACACACACACACACACACACACACACACACACACACACACACACACACTGATAAGACTGTAATCTCTGGTGTGCGGTTCACTGCTCGATAGCATTTGAGATCCAAATCACTCTACAAACATTCACAAAGCCACGGGAAAGACCTCAATGCTTTGTGACACACAAGTGAAGTCTTCTAAAGCACCTCTCAGCTCCTCTCTCTATGTGGGCCATCTTGTTTTGAGCTGCTTTGTGTTCCGATTATGATTTACTGCTGTGTGTATAAACATTATATGTTATATTATATGACAAGTGTTGGGCTGAAGGTTGCGGGTTCGATTCCTCCTGAATGATCATGTGATATAATAAAGTCCTGATGTATCAGTGTATTGACACAACATGATGACTCATCAAACATTGATTATTCAGTGCGGTTTCCCTGTTCTCTCTGACCCCAAATGTATAGTTTTTGGACAATTTATTCCGTCCTGGGAGACGCTGCTATTTAAATCCCTTGGCTCCCTGCCCAGCATGCTCCGGGGGCGTTGACCCGTCCCCCTTCTGCTTGATTACAGTCCAGCTCTCCACTGTGTGAGCGTTGTCGTGACTACCTCAGTGAGAGGCTAGCTAGCCTCAACTCCCAGACTCTATCTCTGTGCTGCAGATGTCAGCTGGGTCTCGCCACCACCCCGTCATCATCATCATCATCCTCCCCCCACCTGCTTTGTGGCGAGTGTGTGGGCAGTGGGCGCACGCACATATAAATGCACGGACACACCTGCTTCCATTGTCACCCTCAACAGGAACACACACACTCACAGGGCTGTAATTATGATCCAACGGAGGGGCTGGGACACATCTCCCGCTGCCCACTTCACTCCCTCTTAATTAATAGGGGTTGCAGGGTGGCGTTGGGTACACAGCTGTGGAGCCCGCCAACACCATCAACCCTCCGACTAAGCACCCACACCCATTTGGCATGTACAGACGAGCTAACCCACCCACTCGAACCTCCACTTCGTTTTGTGTGGCTGCTAGACGTCCCCATAGGATCTCAGCCGTTGGGCGCTCTGAAGATCAGCCTGGTCTGATCCCAGTGTGCATCCTTATGGTTCACATGGAAGCACTTTATATGGACTTTGATTTAGCAGGCATCAGTGCCCACGTCTCTTGTGTTCTGCAGTATGCCTGTGTGTCTGGGACGTGTGTCTATTTAAGCCTGGTAAATGTATCAGTAAATGTTTCTTCGTGTATTCATACGTCCGGGCTCCTCATTGGTCATTTAGAGGATGAGAAATGCCACCCCATTCCCTTTACAGTGCGCTCGTTCTCAACGGGGTCCGTGGGGTTTTGGTCAAAAGTAGTGCGCTATATAGGAAATACATTGCCGTTTTGAGATGCTAATTGTGTGAGGCATAAAACTCACGAGTCAGCACCATAGAAAACATTCCCTTTGATCAATGGCCGTCTTTAGAGGATCTCACCCTTTGTCAATATTTAATACACTCTCATATTGTCTCTGTAGTAGCGTTTGTTTGTGTGTGTGTGTGTGTGTGTATTCCTGTGTTTGTGTGTTCTAGCTCCTTTGAACTCATCCTCAACTTTGCCCGTCTCCGATTTATCAGTCCTGACGTCCTGTCTGTTCAGTTCTGTCTGTTCAGTTCTGTCTGTTCCCGTCCCGTCCTTGGAAACTGCTATCAGAGGAAACAAGCGAGAGAGACGGGGAGAGAGAAAGAGAGAGAGTGGGAGAGGGACAGAGAGAGAAAGAGAGAGGCGAGTGAGAGTGGGAGAGGGACAGAGAGAGTGAGTGTTTTACCTTTCATGTCAATAAAGCATATTCAATTGAGTGTGAGAGACTGAGAGGGAAAGAGAGTGAGAGAGAGAGAGAGGTCGCAAAAGCTCTAAGAGCTTTACATAAACCAACAAAGCACTGCATTTGTGCACTAGAGTGCACATCCAGACCAGCTCAGTGAGAGAGAGAGAGAGAGAGAGTGAGAGACGCCCCTGCGGCAAGGACCTCAACATGACAGCAGGACATATGCCCAGGCCGTGAGCAGAGCAACAGGCCCAACCCCCACTATTACACCCGCGGAAGCACCATCCTGCGACCTAAGAGGTATGTATCAGATGCTCAACATGCTCTGCTCACACCTACTGTGATGGTCCGGGCCTAAAACACAAAAACAACACTAGACACTATGGAACACAAAGCTTTTACTCTCTCATCCTGGAATATTCAAGGCCTGAGGACATCTGCCTTTGGCCTAAAGAGCAGGAACCCAGACTACTTTAACAATGACAGCTTCTCCATCCTTGAGGGGGAGATCAACCATTTCCAGGCCTAGGGACCTGTAGTAGTCTGTGGTGGCCTAAATGCCAGAACTGGACAAGAACCTGACACCCTCAGCACACATGGGGACAAACACCTACCTGGAGGTGACAGCATTCCCTCCCCCATATGCCCCCCTAGACAAAACTATGACAACATAACCAGCAAAAACGGGTCACAACTCCTGCAGCTCTGTCGGACGCTGGGTCTGTACATAGTCAATGGTAGGCTTATAGAGGACTCCTACGGTAGGTACACATATAGCTCATGTCTTGGCAGTAGTACTGTAGACTGCTTTATCACTGACCTCAACCCAGAGTCTCTTAGAGCATTCACAGTCAGTCCACTGACACCCCTATCAGATCACAGCAAAACCACACTCTACTTGAACAGAGCTCTGCTCAATCATGAAGCATCAAAGCCAAAGGAACTTAATAATATTAAGAAATGCTATAGATGGAAGGAAAGTAGTGTTGAAATCTACCCAAAAACTATTAGGAAACAACAAATTCAATCCCTTCTAGACAATTTCCTGGACAAAACGTTCCACTGTAATAGTGAAGGTGTGACCTGGTCAGTAGAAAACCTTAACAGTATATTTGACCTCTCAACTTCCCAAACAGAAAACCTAAGAAAATTAACAACAATGACCAAATGGTTTGATGAAGAACTCAAAAACCTAAGAAAGAAATTAAGAAACCTATCCAACCAAAAACATAGAGACCCAGAAAACCTGAGCCTACGCCTTCACTATGGTGAATCACTAAAACAATACAGAAATACACTACGGAAAAAGAAGGAACAGCCTGTCAGAGGGTCTGCTATACAAATTGATGGAAAGTGGTGTTGGGAGAAAAACATACAACATTATAAAATCCATGTACACAAACAACAAGTGTGCGGTTAAAATTGACAAAAAACACATTTCTTTCCACAGGATGCAGTTTAAGCTCCACCCTCTTCAACATATATATCAATGAATTGGCGAGGGCACTAGAACAGTCTGCAGCACCCGGCCTCACCCTGCTAGAATCTGAAGTCAAATGTCTACTCTTTTGCTGATGATCTGGTGCTTCTGTCTCTAACCAAGGATGGCCTACAGCAGCACCTAGATCTTCTGCACAGATTCTGTCAGACCTGGGCCCTGACAGTAAATCTCCAGAGAGTCCAGTTGCCAGGACCACAAATACAAATTCCATCTAGACACCATTGCTGTAGAGCACAGAAAAAACGATACATACCTCGGCCTAAACATCAGCGCCACAGGTAACTTCCACAAAGCTGCGAACGATCTGAGAGAGAAGGCAAGAAGGGCCTTCTATGCCATCGAAAGGAACATAAAATTCCACATACCAATTAGGATCTGGCTAAAAATACTTGAATCAGTTATAGAACCCATTGCCCTTTATGGTTGTGAGGTCTGGGGTCCGCTCACCAACCAAGAATTCACAAAATGGAACAAACGCCAAATTGACACTGCATACAGAATTCTGCAAAAATAACACCAAATAATGCATGTAGAGCAGAATTAGGCCGATACCCGCTAATTATCAAAATCCAGAAAAGAGCCGTTAATTCTATAAACCTTCCATAACAAAGCCATCACCTACAGAGAGATGAATCTGGAGAAGAGTCCCCTAAGTAAGCTGGTCCCGGGGCTCTGTTCACAAACACAAACAGACCTCACAGAGCCCCAGGACAGCAACACAATTAGACCCAATCAAATCATGAGAAAATAAAAAAGATAATTACTTGACACATTGGAAAGAATTAACTAAAAAACTAAGCAAACTAGAATGCTATCTGGCCCTAAACAGAGAGTACACAATACCTGACCACTGTGGCTGACCCAAACTTAAGGAAAGCTTTGACTATGTACAGACTCAGTGAGCATAGCCTTGCTATTGAGAAAGGCCGCCGTAGGCAGACCTGGCTCTCAAGAGAAGACCGTAGGCAGACCTGGCTCTCAAGAGAAGACCGGCTATGTGCACACTGCCCACAAAATGAGGTGGAAACTGAGCTGCACTTCCTAACCTCTGCCAGATTACACAGATCCACAAAGAATTCATAAACCAAATAATTTTGAAAAACTACCATATCTACTGGGTGAAATACTACAGTGTGCCATCACAGCAGCAAGGTGTGACCTGTTGCCACAAGAAAAGGGCAACCAGTGAAGAACAAGCACCATTGTAAATACAACCCATATTTATGTTTATTTATTTTCCCATTTGTACTTTAACTATTTGCACATTGTTAGAACACTCTATATATTGTGGCAGACGGCAGGGAGAGGTGAGGGGAGTGGTCGTTGAGGGAAGATATATCTGGCAGCCCGTTGGCTCCACCCCCGAGCCTTATAGGGACTTCCTGCACCAACGAGAAAAGGTGTGAATCATTAAGTGATTGAGTGTTTGTGGATAAGAAGGGAAGCAGACCGGAAGAGAGAGAGAGAGAGTTACACAAAGAGAGTTGTGTAACTGTCACGAGAATTTCCATCGCAATGTTCTAAATGAACTATTTCATAACTCTATCTGTACCCTGAAGATTGTAAGGCTTCAGTTTGATAATATAGACAGAGCCCCAGCTTGCAATGGTCAGTCTTTTATTCAGAGAACGTTCTAACAATACAACAACGCACATAGCTTTTTATACATATCTCAGTCAGAAAAGCCAACCCACCCTCCTTGATGGGGCTGTAACCTCTCAGGTCACTCCCTTCAAGGACACATTTAGATACCTAACTGGACCCACACTTAATCACGTTGTATCAACAGCCCACTCCCCCTCCTGGGGGAGCTAGGACCAAAAACCCACCTTATCCAGTTTTTACAACCCTCATAAATAGCCTTCCTTCTTAACTACTAACCTATTAACCTGGTCTAAACATTGTCTATGTACCCACATTCTTCAGAGTATTTCCTAACACATCATCTCAAACATTACACCGTTTCAGGGTGGAACACTTTGGTCATTAACTTTAAACAGACACATTTCTTTATCAGTAACAGAGAGTGTGACAAGTTAAGTGGTGAGCTGTATAACTAGGAAGGAGGATTTAACCCTGTGTACCGAATTGGACTGGCTGAGAACCATGCTGTGGATTCACCCTTGGATTAATGGACCTCGACAACCAACTGTGGACTGTGAACTGGTAGCTAAACCCCTCCCCTTTTCCCTTCCCAACTGTGGACTTATTTCCCTTATAAATTCCCAACTGCATTGAAATGACGCTGTTTGTGTCTGTTTGTTATTGAGCTTGGTGACGTGGAAACCCCACACCCCTTAACTTGCTACAATATGACATTTGAAATGTCTTTATTCTTTTGGAACTTCTGAGTGTAATGTTTACTATAAAAATGGTTTACTATCTACTTCACTTGCTTTGGCAATGTTAGCATATTTTTCCCATGCCAATAAAGCCCTTAAAATTTAAAATGTTTAATTGAGAGAGAGAGACCCAGAGAGAGAGAGACAGACAGACAGAGAGAGAGAGAAAGACACAGACAGAGAGAGAGAAAGACACAGACAGAGGGAGAGAGACACACACACAGAGACACACACACAGAGAGAGACACACACACAGAGAGAGACACACACACAGAGAGACACACACACAGAGAGAGACACACAGAGAGACACACACACAGAGAGACACACACACAGAGAGGCACACACACAGAGAGGCACACACACAGAGAGACACACACACAGAGAGACACACACACAGAGAGACACAGAGACAGAGAGAGAACACTGAGAGGGAGAGAACACCGAGAGGGAGAGACTGACAAAGAAAGCTCAGAGAGAGAGAGAGAGCTCAGGGTTTCGACTGTGACTGTTGACTTCATAACTGCCAGGTTCTTTTCTTCCTGACCGTTTTCCAAGCCAGGAATGTTTTGAATGGTAATTATTAAGAGCTGGCTTGCTCTCCAAACAGACTCTTCCCCCGCTTCCTTCCGTTGCGAACACTGTGACGCCATCACTTCCCGAGCCTGTCCAAGAAACGCATTCACACACACTCACACGTAGGGACACACACGTGTAGGGACACCCATACACACACAGGGATTGTAGACAAGCATCAACCTCCTCAAAGGACGTCTAAGTGGGGCGTTCCACTTGTGGTTCAGTTTGGGTTTTGACGTCAGAGACAAACGAGACTGGACTGAAAGGCATTCTTTTCAAAAAGCCCTTCTTGGAGCCCTGTGTGTGTGTCGTACTTGGAAGGTTTCTATGTGTCTTTGGCTGGTTTGAGTTAAACAGAGATTACGTTTTTTTTCCTGCTAATTTGATGACGATGAACAAATAGCAAAGAGGGCACTGAAGGTGTGTGTGTGTGTGTGTGTGTGTGTGTGTGTGTGTGTGTGTGTGTGTGTGTGTGTGTGTGTGTGTGTGTGTGTAGTGTAGTGTAGTGTAGTGTAGTGTGAGTGTGTGTGTGTGTGTGTGTGTGTGTGAGTGGCCCCCAGTCATTCCAGGCTTAATGCTCTCCATTATTCTTGGCCGAAGGCCCTGCAGCAGCTTCTGTAACTGTAACCAGGCCCCTCATATCACCTTGTTTACCACTGGGAAGGGAACCAGCTCTGTAAAGTGCACTACTTTTGACTAGGATCCACTAAGGCTCTGGGCAAAAGTAGTGCACTATGTAAAGAATAGGGAGCCATATGGGACACATCCCCAGGATTAGACCAAGGCAATGTAAAACACCATAGGCACAACGTACACAGACGAGCTACAGAGACTCTACACACAGGCCAGACTTACCTCTACCTCAGAAGTCCACGTACACCGTCTCTTGGTTTATAGGCTCTGTTTTAGAGTGAAGGGTACAGTTGGATTGTTTTTGAACTATTAACAGGTTAGTTATTGTTACCCCCGATATGACGTGGGTGCACAAAGCAAACAGCGTAGTGGGTGAATTTACGCAAAAACGAAGAGCGTTGAAGCGTCAGGCTAAACTTCTCCGCTGTTTGGGTCCCGTACCTAGCACACTGTAACAGCGTGAAGCGAATCCATGCACATGCGCAGGATACTGTATGTGACTGCGTGAGAGCGAAGTCTTGCATCTTGCTCACTGAAATATCTGCGGTGCTGCTCGTGGTAACGTCATTTCGCTGAGTCTACCTTTTAAAAGTATAGTACCATTGTCTGTTTTTTTTCTCCATGCTCCAGTCTTTAACATCAAACAATTAGTGGTCATACAGCTTTATTTCAAATCTGGCCATCAAACAGAACTCCCATATAGCCTCTCTGTTTGTGCTAGCACAGCATGGCTAGCCTCCTTTTTGAAGCTCTGTTTGTTTAGCTTCGTGACTCATCATAAAGCACTGAATTGGCTCCCCGTCATGGAAAATCTGCAGCTGGCACATGTGCAGACTGCTTTATACATCTGGCTGCCACCGTCTCCCCCATTTTTACCTCAGCTTTTGAATGCTTAGTCATTGAGTTATTATACTGCACCGCATGTTTGCCCTAAACCACAGATCTAGGATCAGATTACCCCCGAGCTTACCCTTGCACATTGGGTGGATGGAAAAGAAATATCTGATCCTTTTATCAGCGGTTAGTGGCAACTTCTCCTTACTTACTCTCTGTGTGGTTGGCGTTTTTGTTTTTGCGTTTGTTTTTCTCCACTGTAAACCCAGTTAGCTCTAAAGTTGGTGCATGTGCTGGATCTAAGATTCTCTAAATCTGAGTTTTCGTCCAAAATAAACATTTTCCTTTTATATCCTGTAGTAATGCATGATTGACACACGCAACAGCAATAATGGTGTACAGGTTGACTCATAACCCGCAGTCGCCGTGGTTATATACGTGGGGCGGCCTGGTTTAGGGTAATTAAATATTGTGTGGGTGAAGGGCGGGTTGTATAAAAAGGAAACATTGCAGAAAAAAATTCCCTATCATTCTTGTGCAATTCATATCTCTAGGCTACATTGAGGTTTTTCTTTCATTATTTTTATCTGCCATTAAGTGCATAAGCCTAAACTTTGCTGCAAAAGAAAGATAGATAGATAGATCTGGACAGGACATTTTCTATAGGCTTAGGGTCTGGTGCAGGCCTCACATTTTCTATAGGCTTAGGGTCGGGTGCAGGCCTCACATTTTCTATAGGCTTAGGGTCTGGTGCAGGCCTCACATTTTTCTATAGGCTTAGGGTCTGGTGCAGGCCTCACATTTTTCTATAGGCTTAGGGTCTGGTGCAGGCCTCACATTTTTCTATAGGCTTAGGGTCTGGTGCAGGCCTCACATTTTTCTATAGGCTTAGGGTCTGGTGCAGGCCTCACATTTTTCTATAGGCTTAGGGTCTGGTGCAGGCCTCACATTTTTCTATAGGCTTAGCGTCTGGTGCAGGCCTCACATTTTTCTATAGGCTTAGCGTCTGGTGCAGGCCTCACATTTTTCTATAGGCTTAGGGTCTGGTGCAGGCCTCACATTTTTCTATAGGCTTAGGGTCTGGTGCAGGCCTCACATTTTTCTATAGGCTTAGCGTCTGGTGCAGGCCTCACATTTTTCTATAGGCTTAGCGTCTGGTGCAGGCCTCACATTTTTCTATAGGCTTAGGGTCTGGTGCAGGCCTCACATTTTTCTATAGGCTTAGGGTCTGGTGCAGGCCTCACATTTTTCTATAGGCTTAGCGTCTGGTGCAGGCCTCACATTTTTCTATAGGCTTAGCGTCTGGTGCAGGCCTCACATTTTTCTATAGGCTTAGGGTCTGGTGCAGGCCTCACATTTTTCTATAGGCTTAGGGTCTGGTGCAGGCCTCACATTTTTCTATAGGCTTAGCGTCTGGTGCAGGCCTCACATTTTTCTATAGGCTTAGGGTCTGGTGCAGGCCTCACATTTTTCTATAGGCTTAGGGTCTGGTGCAGGCCTCACATTTTTCTATAGGCTTAGCGTCTGGTGCAGGCCTCACATTTTTCTATAGGCTTAGGGTCTGGTGCAGGCCTCACATTTTTCTATAGGCTTAGGGTCTGGTGCAGGCCTCACATTTTTCTATAGGCTTAGGGTCTGGTGCAGGCCTCACATTTTTCTATAGGCTTAGGGTCTGGTGCAGGCCTCACATTTTCATTTTACCACATGTAGTCGGGCAGTTGTGGATGGGTGATTAACCCACCCTGCAGTACTACACAGAGAGTCCTAAAACGGCCTACAGACATCCAGGATGCTAAAGTGAACTGGAGCCAGCGGTCTGCTTTACTGTTTACTTGTCTAGAACGGTAACAGGTCCAGTGTACTTGGGCTTGCGGTAAACAGACTTTCCTCCCCTCCGGTTGATCCCTCGTTTTATCCCGAGAGGGTGATGACAGCGTCCTGGCGGGATGATGCAGCGGGCTTGTGGCGTGTTTAGATAAGGATGCAAATCATGACGCGTGTGTGTGTGTGTGTGTGTGTGTTGCGTAGGCGTCTGTTTTAGAGTTGCAGCCGTCTGCGGCGGTTGATGTTTTGAATAAAATCTCATAAAAGTACATATTTGAAGCTCAGTGCTCACAAAGGCATGTGTTGTTATGGTAAACCGCATCAAACCAGTCTTGAAAGCAGAGTAAGCCAATTGTGTTCCATTCAAAACGGTCGTTTTTACTACATCCGCTTACTTTAACTGCCTGTCTTTTCTGAGAATCTGTTTCGCCCTGGCTTAACAGTAGCTCTCGTCTGGAGTGTTTTGGAAACATTCTTGCCTATGCTGCCGTTTAGCCGTAGACGGAAGCCCTTTCAGTCTCGTTTGGTCTGTCAACATAGCAGGGGCAGAGGGTGGACTGTTTCATGTTGTGATGGTCCACAGTAGAGAGGTGAAGGGCAGGTGACTTAGCTGTACAGTGCTTGTAGCCCAAACACAGCTGGCTGGCTCAGGTGGAGGGGCTTGAAGCACAGTGCTAGTCATTCAGAAGTAAATGGAGGGTAGACTCTCTCTGGCTATGGCTCTGGCTCTCTCCTTCTCTCACACTCTCTCTCTGCCTCTCTCTCTGCCTCTCTCTCTCTCTGCCTCTCTCTCTGCCTCTCTCTCTCTCTGCCTCTCTCTCTCTCTGCCTCTCTCTCTCTCTCTCTCTCTCTCACTCTCTCTTTCTCTATCTCCTTTCTTCCTATCCAAAAAAGCCATGGAGACAAAGCTGATATTTGCATTTGATCTCAGTGCACATTTATTTATAGTGGAATAATTTAATGCTTTTGTTTTCTGTAACCTGAATTGCATCTTGATGTTATTTGAAATTCTTAATTAAACAGTACTACCAGAAAATGTATTTGCCGCATAGACTGTTATTCATGTTTTAAAATACTTCAAGCCTAAATTTGACCTTTTTTGGAAATGTTTTTTTTGGGGGGAAATGTCTTGTAAGCATCTTATATAAAACAACCCAAAAGCAAGTGAGGAATGATTAATGTCCAGTACAGTACTACAAGTCACCATGTGAACCATCCGACAGGCAGACATATTAGTTAGAACACTGTGGTAGGTCTGAGCCATAGTGTGTCACAACACAGCATGGTTCACCGGTGTTTCTGGTAATCACAAACAGGAAAAAGAAACCAATGAAACGTGACGTTAACCCATAGAGACGAGTGTGACTGCTACTGTGTGTGTGTGTGTGTGTGTGTGTGTTTGAGACGGCTGCTGTGTGTGTGTGTGTGTGTGGGTTACAGTTATTTTATTTCTTTCACAGGTTGTACCTTCTATATACAGAGAGGAAGTGTGTGAATAGTTGGTTTTAGACCTTCCAGTCCAGTTGAGGCCTTCAAACGTCTTTCTCTCTCTCCTTCTCTCTGTACTTGTACTTTATTTATAAAGTTGTCTCTCTATGCATCTGTTTCTTTCTTTCACATCTTACACTCCTTCCCTCCCCCTCTCTCACACACACACACACACACACACACACACACACACACACACACACACACACACACACACACACACACTAAGCTGTGTCTGAAAGGCTTCTAAGGGGAGACTGATGAGATGGATGGGTGAAAGGGGAACTTCTGGGTGGGATGGGAAGGGGTGGGAGGCATGCTTCCTGTGGGGTGGGGGTTAGGCGAGGTGGGAAGCATAGTTTCTGGGTGGGTGGGCGGGGACTGAGGGGCGGGGTTATCTTTGTATGCATTTATTTTATTGTTTTTGTAGCTGTAACCCCCCCCTGTAGCTGTAACCCCCCCTGTAGCTGTAACCCCCCCCGTAGCTGTAACCCCCCCCCCCGTAGCTGTTACCCCCCCGTAGCTGTAACCCCACCCCCCCTGTAGCTGTAACCGCCCCCTAGCTGTAACCCGCCCCCTAGCTGTAACCCGCCCCCCTGTAGCTGTAACCCCTCCTCTGAAAAATTAAAATAAAAACAAAATAAGTAAAGTACAAACAAAAACACAATTATAACAATTATATAGAGTAAGTGGTCTGTATACAGGGTCAGTTGCAGGTTTAATAGGCTGTATACAGGGTCAGTTCCAGGGTCAGTGGTCTGTATACAGGGTCAGTTCCAGGGTCAGTGGTCTGTATACAGGGTCAGTTCCAGGGTCAGTGGTCTGTATACAGGGTCAGTTCCAGGGTCAGTGGTCTGTATACAGGGTCAGTTCCAGGGTCAGTGGTCTGTATACAGGGTCAGTTCTAGGGTCAGTGGTCTGTATACAGGGTCAGTTCCAGGGTCAGGGTGTGTGTGTGTGTGTGTGTGTGTGTGTGTGTGTGTGTGTGTGTGTGTGTGTGTGTGTGTGTGTGTGTGTGTAGAGTCATTATGAAAGTGTGTGTGTGAGCAAATTAAGTGTTTGTTTAATTTTGTTGGCGTGAGTGAGTGAGTATGCATTGTGTGAGTGTGCATAGAGTCGTTGTAAAAATGAAATAGATGGGTCATTACAGACTTGTAGCTCTGGTACCACTTGCCGAGCAGAACAGTCTATGGCTGGGTTGGCTGGAGTTTTTAACAATTTTCAAACCACCTGATATTGAGGTCATGTATGGCAGGGAGCTCGGCCCCAGTGATGTACTGCACGCAGGGCGGTGGACCGCCTGGCTAGAAGGTTAATATGGGTTAGATTGTGTCACACAGGCCAAAACACATATATACACACACACACACGCTGGAAATGACTGGGTGAGAATGGAGCTCCAAGGATCTGTGAGGAGAGGAGGAGGAAGGAGAGGAAGAGGGGGATTGAGCTAGCAGAGGAGACAAGCAGTGGTTTCAGATCCTTGGTCATGGAGGGAAGGAGACAAGGAGAGGCCACTAGTAGTAGCCACTAATAGTTCACTTGTGTCAGTTGTGTTATGTGGCCAGTCGGCTCAAGAGGAAATCGTGGAAATTGTTGAGGATCTCGCATCAGTTTTCACTCTGGACAGGGATCTGTGTACAAAATACACCCTGCACACCCTGCACACACACGCACGCACACACGCACGCACGCACACGCACACACTCAATCCCAGTAACTGAAAAGTTGCTTGTTCGAATCGCCAAGCCGAACAAGGTGAAAAATCTGTCTGTGCCCTTTAGCAAGGCTCTTAACCCTAACAGCCAGGCAGACCCTGGCTGTGACCCCACTTTCTGAGGGTCTCTGTTGTTAATGGCAGACCCTGGCTGTGACCCCACTTTCTGAGGGTCTCTGTTCTTAATGGCAGACCCTGGCTGTGACCCCACTTTCTGAGGGTCTCTGTTGTTAATGGCAGACCCTGGCTGTGACCCCACTTTCTGAGGGTCTCTGTTGTTAATGGCAGACCCTGGCTGTGACCCCACTTTCTGAGGGTCTCTGTTGTTAATGGCAGACCCTGGCTGTGACCCCACTTTCTGAGGGTCTCTGTTGTTAATGGCAGACCCTGGCTGTGACCCCACTTTCTGAGGGTCTCTGTTGTTAATGGCAGACCCTGGCTGTGACCCCACTTTCTGAGGGTCTCTGTTGTTAATGGCAGACCCTGGCTGTGACCCCACTTTCTGAGGGTCTCTGTTGTTAATGGCAGACCCTGGCTGTGACCCCACTTTCTGAGGGTCTCTGTTGTTAATGGCAGACCCAGGCTGTGACCCCACTCTCCAAGGGTCTCTTGTTTATGGCAGACCCTGGCTGTGACCCCACTCTCTGAGGGTCTCTGTTGTTAATGGCAGACCCTGGCTGTGACCCCACTCTCCAAGGGTCTCTTGTTTATGGCAGACCCTGGCTGTGACCCCACTCTCTGAGGGTGTCTGTTGTTAATGGCAGACCCTGGCTGTGACCCCATTCTCCGAGGGTGTCTTGTTAATGGCAGACCCTGGCTGTGACCCCATTCTCCGAGGGTGTCTTGTTAATGGCAGACCCTGGCTGTGACCCCACTCTCTGAGGGTGTCTGTTGTTAATGGCAGACCCTGGCTGTGACCCCACTCTCAGAGGGTGTCTGTTGTTAATGGCAGACCCTGGCTGTGACCCCACTCTCCGAGGGTGTCTTGTTAATGGCAGACCCTGGCTGTGACCCCACTCTCTGAGGGTGTCTGTTGTTAATGGCAGACCCTGGCTGTGACCCCACTCTCTGAGGGTGTCTGTTGTTAATGGCAGACCCTGGCTGTGACCCCACTCTCAGAGGGTGTCTGTTGTTAATGGCAGACCCTGGCTGTGACCCCACTCTCAGAGGGTGTCTGTTGTTAATGGCAGACCCTGGCTGTGACCCCACTCTCCGAGGGTGTCTTGTTAATGGCAGACCCTGGCTGTGACCCCACTCTCTGAGGGTGTCTGTTGTTAATGGCAGACCCTGGCTGTGACCCCACTCTCTGAGGGTGTCTGTTGTTAATGGCAGACCCTGGCTGTGACCCCACTCTCAGAGGGTGTCTGTTGTTAATGGCAGACCCTGGCTGTGACCCCACTCTCAGAGGGTGTCTGTTGTTAATGGCAGACCCTGGCTGTGACCCCACTCTCCGAGGGTGTCTTGTTAATGGCAGACCCTGGCTGTGACCCCACTCTCAGAGGGTGTCTGTTGTTAATGGCAGACCCTGGCTGTGACCCCACTCTCAGAGGGTGTCTGGTCCTTACAAATACAAATGTCTCTGTATGTCTCTGTCTCTCTCTCTCTCTCTCTCTCTTTCTTTCTCTTTCTCTCTTTCTCTCTCTCTCTCTCTCTCTTTCTCTCTTACACACACACACCGCCTGTTATAAATTCATCAGAAGCCTAACAGTTCTACCGCTATAGTTTCCTCTACTCCAGCTGTGATTGAGGCTGAGGTGGTGTATCGATTGGTGCAGGTAGAGCTGAAAGAGTAGTATTACTCCACTAACCAACTCCTCTCCCCAGCCATTCAGGCTCTACAGCTGGCCAGTTGCACAGACTGGGTGGCCAACAGAATGGATGTGACTGAAACTGACTGTTCATTGACTGTTCACTATGGTGAATTCGCCTTGCAGTGAGAAGATATTGGAGAGAATGGTATGTTAAATTGCACAGTGTGACATTATGAAATACATTTACGTCAAAGACGAGAACCACCAAACTTTCTGTTTCTTATTTTCTATTTTTTTCACGGTGGTAGATCCGATGTGACTGCTCTGGTTAACTGTAGTGGTATTGGTTGTTTGATGTGTGGAGGGGGAGAGGGGGAGAGGGAGGGAGGGGGAGGGAGAGAGAGAGGAATGTCACAAGGGAATCCAGCTGCTTGGAATTTTTGGCATACTCAAGCGCACTGTCACTAATTTGCTGGCTGAGGGGTGTATGGAACTAGCGGTGTGCTTGCATGTATGTGTTTCTGTGTGCGGAGCTGAATATGTGTGAATGGTGGTATTGTTTGATAATAAGCTGTGTAAGGTAATGGGCCCCGAAATGAGACGACACTGGATGTCTATCTCATCTGTCTCCAGCACTGAAGTCATTGTATCAATTTGCCATCACTTAACTTCACACAAGCAGTCGATTTGGTAAAAGGAACTTGATTGTTTTCTCATTTCTTTAGAAAACTCAATTTGAACAATTTAGAGGTATTTCTTTCCTTTCATGTGGTTTTTGTCCTTTTCGGCTGAGGAGTTCGCTCTTTCTCTCCTCTTTCTCTTTCTTCTCTCTTCTCTTTCTCTCTCTCCTCTCTCTCTTCTCTCTCTCTCTCTTTCTCTTTCTTCTCTCTTCTCTTTCTCTCTCTCCCTCTTTCTCTCTCTCTCTCTTTCTCTCTCTATTTCTCTAAATGTCTGTTGTCGAGGGAGAGATGAATAAGGCTCTATTTTCAGTCTGGACAAAAGAACACACAACAACACGTGTGATATTTTTTTTCAGTGTCATATTTCTGCCATGTGGAAATTGCTGATCACATTTAAACGGTATAGATCCTCACAATCTGGGCTGTGGCTTATTTTGTTGTTTATATTGTTGCTATTGATTCAGTCCTTGGCTTTTCAGGGGAAACAATTTCCTCTCTGCATGAATAACAATATACTCCCCAGATGAATTTAATGACGTCCATATGCCCTAGTTGGCAAATTAGCCTTAGCCTCATTTGAGGCCCTGCGATGATAGATTTGACGTTTCAAGAAAGAGGGACAGGCTTAAACGTGACGTCCATTGAGTGAACTCGGACCAGTTCTTAGAATCACATTAGAGTGACTCCATGGGAACCATTCTGAACTCAGAAAAGTCTCGTTGACAACCCTTGACAAGGGGTAATTCCAGCCAGTCAAAGCCCTTTTATGTTTCTCTTACCACATTTTGATTGAAAAGGGGATTTCAGACAATATGGAATCTAGACATTATTCTAAAACCATAGAACGCTAAAGAGGTTATGGCAAACAATAGGCCTACTCTCGTTATCATAGTCATGCTAACCGTGATTGACTTTTTAATGTTCTTCCCAAGGAAATAATGTTCCAGTGACCTCTGTAGTGTTCTGTACTCTGTTCTTCCCAGCGTGAGTTCCCAGATGAGGAGGTGAACTCTTGCCCTCTGACCCAGTGCCCCTCGTAAGACCTCACCTATCTCTGTTTTTTCTTTAACGGTTTTCCGATCTCAGCAAAGGGGAAATTGCTGGCATTTCCCGGCACGTCCGTAGGGAATATCAGAGGCACTAAAGAAAGACTGGGCACATTTTGATGCATTAGGATAAGAAAACCTATTTTGAACAAGCCCCCCCCCGCGCATGTCTGTGTGACATTGAGTGTCCCACCCCTTGTTTCCTGTTTAATGGAAAGCATCTAACTGCCACGTGACGCAGTCCATCATCACTGTGCAGGGAAATACTGTCAGCCTATTTGTAGATGCACATTTAGTGTCAGAGCATAACCCCAACATTCACACAGATACACACACGCCGACCAACCATCATGGTCACCAACATGTCACTGCTCTCCACCACAAACTCTCATTGGTTGGCCTAAACCAGGAAGTGAAAAGAGGATTCTTAATGACTAATGTTTTTAGCAGTTAGAGTTAGCGGCCAACACGCAAACTCCGAGTATCACAGAGAGGCCAAGCAAGGTTGAACTAAGCTAGCTAGCTAGCTAACTACTAGGCTAACTGGCCTAAAGTTACTAAAGTATTTAATTCTCTCCGCTCTTTAATTCATTGCTATTTTCCTTACCTCACCTTTTTAAAAGACTCATATTATCTAGTCATTAGCATTTATCAAGGTCGCCCACTTGTTAGCCGTAATGACCACGGCTTATTAATTTAACCTCTTGGCTTTTCCATGAAATGAAGGTCGTAAAACGTCAGGATGCCATTACGAGGGAAAGAGAGAGAGAGGGGGGGGGGAGAGGAAAAGGAAGATAAATAATTGAGGCTTTTTATGTCAATGGTCTTGGTCCAAAGGACCACTCACCCTGGCTCTGGCCATTTTATTGTTGTGGTAGTTATTGAGCCCCATAAAATGGCCTCCAGTATTGCTGCTTGCCGTTTTATAGGGGTGTAGAATGAAGTTGGCCTTAGACCTAAGGTCAGGTTTAAGATTTTCCCTGCCAATGGTCAGGATTGTGATTTATAGGCAATGTCTATCCGGAGCCGTGTTAGGACGACTAGCTTAGTTTGGCTTATCCAATGCAAAAGTAGAGCTCAGGGTACAGTATAAAAGGCCACTGCAGGGGTTTGGAGATGGATGAGAGAAGAAGGGAGAGAGTGAAAATGAGATGAGACCGTATGTGGAGGGATGAAGTGAGACAGTGAAATAGTGGGTGAGAGGGAAAGGCAGAGGCAGTGAGAGAGTGAGGCATGGAGAAAGGGAGGAGACAGTTTCATAACAAGCCAGAGTCTAGGGCAACTCCGCTTGAACATAAGGGAGCCTAGACTAAGCAATAATGAATGAGTTCCGTGGTGTTCCAGTATCAGTGGTATATACACACACACATACAAACACTCCTATCTATTAAAGGGGTACTTCAGGATTTTGGCAATGAGGCCCTTTATCTACTTCCTCAGAGTTAGATACCATGGTATCATGGATACCATTTTTATGTCTCTTGTGTCCAGGATGAAGGGAAGGAAGTTGGAGCTAATTTTGCGACCCAACTAACATTAGCACAATGACTGGAAGTCTATGGGTATCTGCAGCAATTTCGCTAGCGCTAGTAGAAGTAGATAAAGAGCCTCATTGCCAAAATCCTGAAGAATCCCTTTAATCCTTTTACACGTACCAACACACCGGTGTGATCATTCTATAGTGGTCCCTGCAGAGTACGCTCAAACCGGTGTGATTAGAACGCTTACTTAGAATGTCCAATTTCGATTCACGCAAAAGTCAGCGTTTGAGCTGTCCACACTTTTTTCACATAAACATTTTGCACAAACACAGCCCTTACAACGTTATGTCCTGAATGTGATCAGTTTATTGTTGGATGCAGTGTTCAGACATTAACAGAAGTAGAGACGGCATAACACAATTGGCCAAACCGGAAAATGTAGGCTACATTAGCTAATTGCTAATAGCAATTACTATTTACAATTGATCACATCACGGGTGAGCTCACCATTAATTGAGATAATTGAGTAAGACACTTTCTAAAAATCGAAAGTAATCCGATGATGGGTAGTTTTGAGCGCGCCACCTTGCTTGTTTTTTTCTGTGTCAACCAAAGTTAAGAAGAGGAGACAAGATGAGTTTGGTCTGTTTGCTGTATACATGTTGAAGGGGGTGTGTCTTCTACCATCATTCACTTCCCTATATATGCTCCATGCTACAGTAGAAACGACAACACGATATACAGAAAATAAGGCACTTACTTTGATAGGAATTTCTACGTACTTGATCTGGGGAAACGCTGGGGAAGTGCTTGGGCTTTCCTCGCAAAGAGAAGTTTGTCCGGCTCAGTAAAGCCTCAAACATAAATTGTCTAAAACAGTGAAATGGTCTACTTCTTCTATGTGAATTAATGAGGAGGCGGAACACACCTCAATTCAAACTGTTGCTAGAAAATAAAACTTGTTAGAAAATAATTTCAAATTGAAACACAGCCTGTAGGTAATTAGCAGGCAGCGTGTCTTGGGTTGAGGGCAGCGCAGGTTAACTGTCCTGTTGCGTAACAATCACATTTTAGAACAGTGAGTGCATCACGCGCATAAAAAAACTCAAGCTGGGGTGACTGTTAGAAATATTTGGAACTCACACGTGAAAAGTTTAAGAATCCCAGAGTATGTGCCTGCGTGCCTCAGCCCCTTCTCATGTATCATGTATTATTAGAGACACAAGGTGAGTTATCACTGCCTAATCATGTTGCCACACACACACACCATATACGCACTGTCGTGTCTCTGATTTAAATGTGAGACGTGCTATTTTATAAAATAGATTCTTTAACGTTTAATTGATGATGTGATTGGATTAAATCCTGCAACAATTAACTCATTAATAACCTGGGGCACCACGAAAGCATTTATTTATATAGAGGGGTTATCTCCCGAATCCGCTCTCTTAAAGATCTGAAGATCTTATATCAAATAGCAGTCAATTATTTAATCGTTACCTCTATCAGTCAGTCTCATTCTGTACATCGTAAGATCTAAATCTGCACGAATCCTAGCGAACATGTTGAAATCAGCATCCACAAATTGTCTTAATGATTTATTTACTAGCTAAAGAATCACACAGAATTACATATATATACATACAATATATTACATATCGATTACTCCGTCACATCAGGAAAGTCCCTAGTGGACTAGTGGACCAAAGATGACGGCTGGTTACACAAAGGAAGGGGAGGGGTTGGTTGAAATGAGCGGGAGAAAGAGAGAGATTCGGAAAAGAGTTAATGTAATTAGATATTTACGGTTTGAGCTTGAATTCGATAGATGGGTTGAAGACCGAAGACTGGTCCATGGGAGAGTCTTTCTGGTTGTAGTGTCTGTAGAGCAGATACCTTGGAGTACCGTCAGTTCTTTGAGTTTGTCTGTGTTCAAAGTTCGTACCAAGTTGCCATAATATGCTCGTACTATATTCTGTCTGGTCTAGTCGAAATTCACAATTTTCACGTGTCGGTCGTCACTGCCACCTTAAAATTCGCACTTCTATGCATTCGGACAAAGTCCTTGCATTTCTGGAACTTTCGTTAGATAGTTGTAGTTCAATTTAGCCCTTTTGAACGCATGGACCACAGTCCTAGCGTCATCGGGAACTGACGTTAACTTTCGTCAATGGGCTTTTGTACTAGGGAGAGAAGGGCGTGTTTCATAGTTCTCAGCCAATGTCTGCTCACCTGGGTGTGGCTGCTGACTGGTGTGCGTTTACTCATGAAAAAAATCTGATTACTAGAATGTGTAGACTTCCCAAGATATGGTTTATTGCCTCCTCTGACTCTTGACCGTAGCTGGCGGGAACTCTGCCACCACACCTGTCTGTATATTAGACCTACAAGCACACCTCATAGGGAGAGGTAGAGTGGGTCGTGGGAAAGAAGAGACAGGAGTGTGTGTGTGTGTGTGTGTGAGATTATTTGCAAATCAAATTTTATTGGTCACATACACATGGTTAGCCGATGTTATTGCGAGTGTAGAGAAATGCTTGTGCTTCTAGCTCCGACAGTGCAGTACTATCTAACAATAACGTCTAACAGTTTCACAACATAAAACACACATAAATCTAAGTAAGAAAGGATTGAGAATATATACATATGTCAGTGTGGCATTGGACTAAGATCCAGTGGAATAGTGAAAAGCCAAGTGACATTCACTCCTGATGTATTTACCTGTTGCAACCTCTTCCTACAACTACTATTATTATTATTTGACCCTGCTGGTCATCTATGAACATTTGAACATCTTGGAGAAAGAACTGGCCTTAATGGCCTTGAATTGTTATAATCTCCACCCGGCACAGCCAGAAGGGGTGGCCGCCCCTCAGAGCCTGGTTCCTCTCTAGGTTTCTTCCTAGGTTCCTGCCTTTCTAGGGAGTTTTTCCTAGCCACCATGCTTCTTCATCTGCATTGCTTGCTGTTTGGGGTTTTAGGCTGGGTTTCTGTATAGCACTTTGTGACATCGACTGATGTAAAAAGGGCTTTATAAATACATTTGATTGATTGATTGAATAGTAAGCTTTAAAGTATACAATATACACATAAGAGATTGGTGATGCAGTATGTAAACACGATTAGGTGACTAAGATACAGAGAATAGTATAGCGTAGAGTTAGACATATGATATGAGTAGTGCAAAATACAGAAACATTATTAAAGTGACTAGTGT
The DNA here is from genome assembly GCA_023634145.1 of Thymallus thymallus. Taxonomy (NCBI): domain Eukaryota; kingdom Metazoa; phylum Chordata; class Actinopteri; order Salmoniformes; family Salmonidae; genus Thymallus; species Thymallus thymallus. Next base: position 10,672,087 of record CM042394.1, on the reverse strand, counting down.
TTCATTCCTTAAGTGGCCGGTGCTTTCTAATCAAATCAAATGTTATTGGTCACATACACATGTTTAGCAGATGTTTATGTGGGTGTTGTGAAATGCTTTTGCTTCTAGTTCCGACAGTGCAGTGTATATATAACAGTAGGAATGAGTTAGGCCTATATACATAAGGACTAGCGGCATGGACTAAGATACAGAAGAAGAGTATTGAATACAGTATACACAAATGAGATGGGGAACGAGATTGGACATTAGCGAGTAAAGTAACGCTTCCTGAGTCGGACCAGGAGGTCGCCCCGAGTACCTCTTCTCCGGCGCCGGCGTTGTGGTTTTGGGTCGGCATCTGGGATAAGTTCAATTGCCCTGGGGAGCCCGAACAAAGGATCTGCTCCGGGAAAGTCGTAATCCTGATCGTAGTGCTGCTGGTTCAGGTGAGTTACTGCCGCTCTAAAAACCAGTAGTTCTTCCCGGCTGTATGTAACGGCACAAAACAATTTCTGAGCTAATAACGTGAAAAAAAAGTACATAAACAAACAAAATACTGCAGAGTTTCTTAGGAGCTAGTCGCGAAGCAGCCATCTTGGTCTTGGCGGCGCCAGGAACATGTATGGGACTGTATGCTGTTTGTGTGAGCGCGCTTGTGTGTGCATAGGTCTTACAGGAATGTATTTTTCTGTCCGTGTGTAGAGGGAGTCTTGTGACTGTCCTTGCCATCTTATGATGGAGAGAGTTGAACGGGGCCCAACAGGCTAAAAATAGCATCAGCCCCTGACCTCTCCTTGATTAATACAGCCCTTTGAGTCACACACAAATTAAAATAAATACACACACACACACACACACACTCCTGGGGATTTCTGTCAAAGCTGCCTTCATTGACCTTTCCCTTATACTTATGCAGACACAATTTATAGCACTGCCACACACACATACACACTGGCAAAGACATTCATACACACATAGACTCTCACACAACCTCGTAAACACACATTCAAAGTCGCACACGCACACGTAGTATAAACAATCTTTAGTGTTGAGGATGTCTTGTCCACCATGTAGGGACGTATGTGAGAATCTTAACTAAATATGTAATTCTCCACATTATGTAATGTGTTTTTTCCATTCGCCAGCACTGAGCATGCCCTCAGGGTTAGCGTAAGTGTTCAGCGGACAGAATTCTTTAGTGATGCTCCCTCCCAACCAGCCACTTAAGACTGCGTCCCAAATGGTACCCTATTCCCTATATAGTGCACTACTTTTGACCAGGGCTCATATGGTTCTGGTCAAAATAGTGCACTATGTAGGGACAAGGTTGCCATTTGGCATGCATCGCTAAATGAAGGCCAGAGTGTTGTTATGAAGATGTTATGGGACACTGCCGATGATGGTGTTTCTGACGTCTCTGTCTGTAGTGTTCTGGCAAATCTAACGGAAACAGTTCAAGAAATTGTGTGCGTGTGTAGAGAGAGAGAGAGAGAAAGAGACGGAGCTGCATTTCCTGACAAAATGTAACAAATCTTAAACTATTAGAGAGTGTAACTACATTGCTGCCTGCCATAAGATGAGGGACCGTGTCTGACAGACCAACCAACCTGCACATCTCCTCCATGCTTATTGTTAGTTTTTCAACGTATGGTTATTTTGACCCTTGGTTATTGTTGTTACTGTTGTTGTTACTGAGAGAGATTTATTGGGGAGTCATAAACCAGTGGTGGGGGTGGCGGGGGTGAGAGAGACCGGGCAAGTCGTGACAACACCATACACACACACCATACGCACACTCATCATAGGAGGTAACCACCAGTCACAGCTCTGGGAGGGAGGGAGGGAGGGAGGGAGGGAGGGAGGGAGGGAGGGAGGGAGGGAGGGAGGGAGAGAGAGAGAGAGAGAGAGAGAGAGAGAGAGAGAGAGAGAGAGAGAGAGAGAGTTGAAAAGACTCACATGATGTTTCTCTTATGTTGTGGTGTCCAAGCTCTTATCACGCTATTATTTTCAGTGGTGCACACTAAATTGGATTTCAAGGAATGGCTTAAGCCTTGTGGGAAAAGTGCTATGTCACTCATACACACAAATAAAACAAGTTGCAGTACACTCAAACACACACACACTCCCCCTCTCTTTCTTCTCTCGTTCTGTCAAACACACAGACACAAACCATGTTTTTCTCTCTATTTTACACAGACAATCTCTGCGGACCTAATAACAGGGTAGCTACACTGCGTTTAACGCCTCTTTGAGTGATACCCACCAAGGACGGATGGGTGGGTCTCAGGGGTGAAACAGGAGACTCACCACGCGAGTGCCCCACTCTTCCTCTCTCTCCACTGGGGAACGCAGAGCTGCTATTGAGCTGCCATTATCCTCCATGATGAGCGATTTAAAATGAGTTCCCTGATGACAATTGCCAATGGAGCAAACTAGAAAGAAAGGTGGGGAGTAAGAAAGAGAGAATAGAGACTATAAAGAGAGGGAGAGGAAGATGGAGGGAATGAAAGAGAGGCTGAGAATAGAGACTAAAGAGAGGGAGAGGAAGATGGAGGGAATGAAAGAGAGGCTGAGAATAGAGAATATAAAGAGATGGAGGGGAAGATGGAGGGAATGAATGAGAGGTGGAGAATGAGAATACATGAGAGGGAGAGAAAGATGGAGGAGGAGAGAGAGAAAGAGAAAGGAAGGTGGATGAGGATGAGGGGAAAGCGAGAGAATGGAGAGAGTGGAAGAGGTGAGGAAAAAGAGAATGAAAGAACCAGAGGACAAGAGAATGGGAAAGAGACTGTGAATAGGTTTCAATGAGAAGTGAACGAGAGAGTAGAGAAATACAGTGGAGGAAAGAGAGAGTGAAAACAGAGGGCCGACTTGTCTAGTGTAATCCTCATACAGCAGGGGTCGGAGTGTCCCTGTGACACGGTGGACACGCTGGTCCTCACAATGCTTTATGGCTTTTTAATGGGACTTTGTGTCCCTCTAAGCGACCAGAGCGTTGTCCTCGTAAATCAACCGTTTATTTATTTCATTTTTTTCAAGCTGCCGAGGCAGTCGGCGACAGGAACGTATTGCTACTGCCTTTTCTCTGAGGTAAACGGGTTTAGCCGCGTTTGCGTCATTGAGTAGAAAGTCGAACAAACCGAATGCCCTTTCCCGTTTTAATAAATTCACTGACTCTATTTTTACTTTTATTGGATTACATTGTCAATGACATCATTGGGCTTCATTATGTGTGTGGCTATGTGCTACCTGATCCGACTGCAAGATGCGTTGACTGACTGGTCCGTTGTGACGAAGCTCTTAAATGAAAAGCAGAATGAAAAGTGGAATGGAAAGGACTCTACCTACGTGTGTATTTATCTTACTGTTTTTGCCAAACAAATGGCAATGATTTTACAGAATGAATAAGTACATAAACCTACTTAATGACGCTAATATATTTTCAAAGCCTTCGCTACTTATTGTGTTCATTTACTCGCTGCCTATTGCAGAGTATTTTCGGTCCGGGTTTCGCGGACACAGGTCAAGCCTAGTCCTGGATTCAAAAGCATGGCCAATGGAGAATCGCAATTGAGTTTGCGTTGTAGTCCAGGACTAGGCTTAGTCTAATCTGGTTCCCTTAAGAGTATAATTATATGACTAAATATGAAGAGTTGTGTGTATGACATATTCCAACTTCCACAATGATTCAATCTCCCTGCAACATAGTAAAACAGCAATCATCTCGTGACCCAGTTACCTTTAGTCCCACTTGGCTCCCAGGTTCATGCTGAGCTCACCGCCATGGGTTCATGCTGAGGTCACCGCCACTAACTAGACTAGGTTCATGTATTTTTCATCCTCCCAAATAAATCATGTTTTGTAGCGTTTCATTTGTTGTCGTTGTCATGCACGGGATAGACTTTAGGATGTAAGTGTATTCAAATCTATTCAAATATACCCAAAAAGTTTATAACACAGCTACAGTAACACAATCACTTCAAACGGAAGCTGGAAATTCTGCGAATTACCTGCGTTTCGTTTGATCTTTTTTCAATGGACATTTTTTTTGGTATATATCCATAAAAATGATGCCAACTGATTCATTATTTCGACCGGCTGAAAAACGCTGCCTGCCTTTGTCTCGTCCTGACTCCCGACATGTTCAATACTATGGGACAGCGGGAGATCGAATTTGAATATTGAAACAATGTTGCAAATGTCGGAGAGACAGACCACAAGGTTTATACAAATCTCTAAATGTTAGTCTTACAGAAATGTGAGATGATCTCCCCTATAAAAAGCATCTAGACATTACGTTTATAAAGTGGGTTGATGAGACAGTGGCACAGTCAGATGGAACAGTGTAAATAAGCATTTTAACGTTATAGATTTAGCCGGTGGTAACTTGTGGGATAGACACCGGCTGGAATGTGGTTTTAACCAATCAGCATTCAGGATTAGACCTACCCGTTGTATAATAATTATATAATATAATATTAATGCCTCTTAATCTCTTTTTCCATCATGTTGTTGTTGTTGTTGTTGTGAGGCATATATGAGACTACAGTCGTGGTCAAAAGTTTTGAGAATGACACAAGTATTGGTCTCCACAAAGTTTGCTGCCTCAGTGTTGATGATGGCAATTTGCATATACTCCAGAATGTCATGAAGAGTGATCAGATGAATTGCAAATAATTGCAAAGTCCCTCTTTGCCATGAAAATGAACTTAATCCCAAAAACACATTTCCACTGCATTTCAGGCCTGCAACAAAAGGACCAGCTGCCATCATGTCAGTGATTGTCTCGTTAACACAGGTGAGAGTGTTGACGAGGACAAGGCTGGAGATCACTCTGTCATGCTGATTGAGTCAGAATAACAGACTGGAAGCTTTAAAAGGAGGGTGGTGCTTGAAATCATTGTTCTTCCTCTGTCAATCATGGTTACCTGCAAGGAAACACGTGCCGTCATCATTGCTTTGCACAAAAAGGGTTTCACAGGCAAGGATATTGCTGCTGGTAAGATTGCACCTAAATCAACCATTTATCGGATCATCAAGAACTTCAAGGAGAGATGTTCAATTGTTGTGAAGAAGGCGTCAGGGCGCCCAAGAAAGTCCAGCAAGCGCCAGGACCGTCTCCTAAAGTTGATTCAGCTGCGGGATCGGGGCACCACCAGTGCAGAGCTTATTCAGGAATGGCAGCAGGCAGGTGTGAGTGCATCTACACGCACAGTGAGGCGAAGACTTTTGGAGGATGGCCTGGTGTCAAGAAGGGCAGTAAAGAATCCACTTCTCTCCAGGAAAAACATCAGGGACAGACTGATATTCTGCAAAAGGTACAGGGATTGGACTGCTGAGGACTGGGGTAGATTCTTTTTCTCTGATGAATCCCCTTTCCGATTGTTTGGGCCATCCGGAAAACACCTTGTCCGGAGAAGACAAGGTGAGCGCTACCATCAGTCCTGTGTCATGCCAACAGTAAAGCATCCTCAGACCATTCATGTGTGGGGTTGCTTCTCAGCCAAGGGAGTGGGCTCACTCACAATTTTGCCTAAGAACACAGCCATGAATAAAGAATGGTACCAACACATCCTCCGAGAGCAACTTCTCCCAACCATCCAAGAACAGTTTGGTGATGACCAATGCCTTTTCCAGCATGATGGAGCACCTTGCCATAAGGCAAAAGTGATAACTAAGTGGCTCGGGGAACAAAACATCGACATTTTGGGTCCATGGCCAGGAAACTCCCCAGACCTTAATCCCATTGAGAACTTGTGGTCGATCCTCAAGAGGCGGGTGGACAAACAAAAACCCACAACTTCTGACAAACTCCAAGCATTGATTATGCAAGAATGGCCTGCCATCAGTCAGGATGTGGCCCAGAAGTTAATTGACAGCATGCCAGGGTGGATTGCAGAGGTCTTGAAAAAGAAGGGTCAACACTGCAAATATTGACTCTTTGCATAATCTGAATGTCATTGTCAATGAAAGCCTTTGACACTTATGGAATACTTGTAATTATACTTCAGTGTACCATAGTAACTACTGACATAAAGATCTAAGAACACTGAAGCAGCAAACTTTGTGGAGAACAATACTTGTGTCATTCTCAAAACTTTTTGACTGTAGAGTGAAAGTGTATTGAAATGTGTATGTGCTGTTTTTACAGTTAAGTTACAGTTAGTACAGTTAGTATTACAGTACAGTTATTATTACAGTCCAGTTAGTATTACAGTACAGTTAGTATTACAGTACAGTTAGTATTACGGTACAGTTAGTATTACAGTCCAGTTAGTATTACAGTACAGTTAGTTTTACAGTACAGTTAGTATTACAGTCCAGTTAGTATTACAGTACAGTTAGTATTACAGTACAGTTAGTATTACAGTACAGTTAGTATTACAGTACAGTTAGTTTTACAGTCCAGTTAGTATTACAGTACAGTTAGTTTTACAGTACAGTTAGTATTACAGTACAGTTAGTATTACAGTCCAGTTAGTATTACAGTACAGTTAGTTTTACAGTACAGTTAGTATTACGGTACAGTTAGTATTACAGTCCAGTTAGTATTACAGTACAGTTAGTATTACAGTACAGTTAGTATTACGGTACAGTTAGTATTACAGTCCAGTTAGTATTACAGTACAGTTAGTTTTACAGTACAGTTAGTATTACAGTACAGTTAGTTTTACAGTACAGTTAGTTTTACAGTACAGTTAGTATTACAGTAAAGTTAGTATTACAGTACAGTTAGTTTTACAGTACAGTTAGTATTACAGTCCAGTTAGTATTACAGTACAGTTAGTATTACAGTACAGTTAGTATTACAGTACAGTTAGTATTACGGTACAGTTAGTATTACAGTCCAGTTAGTATTACAGTACAGTTAGTTTTACAGTACAGTTAGTATTACAGTCCAGTTAGTTTTACAGTCCAGTTAGTATTACAGTCCAGTTAGTATTACAGTACAGTTAGTGCCCCATCCTCCTCCTGCGTGTAATGGATGGATGTCACGATGGAAGAAGAGAGGAGAGGAGAGAGAGGAGAGGAGAGAGAGGAGAGGAGAGAGAGGAGAGGAGAGAGAGGAGAGGAGAGAGAGGAGAGAGAGAGAGGAGAGAGAGGAGAGGAGAGCAGGGCGGCTAATGCTTTGTTTACCTCCTCTCAAGTTTCTGGGGATTTACAGTCTCAGGGCCAGCTCCCTTCTCCAGCCCATTACTCTCTTGTTCTGTCACTCTTTCACTCTTTTTCTCTCTCATTCTCAATCTTCTCATCTCTCTCTTGTTCTCGCTTTCATTGTTGTTCTCTCTCTCTTTCTCTCTCTCTCAAACACATACATACGAGCACACACTCTCCTTTGCTCTTCATTCTGGTTCTCTCCCCTTCCGCCCTCCACCGAAGTCTCTCTCTCTCTCTCTCTCTCTCTCTCTCTCTCTCTCTCTCACTCTCTCTCTCTCTCCCTTTCTCCCTCTCTAAGAGTGAGTTTTTTTTATTTATTACAGTCTCTCCACCTCCACCGTTGCTCTCCAAGCAAACATAACTCCTGTTTCTCCATCATCAGTTCTATTTCTTCCTTTAATGTGCTCTGGGCTCAGCTCTCCTTCTCCTTCCCTCACTCCCCTCCTTATTTAGGCCCCTCTTGTCACATCTTTTAATCTGTCGAGAGGTTCTGAGTAATTTTGACAACCCTCCTAATTCTTGTTCCTCCGCGGGGTGTGCCATCTTGTGTAGCGGTGGGTGTAATTAAAGTTTTGCGTGACGGTGTTACAACAAAATGTGTCCCTCTTGTTCTTTCCTGTCTGTCTGCCCTTTTTAAAAGGGTAACGTAAAGGCTTTTATGAGGATGTGAGCTCACGAACACAAGCATAATTGGATGTTGAGACGTTTATTCAGTTTCGCAATTAGGCCGATTTTTTTTGTTTTTGTTGAATAGGGCTCTTAAGATTTCCAAGGCCTGGCAGTTTCAAAAGAGAGGAATGGGATTGGGATATGCATTTACTCTTCATGAAATGGTTATGAAATATCAATAAAAAGTGAACTAATGTGAGGACAAAAGTACAAAGAGAGGAATCGTGGAGGTTGAGCTCAATGTTCCTTTGCCCCTTGGGAGAGCAACAAAACACAGTTTTGTCAGAGAGGTGCATTAGGGGTAATTGACTGATTCAAATCCAAAGCACTGTGTAGTACTTTGAGAAAACTGTAAAACCACAATGAGTTATTGATTTAGACTTTGTTGTGACAACGAGTGTGTGTGTTAACCAATGAATGAATAAGACCATTAGAGGAAGACATGCACACACTCAAACTCACATACAAACAAACAAACAAACACACACACAACAAACTCTTTCTGTAACACGCAAACACACACACACACACACACACACACACTTTCTCTTTCCCCACCTCTCGCCACACATCCAAGAGAAAGAGAATAGACTTGAGTGCGTATGTCAAGGCCTCTCCTGCAGCGCGGTGACATGTTTCAGATTGCTCTCCACACTAATCCTCTGTGCCCAACACACCGGCCTCAACAGCTGTGGGTGGGAATTTGCAATTCGTATACGCTCACTGTGACCTTCTCCTCAATGTCGACATGACAGCCACTGCTGAGAAATATGCTTCTGTTGCTTATCTGTAGAGAGTGCGTCCCAAATGGCCCCTATATTCGCTATATAGTGCACTACTTTTTGACCAGATCTCTATGGGCCAGGCTCTGGTCAAACGTAGTGCTCTATAAAGGGAATAGGGGTCCGTTTGGAACGTATCCCGTGATGGGCTCCCTGGATGTATCCTCATCTTCCCTCCTGTCATTCACGTACATAGTAATCTCCCTTGACAGGGTACTTTATCTAATGCAGCAATAGGTTTATGTCTAAGTGGAGGCTATGGTGGTTTGATGGATGGAGTTTTTACAATCTTTGTTTTTCCCCTCTCTCTCTCTCTCTCTCTCTCTCTCTCAACTATATAATTCTATCCCTCCAACCCTTCCCCTATTCCATCATCCCATTAGAATGACCACAACCTTAGTTACGGGAAGCCATACATCCCAGAATGCCCCTCTCCGCTGACTCGGGACGCTGCTGGCGTCCCCTGGGCGCATGTATGATGACGAAGAGTGAATGCTGTGACAGTGAATAGTGATTACGGTGGGGATGTGTTCTGGGCGAGCGAGGCGTGCGACTCAGCTGGAATGCTTGCCACTTAATCAGATTCAGGCCAGTTAAACGTGTGGAAAGGGGCAGGGACTAGGCCCGGGCCGGATCCTGGGCAGCAGGTAGACAAGTTCGACCCTGTTTGTCTCACTCCAGCCCAGACAAGGCCACAGCCTGGCCCCTCTCCCCCTCCATCTTCCTGGGGGGTATCAGCTATAGTCAATTTCATGGACTGTGGGTAAGGCCTGTGGGTAAGGGCTGCTAAATGTGGATGTATGGGTGTCAGAGAGGGTGTGTGTTGGTGTATGTGTGTCCATCTGGTGGGCTAACCCAGATAAATAACCATGTCAAAGAACGTGAAGCATGTCTGGAAAGGACACTGTTGGCCGTTGGCCCGCAGAGCCAGAGGAGGGATGAATTATGGAAAGTGGAGTCATTCTAGCGTTCAGTCACACTGATGTATAATGATGTCAATCCACCTTCTGTGTAGCATCTGCTGAGTCAGACGTCAGACGTCAGAGCCACAACACGTCGGGTAGACTATAAATACATATGAAGAGAACTACAGGCAATACATGCTAAATGCTCGCTTCAAATAGTGTGATTCAGATGGTTTGCTTGCTGTTCCTATCCGTCTCGAAAGGGGTTGTCGACTGAGAGGGTTGTATACACAGGAAGTGAATTCGGGGCGGCTGTACTTTTGCAACACCAGGGTTGAGGGTTTGATTCTCATATGTGCCATTACGTTCTATTGGATATGCTAACTGTGAGTGGCTTTGGATAAAAGCAACTCGTTATGTTGTGTTGCTAATGGCTGCTTTGGCTTCCGAAACAGAGACCAAAAGCATATTCAAAACCCCATTTTAATAATTAATATTGGTTTCTCTGCGTTTGCATTCATCATAGACCGATTATCATCTCTCTCTCTCTCTCCTCTCTCATTCTCTCTCTCTTCTCTCTGTCTGTGTCTTCTCCCTCCCCTTCCCAGCCCCCCCATCTCTCCATCTCTCTCTCTCTCCTCTCTCATTCTCTCTCTCTTCTCTCTGTCTGTGTCTTCTCCCTCCCCTTCCCAGCCCCCCCATCTCTCTCTCTCTCCTCTCTCTCCTCTCATTCTCTCTCTCTTCTCTCTGTCTGTGTCTTCTCCCTCCCCTTCCCAGCCCCCCCATCTCTCTCTCTCTCCTCTCTCTCCTCTCATTCTCTCTCTCTTCTCTCTGTCTGTCTTCTCCCTCCCCTTCCCAGCCCCCCCATCTCTCTCTCTCTCCTCTCTCTCCTCTCATTCTCTCTCTCTTCTCTCTGTCTGTCTTCTCCCTCCCCTTCCCAGCCCCCCCCCCATCTCTCTATCTCTCTCCTCTCTCTCCCCCTTCCTTCCTTCCCTCTCTCATCTCTTTCTTAGAGAGGAGAGCAGGCAGCCCAGTGGTGGTAGTGTTACATGAGCTGCTGGCTCAGGCTCAAATCTGGTCCTCTCATTGTGTCTGTGCTGAGGCTCATGGGATGTGTGCATTGAGTCCGAGATGAGAGGAACAGGGCAGAGCAACCGCCATTGAGAACGACTCTCGTTGCAGCTGTATTGAGTACGATAAAAAGCTGTAGGACTGCTCTCTCTCTCTATCTCTCTCTCTCTCTCTCTCTCTCTCTCTCTCTCTCTCTCTCTCTCTCTCTCTCTCTCTCTCTCTCTCTCTTTCCATTCACTCCCATCAACACAAACTTAATCAAGCCTTCATCTGGCTCAGAGACCCCTTTTCTACCGACATGTTATCATAACTAATAATACCCTGAGTTAAACACACACCTCCTCATTTACACACACACACACACACTAATTGAGCCCCCTGCACCGATTGACTCAGAAGCACACAGGGATAATCTAATCTTAAGAGAGCAGTACCACTGCGCCCTGCACAATTTATTAAATGTGCACATCAATGTGGAAGTAAATGGGAGTGTTGGGGCCGTAGCTGAGACAGCAGTATCTGGAGGAGGAGGAGTGTGTGTGTGCAAGTGTGTATTGTTCCAACCTATTAGAGTGTATAGATGTGTGTGTTCTGCTACTGCCTCTCCCTCTGCAGTGGGAGCTGAGAACAGATTGCTCTCAATTAGGCCCGGCGCGATCTCCCCTGAGCCAGCGATATACTCACCATGCCTTATTTTTTTCAATGGAGGTAGGCTATTAAAGGCATTCTGGTCTAATCATCTCCTCCTCTCATGGTGTCTCCCGTTATGGCTTTGGTAATGCATCAGTTTTATTGTTGGCAGTGCTCATTGTTGTCTATTGGAGGGGGGTTTAAGAGGCCCGGAGAGACTAAAATGAGCCGTACATTGTTTGTAGATTACCTCTGCAGTATTAGACTACTCTGAAAGAGAATACAGGGATTTAACTGGTTCTGATGCCTACCTTTTGGAATGTACGCTGCACCTGGACTTTCCTACACTCTCATATTCTTGCTCTCTCTCTGGCTCTCTCTACCTGGTATCCCTCTGCTGACAGAGACCCATTCAAGCCTTAATGGAGATGCGAAAACTTGAGAAATGGGAAAACAGAAATTCATTATGAGCTAAATCATACGAACTGTCTGCCTTTGGGGCAGGGGAGAGATTTCTTTCCACATAATTTTTTGTCAAAGATGTTCTCTGGTTGGGAGAGTGTATCTTTTTTCTACCTGCCAGAGCTAGCGTTTAGCGGTAATGGATTCTCCCCAGGGTTCCTATGGAGCTCCTCGGGGGTCGACACTAATGTCTGGTTCACGAGGTGGAACAGCACAATTAGAGTAGCTATTAGCGTTAGCGTTGACTTGAACCAGAGGACTACAGGTGTAGGTAGCATTGGGATAATTGGGTTTTAGTGGCTAGAAGGTTCACTGATCGCCTACTTTGTAATCTAGGCTAGTCTTCCAGTGCTTTCCGTGACTTTCAACAATACACACACAGAGACAGATACATATTCATTGGTATTCAGCAACTGTAAGACGCCATCTTTTGCTACATTATTTGCTATGTCAACGACGAGACTAGCAACTCTTTATAGCCTTATTGTGTAGGTTAATCTAGATGAATCACAAGTGACCCTTACATCTGTTGTGTCCTTTAAACATATGAGTCTCCCTTTTCATCTTGTGGCCCATTATGAATCTCAGTCGGCGTTTACTGTTTTCATTAAAACAGCTATTTAGATGTTCAGAAATGGGCAAGAAGAAGAGTTTGGCTCTGGGCCAAGCGTCCATTTCCATACTCGTCTATTTGTGAAGAAGCAGTAGAGCTGGAGGCCTCGTGTGTTTGATGAGCGATGTCCAAATAGAATAACGACTGGAGATAATATCTGGGTAGAATTCGTCTTTTATCGCCCTCGGCCTCGCATTTCCCTCTCTCCGACCCAGGCGAAGGGATGGAGGGGCTTAAATCGCCTCCGTTTTCGCTTCCTTGGCGAAGCGTGCCGCATCGACCGTACATAATCGCCAGGGGAGTTCCGATACTAGCCACCATCGATTACTACAGCTTTAATTCCGCTATTGTTTATTTATATCATCTCTCTCCACTCGGACTGTGGTTGTCTGAGAAGTAGTTTAGGCCACACGAGTAGTATATGGTCAAGTCACATTGTCAGGAACACTCCTAGTTAGCCCTTAGTCCGTAGGCTAACGTCATACTCCGTAACCCGAGCCCAGAATTTTTCCTGGTCAGGTCAGCCTGAACATAACCTGACCTCTACTAACACACTATCTATACCGAGGTATCTAGGCCAAGAGATATTGCCCAGCTGGGTGTTTTTGAATGCATGGTATTGAATGAGCAGCAGCCATCTAACCTGTAGGCGTATTGATAGAGCTGCTGTTCAGTGACAGAGACTAATGGGGCCAGTGCTCTCAGTTGCGTTGTCATCAGGCAAATCCAGGGTTGTTGGTTGGGGCTCGTCTGCTTATTGAAGCTTTGATTCATCTTGATTCTTTACATCTCCTAAGACTGTACGGATGCCAAAGAAACTATGTGTGCGTCCCAAATGGCAACCTATTCCCTATATAGTGCACTACTTGTGACCAGAGCCCATAGGGTTCACTATAGGGAATAGGGTGCCATTTGACCAAGAAGCATGTTTTAAGGCAGATTCTGTAGACTGAAGCGCTCCATTTTTATTTACAGACAGAATTATGCAGAAAAAGCCCTGCTTGTCTCAGTTGGTCATTCAAACCAGTGGTGGCTGGTGGGCGGAGATATCGCACGAACGGTATCAAACATATGGAAACCATGTGTTTTATGTTTTTGATACCTTTCCATCTGTTCTATTCCAGCCTGTCCTACTATATCTCTCCCACCAGCCTCCTCTGGTTCAATGTTGATCCCCTGGCCCTCATCACTGTTTCAAATGAGAACATAGACAATGGTTTATTCAACCAATACAAGATACTGTATGCTCTATATATCTATAGATAGATAGATAGATAGATAGATAGATAGATAGATAGATAGATAGATAGATAGATAGATAGATAGATAGATAGATAGATAGATAGATAGATAGATGAATGATATCTATCTATCTATCTATCTATCTATCTATCTATCTATCTATCTATCTCTCTCTCTCTCTCTCTCTCTCTCTCTCTCTCTCTCTCTCTCTCTCTCTCTCTATCTATAGATCTATATCTATATATATCTCTATATATATATATATATATATATATATATATATATAAAGAAACTACTGCCCCTCGTCAACAAAGATTATGAGGAAGTGAATGAAAGAGAATATGTCTCATCTCTCATCTCCAAAACACAACAAATTCGTTTTCAGGCCCCCTTGAGACTCTCTGTCATCACTAGGGCTGTTACGGTGACCTTATTACTGCCACACCGGCAGTCATGTCCACAGTAAAATTCCATGTGACTGTTGAATCACGGATAATCTCCTCTTATGCACTCTGGACATGTGTTGGTAGAACCCAACTAGCTAACAACCTTCAGGTCCTAATGGCCTGGTACTCAGCACTCTACTGTCCCTCTAACCACTCTGACATGTAAATGCAATGGAAAATCACATCAAATACTTATCATCAAAACAGTATTGTGCTTTTAAAACTCACCTCACTGTAATCAATCAATTTGTTGTTTGTGGATGTTGTTTCAAATCCTAACCCAACGAAAAACACCCATACGTATATTAGAGCTTATGCATATATGGGCCCAAGCCCCCCAAAAATAACTTCATTAAAATAATGTGTGCGTGTGCATGCGTGCGTATGTTCTAGAGAGAGTGAGGAGGAATGTTGTGTGCGTGTGTGTGTGCTGTCCTGAAACCTTTGACACTCAAGGACCCTTGGTGATCCTTGACCCCATTTTGGGCCTTCAGAGTCAATATTGGGTCAATCCCTCACAGTTTCCTCTGAAACTTCAACCCCCCCCCCCCCCTCTCTCCTCCTCTTCCCTTTCCCCCTCTTCCTCCCTCCTCTCCCCCAACTCTTTGTTTAGCAGCAGACCGGAAGGTCGTGCGTGGAGGATGAGTGGAGAGAGGGATTCGGTAGAGGAGTGACTCAGTAGGGAATGAGCAGAGGGCTTCACTTGTTCACGGCTGGCCACGGATAAGAGGATTAGCGTCATTCAGTATCATCACAGTGTGTCTGTCCTCCACCTCGCTCCCTCTTTTTCTCGCGCTACCGCTCTCCTGAGTAATGTTCTCTTATTCCTCTATCCCTCCTTTTCTCATCCTCATTCACCCTCTCTCTGCCTATCCTGATTCCTCATTCATCCTCTCTCTCTCGCTTTTCTTATTTCCTCCTCTTTCTCTCGCTCCATCTCTCTCTCTCTCTATCTCTCTCTCTCTCTCTCTCTCTCTCTCTCTCTCTCTATCTCTCTCTTTCTCTCTCTCTTTGTGCCCCTCTCTCTCCTTACACCCCCCCCCCCCCTCCTCCTCTCTCTTTCCATCCTTTGTCTCTTGCTATGGGACAACAGCTTAACTCTGATCAAAAGCCAGTCTTTGTGGATTAACCTTGAATTATTAAAGCCTCAATAGATTGGTCAGGAAGTGTCAGAAGCACTTCACTGGTGGTCTTTCTTTCTAGTAGTCTTCAAAGGAAAGGGCAAGAGACCTGACATCCTGAAGGGTGAAATTAAATCTACATCAAACAAAACTTTTTCTTTGTGTTTAATAAAGCATTTGTGACCGATAAAGCTCATAAAAACATTATCTGTAATTTATCTGGTTTTTACGTGTCATAGGAGATGATTCTATCTGTGTGGTTCACTTTTGCATTGCTGTGTGGTTGTCGGTTGAAATCTTTTTGCTTGTGTTGCTGAGCGTGTTCATGCTGCTGGCATAAACTAACCCATCTCTGGTCTGGTCCCCCTCTCTGTTTCCTGGAGTTACTTACCAAGATGACATTGAATGTTTCTGAGTGGAGTAGTTACAGTTTTGACTTAAATCAGCTTGAAAATCTATGGCAAGACTTGAAAATGTCTTTCTAGCAATCATCAACAACCAACTTAACAGAGCTTGATTACTTGTTTTAAAGAATAATGGGCAAATATTGAACAATCCAGGTTGAAAAAGAACAATCCAGGTTGAAAAAGAACAATCCAGGTTTAATATTGAACAATCCAGGTTTAATATTGAACAATCCAGACTTACTCAGAAAGACTGTAATCGCTGCCAAAGGTGATTCTCACATTTATTGACTCGGGGTTGAATACTTATCTATGAAAAATATTTCTATACTTTGACATTACACAGTATTTTGTGTAGATCGTTGCCAAAAAAAACACAACAAAATGTGTAAAAAGTAAAGGTGTGTGAATACTTTCTGAAGTCACTGTGTATGAATTCATATGTGTTGTTCTTATTCGTGCTTGTGTTGGTTAATGTTCATGTTACGGTCAGAACTAACCCTCCTCTGGTCGGGTCCACCTCTCCTCCATTACAGGACTGATCAGCTGTATTCAATTAATTTGTTAAACTGAACGTGTTCATGTTGCGGTCATACCCTAACCATCCTGCGGTATTGTCTCCCTCTGTTCTCTCCAGTACAGGATTGGTCAGCTGTATATGATCAGCAAACACAGCCATGAGCAGAGCGACCGCGGCGAGGGGGTGGAGGTGGTCCAGAATGAACCGTTTGACGACCCCATCCACGGTCAGGGCCAGTTCACCGAGAAACGTGTCTACCTCAACAGGTGAGTGAGTGAGTGACCATCATCCAACCATGTTAAAGGTACAATCTGGGATCTGTCCAAAACAAGAAGCGGAAGCTGCTGTTTTACTGAGAATAAAATCCCAGATTGTAGCTTTAACTTCCATTTTTACAAGGGGACATTATCTATAGGTTTAGTGCACTATATAGGGAATAGGGTGCCATTTGGAATGCAGGCAAAGTGTTTTTCCTCACACACTCGATGCTTCGCATGGCAGACTGCTGCTGTCGTGTTGCGCCCCCCCCCCCCCCCCCCTCACTCCTTGGCTCTCAGCCATGTGTGGGAGTGTGTGTGCATGTGACCTCTCCCAGCGCATCGCTGAGCATCCAAGGACACAAACTTCCTAAGTCTGCAAGATCTACAGGGACAGAGATAGACACAGAGAGAGAGAGAGAGAGAGAGAGAGAGAGAGAGAGAGAGAGAGAGAGAGAGAGAGAGAGAGAGAGAGATTTCATCACAAATACCTCTGTCAGCAGTCGGGGTGCCCGGGACCTAAAGGTGCTGAGTCAGCAGGGTCTGCCCTTCCGTACCACTAAACCATGAAGGAGGGAGAGAGAGGGAGAGAGGGAGGGAGAGCGGGAGAGAGGGAGGGAGAGAGGGAGGGAGAGAGAAGGAGAAAGAGAGAGAGGCAGATGGAGACCCGAGGGGGAAGGAGAGGAACAGAGAGACACAGAGGAGAGAGCGAATGGGAGGGAGGGAAAACAAGAGAGAGACATGCATATTCAGAAGGAGACATATTTTTTACATTATCAAAAAACCTTCTGCAGGCTTTTCAAAACAACAGATCTTGGATCAGGTCTTATCGCACTGCCTCCGACTTGAATCTGTCATGGAATACATGATGTATTGTTTGAATAAGGACTGGCTATAGACTACAGTATTACTATTATAACTCCCATTAGGAAGACTGTCATCGTTCATTATTGTAAGAGAAGATGTGGACACGACAGTAACGTCCTTAATAGTGACACAGTTCATCAGAGGACAGTGTGACGATGAGGGAATTATGTAGTGAGGTTGAGTAACAGCAGGGACACCGCGTGTGTTTTTGCAAATGTGTGTGTGTGTGTGTGCATATGTTACTCAGCACTCGTTGCGCAACCACAGCTGCAGTCACCTAAGCCCCTATCAGCTCTTAAACACACTCCTGCTGGTCTAGTTCTCCACTGCAGGCCTCTTAGCCGTGCGTGTGTGTCCGTGTGTGTGTGTGTGTCCGTGTGTGTGTGTGTGTCCGTGTGTGTGTGTGTGTGTCCGTGTGTGTGTGTGTGTGTGTGTCCGTGCGTGTGTGTGTGTCCGTGCGTGTGTGTGTGTCCGTGCGTGTGTGTGTGTCCGTGTGTGTGTGTGTCCGTGTGTCCGTGTGTGTGTGTGTGTCCGTGTGTGTGTGTCCGTGTGTGTGTCCGTGTGTGTGTCCGTCCGTGTGTGTGTGTGTGTGTGTCTCTCCAGCTAACTACTACAAGTGCAACCTCTCCATAAACATCCATCTCAGGCTTGGACCAGGTGTCTGCCTTATGTAAGGAGAGAGGGAGAGAGAGACTGAATCCCCAGCTCTTCTCAACCTTCCATGCAAACCAAGGCCTTTCTGTCATATAAATATAAATGTCGTAATTGAAGATGAGAAGAACATTGTAAATGTGATAGAAGAACATTGTAAATGTAATAGAAGAACATTGTAAATGTAATAGAAGAACATTCTAAATCTTATTAAAGAACATTCTAAATGTAATAGAAGAACATTCTAAATGTAATAGAAGAACATTCTAAATCTTATAGAAGAACATTCTAAATCTTATAGAAGAACATTCTAAATGTAATAGAAGAACATTCTAAATGTAATAGAAGAACATTCTAAATGTAATATAAGAACATTCAAAATGTAATAGAAGAACATTCAAAATCTTATAGAAGAACATTCTAAATGTAATAGAAGAACATTCTAAATGTAATAAAAGAACATTCTAAATGTAATAGAAGAACATTCTAAATCTTATAGAAGAACATTCTAAATGTAATAGAAGAACATTCTAAATGTAATAGAAGAACATTCTAAATGTAATAGAAGAACATTCTAAATCTTATAGAAGAACATTCTAAATGTAATAGAAGAACATTCTAAATGTAATAGAAGAACATTCTAAATCTTATAGAAGAACATTCTAAATGTAATAGAAGAACATTCTAACTGTAATAGAAGAACATTCTAAATGTAATAGAAGAACATTCTAAATCTTATAGAAGAACATTCTAAATGTAATAGAAGAACATTCTAAATGTAATAGAAGACATTTAGTTTAGGACCAGTTATGTCTCATGCCTCACAACAGAACAGGGTCAGTTATGTCTCATGCCTCACAACAGAACAGGGTCAGTTATGTCTCATGCCTCACAACAGAACAGGGTCAGTTATGTCTCATGCCTCACAACAGAACAGGGTCAGTTATGTCTCATGCCTCACAACAGAACAGGGTCAGTTATGTCTCATGCCTCACAACAGAACAGGGTCAGTTATGTCTCATGCCTCACAACAGAACAGGGTCAGTTATGTCTCATGCCTCACAACAGAACAGGACAAATATTATTTATTTAATAAAAATACTTTGGCCCTAATATTCCAAAGCAAGCAGGAAGTTGAAGCCAGTGAGCATTGTCTCATGGTCCCCAGAACTCAATCACCTTTCTGATTGGACGGATTATTGTTCTAGCTCAGCTCTGGCATGAATAACTTGAATACCTCTTAACTTAAACATCAATTAGGAATTCATTATTTTAAATGGTCTTCATTACACATCGACTCGGATGGTTGATTTTGTGATGGAATAAAGTGGGGCTACTTTGCGGACACAGAAACGCATACACACATACACACATACACACATACACACATACACTAGTCCACACTTTCAGAACTTGAGCGCAGATGACTGGTTTCTCTGCCAGAGTCTTTTTTAAATACTGTAGGAA
This sequence comes from Thymallus thymallus, assembly GCA_023634145.1. NCBI lineage: Eukaryota > Metazoa > Chordata > Actinopteri > Salmoniformes > Salmonidae > Thymallus > Thymallus thymallus. Next base: position 10,652,843 of record CM042394.1, on the reverse strand, counting down.
TGGGTGAGGTGGGAAAAGTGTGGGATGGAGAAACCTTACCACCGCCTACAGAGCTTGGTGGGTGCAGTGTGAAGTGCCAATGCGTACCATAGTGTGTCAATGCATGCCAATGTGTGGACAGGCATGAAGGAATGTTTTTAAAAGAAGAACGAGAGAGCAGATGGAGGAGTGTCAGTCATTTTGGCCTGTCAACATGACATTTTCACAATGTTTATTTTTATATCGGCTGTAACCACTCGCTCCGTCATGTAGCGAACTTCTCTATCAATGTGTTGATCAAAGAAAATAGAATAACTAAAGCTTTTATCCGAGATTAGAGGCTTAGATGCACGCACACACCAATCTCTGTGCTACACCGCAGACACACACACACACGCCTTTTAAATGCCACTGTTACACTAGGCTAGTGTGTTTTTGCTTCAGTGCACCTGTGTGTATAATAGATCTCAACCTCTCCAACCAAACCTTGCCATTGTAATAAAAGCCCAAACCCATTGAGGTAGTGTTGCGAGGTTATAGACAGCTCTTATAAGTGCTGCGCTCTCTCAATCTTTTTCAATGTTCTTTGTTTCAATGGCCAGGGCTTTTAAACATTTCCACTCACCTTGAGACTGAAGAAGAAATCTCAAGCTTTAGAAATGATGATGTCACCAATTAATCAAAGACATTATGTATCTCTCTTTCATCGCCTCTTGCTTTTCATAATTTCTCATCTTTCTCTCTCTCTCTCTCTCTCTCTCTCCCTCTCTCCCTCTCTCTCGCCATCTCTCTTTTTACAGTAAATTGCCAAGCTGGGCTCGAGCAGTGGTGCCCAACATCTTCTACGTAACAGAGAAGGCCTGGAACTACTACCCATATACCATCACAGGTGAGAGCACACACTCACACCGATGTGTTATTGTAGAACCAGGATCCATTCATACCAGGCACCACTAATGGTTGTGTGCGGTCAGAAATGAACCCTGACCACATATTGACTGTAACCCTAGCGGAAATGTGCCAGGCTAACCTCAACCTAATCTAGTTACCGTGACACTGAGCTCATAGCATAGCCAGGCGAGCTGAGTCACATTATACTATAGTGCACACAGCTAACCGAAGAAACCTTCTAATAACGTTCCGAGAACATTCTGGGAAAATTTTTGTCCGGTTCCCATTTTGGTTTTGAAAAGAACATAATAGGTGAGACTATATTCTCGTATTGTTATTAGAACTTCAGGTCAGCATCAGTTCCCAGAAACGTTTCCTCAAAAGCCAACGGAAAATGTTCAGCAACATTCTGGATGTGTGTGTTGTGTTGTGCTCCTTTGCGTAACCTGTTTGCGTTTCTACTGTGTTGTTAACTGTGTTGTGTTTCCTCCCCTCTGCCCCCATGCGTCCCTCTGGGCCTGCCTCTAGAGTACACCGTAAGTATCTCTTCCATTTCCTTTATTGATCGCAGCGCTGTGAAGAGAGACAGCGCAGTTCGATAATGTACGGGGTGTCAGGACGCATTCAGTGCAGCAACTTGGAAGGACCAGGAAATAGTTTTTTCTTCTTCGCTGGTTGTTTTAGTTAGATGTTACGTATGGAGTCAGTGTTTTGGGATATAGTAGGCTTGGGTTGTGTAGTTTTATGTATATTTATTGTGTTATTTTGCATTTAAATCAAATGTAAGGGGCTTAGTTGGAATGAAGCTCCCCCCTATGGAGACATTAGTATGGCTATCCATAGCAGCAGCTTAGTGCCAGTGTGTGTGTGTGTGTACGCTTGTGTATTTCCGTGTGTCTTCTGATTTACAGCTCTCTTCATGGTGATGAATGTATGGCTGTAGCTAGGCATGTGCTCTCCAGAGATAAAGACGCATCCATTCCCTCATTTCACTCATGAGAAGCGCCGTTCCTTTTTACAGCCCTGAGGATTCGACTGCCTTTAAGGTGTCAAATGATGTCCCTTTGCTTTCTGCCGTAGCCAGAGCTTACCTAAATACTTTTCTCTAGAGCTCTCTTAAATACTATTTACTTGGTATTAAATGTATTGAAGCTGCAATATGTCACTTTTTGGGCGACCCGACCACATTCAGTTATACTGTAGATCTGTCATTCTCATTGAAAGCAAGTCTAAGAAGCGGTGCTTGTTTTGTCACATAAACTGAAATTAGGCGAACTATTCGAATTTTAGCAACCAGGAAATGGCGGAGCGATGTCTGCATAGTCTGATTTAGTACATGACTCTATACCGCTATAAGCTGTTATAGATGCTTATAGCAAGTCTTATAATATGTTAGAAGGCATCATAATGCCTTATACACTGGTAGTTCACAGAAAGTGTTACCAAGAACTCTTTACAACCAACATCAGTCTCAACGGTATTATCAAAACGTTACTGTAGCGGTGTTTTATGTCTGAAAAGGGTTTAAGATTGATGACAGTCTCGGAAACCTGCCGCTGCCCCCTGTAACATACTGTCTGAAAATTCTAAAGCCTTTGAGCTGTGGCATTTTCAAATTCTCCGAAAGTGATAAATGCCACCACGGTGAGTCATACGGCTTTATATACATTTGATAAAGAGCGGAAGAGAGTAGCAGCAAGGAGACGATGGAGGAGAAGGTGGATGAGGGGGGACATTGCTTAGACAGTGACGGAGCCCGTTTTGGGCTCGATCAAAGGCAGTGTGTGAGTCATAGGAGGCGGCACATGAACACACCATACACACACACACCAAGCAGACACACACACACAGACACCACACACACACACACAGACACACACACACACACCAAGCAGACACACACACACAGACACACACAGACACACACAGACACACACAGACCACACACACAGACCACACACACAGACCACACACACAGACAACACACACACTCAGACACGAGCATATGGACTTGCATACTCTTATTTAATTAATCTCCCTTTTCTGAACATGAACAAACCACCAAACACATCGGTCGGTGGGGATATTGGTGCAAGACGTCTAGAGACTGAATGTCTCGATGACACACAAGCAATTATAACACGAAACACCAGTTTCAGGTGAAAGCTGTTGTTTTTCCGCCATTTTGAAAATATCTCACCGGTTACACGCTTCCTGTTTTTGTTTTACAGTGTTCTTTTTTGCCCAAGTTCTCCATCCACATAGAGACGAAATACGAGGACAACAAAGGCAGCAATGACAACGTGAGTAGAGACTGTGTGTGTGAGAGTGTGTGAGAGTGTGTGAGAGTGTGTGAGAGTGTGTGTTTTGTGTGTGTGTGTGTGTGTGTGTGTGTGTGTGTGTGTTGCTCTGAGGCCTTCAGTATGATAAAGTGATTCCATAATAGGGGCCTTGTGGACCCTCAGTGTCTGCAAAGTGCAGCTCTGCTAATTGAAGAGCCCATTTCATTTATACTTTGGCATTCTCTCTCTCTCTCCCAATTCACTAACTAATTTCTCTACAGAATATAGCTCTATATTATATCAGAATAATAGAATGGTGTGTGTGTGTGTGTGTGTGTGTGTGTGTGTGTGTGTGTGTGTGTGTGTGTGTGTGTGTGTGTGTGTGTGTGTGTGTGTGTGTGTGTGTGTGTGTGTGTGTGTGTGTGTGTGTGTGTGTGTGTGTGTGTGTGTGTGTGTGTAAAGGGTTGTCAGTCTTGGTTTTAGAAAAGTCTACTCTCTCTTAATGTTGTAAGATAGTAGACGGGCATCAACCTGCCTGGTCATTTATCATTGTGTGTGTGTGTGTGACCTACTTCCATGGCCAGGCAATGTTGGTGAAAGCCCTGCAGATGCAAAAAGAGGATGTCATATCAGAGTTAATGAGAAGATGTTATATCAGTGTTAATGAGAGGATGTCTTATCAGAGTTAATGTACAGGAGAGGATGTTATATCAGTGTTAATGAGAGGATGTTATATCAGAGTTAATGTACAGGAGATGATGTTATATCAGAGTTAATGAGAGGATGTCTTATCAGTGTTAATGAGAGGATGTTTTATCAGTGTTAATGAGAGGATGTTATATCAGAGTTAATGTACAGGAGAGGATGTTATATCAGAGTTAATGTACAGGAGAGGATGTTATATCAGAGTTAATGTACAGGAGAGGATGTTATATCAGAGTTAATGTACAGGAGAGGATGTTATATCAGAGTTAATGAGAGGATGTTATATCAGAGTTAATGTACAGGAGAGGATGTTATATCAGAGTTAATGAGAGGATGTTATATCAGAGTTAATGTACAGGAGATGATGTTATATCAGAGTTAATGAGAGGATGTTATATCAGAGTTAATGTACAGGAGATGATGTTATATCAGTGTTAATGAGAGGATGTTATATCAGTGTTAATGAGAGGATGTCTTATCAGTGTTAATGGGAGGATGTTATATCAGAGTTAATGGGAGGATGTTATATCAGAGTTAATGAGAGGATGTTATATCAGTGTTAATGAGAGGATGTTATATCAGTGTTAATGAGAGGATGTCTTATCAGTGTTAATGGGCGGATGTTATATCAGAGTTAATGAGAGGATGTTATATCAGTGTTAATGAGAGGATGTCTTATCAGTGTTAATGAGAGGATGTCTTATCAGTGTTAATGGGAGGATGTTATATCAGAGTTAATGAGAGGATGTTATATCAGTGTTAATGGGAGGATGTAATATCAGTGTTAATGAGAGGATGTCTTATCAGTGTTAATGAGAGGATGTTATATCAGTGTTAATGAGAGGATGTCTTATCAGTGTTAATGAGAGGATGTTATATCAGTGTTAATGAGAGGATGTCTTATCAGTGTTAATGGGAGGATGTTATATCAGAGTTAATGGGAGGATGTTATATCAGAGTTAATGTACAGGAGAGGATGTTATATCAGAGTTAATGAGAGGATGTCTTATCAGTGTTAATGAGAGGATGTCTTATCAGTGTTAATGAGAGGATGTAATATCAGAGTTAATGAGAGGATGTTATATCAGTGTTAATGAGAGGATGTCTTATCAGTGTTAATGAGAGGATGTTATATCAGTGTTAATGAGAGGATGTCTTATCAGTGTTAATGGGCGGATGTTATATCAGAGTTAATGAGAGGATGTTATATCAGTGTTAATGAGAGGATGTCTTATCAGTGTTAATGAGAGGATGTCTTATCAGTGTTAATGAGAGGATGTATTATCAGTGTTAATGGGAGGATGTTATATCAGAGTTAATGAGAGGATGTTATATCAGTGTTAATGGGAGGATGTAATATCAGTGTTAATGAGAGGATGTCTTATCAGTGTTAATGAGAGGATGTTATATCAGTGTTAATGAGAGGATGTCTTATCAGTGTTAATGGGAGGATGTTATATCAGAGTTAATGGGAGGATGTTATATCAGAGTTAATGTACAGGAGAGGATGTTATATCAGAGTTAATGAGAGGATGTCTTATCAGTGTTAATGAGAGGATGTCTTATCAGTGTTAATGAGAGGATGTCTTATCAGTGTTAATGGGAGGATGTTATATCAGAGTTAATGGGAGGATGTTATATCAGAGTTAATGGGAGGATGTTATATCAGAGTTACTGGGAGGATGTTATATCAGAGTTAATGAGAGGATGTTATATCAGTGTTAATGGGAGGATGTTATATCAGAGTTAATGAGAGGATGTTATATCAGTGTTAATGAGAGGATGTTATATCAGTGTTAATGAGAGGATGTCTTATCAGTGTTAATGAGAGGATGTTATATCAGAGTTAATGAGAGGATGTCTTATCAGTGTTAATGAGAGGATGTTATATCAGAGTTAATGAGAGGATGTTATATCAGAGTTAATGAGAGGATGTTATATCAGTGTTAATGAGAGGATGTTATATCAGAGTTAATGAGAGGATGTTATATCAGAGTTAATGAGAGGATGTCTTATCAGTGTTAATGAGAGGATGTTATATCAGTGTTAATGAGAGTATGTCTTATCAGTGTTTATGAGAGGATGTTATATCAGTGTTAATGAGAGGATGTTATATCAGTGTTAATGAGAGGATGTTATATCAGTGTTAATGAGAGGATGTTATATCAGAGTTAATGAGAAGATGTCTTATCAGTGTTAATGTAAAAGACAGACTCACTTTGATTTCTACATCTGTAATCCAACCCCAGTTTACATCTCTTCACTAACAACTGCTGTGGCCAGAGTCTCTGTGCGTAACACACATCACACACATATCACGTAAACATCTGGTGTCGCGTACAGACACACAGTTGAACTCCCACACCAATGTGTTTACACGCACTTCGTCTACTAAAAACCTCCCTTGGGATTCTATCCACAGACATTGCAGCTTCAGGGCAGAATCTAATCTACCAAGATACTGTATGTTGTAAAATAATATGCAGCCCTGTGTTTCTGTGCTCACGATGTTATGAAAGATAGTGTCAGGTTGTGTGTTTTCACACTTCCAGTCCTTTTTCCTGACAGAGAAGGGATTAAATGTCTTTGCGTGTGTGTGTGTGTGTGCGTGCCTGTGTGTACATCCATACGTGTGTGACGGAAGTGTGTCTGTGTGAATCCGTGTGAATGACAGAGTGTGAATGAAGTAGTGTGTGTGTGAGCAGACTGCATATTCTGTCTGAAAGAATGGAGGGTGTGGTTAGATGATTTGATTGAGAATTCCACAGTGATATCAGGTAGGAGACAGGAGACTGTGACAGGGCAGGGCTGCCGTTAGGTTTGGAGAACAGCCACTGCTTAATTACTGTCCCTAATGGTTCATGGTTGTAATTTTCTCTCTCTCTCTCTCTATCCCTCTCTTTCTCTCTCTCTCTCTCTCTATCCCTCTCTATCCCTCTCTTTCTCTCTCTCTCGCTATCTCTCTCTCTGTCTCGCTCTCGCTATCTCTCTGTCTCTCTCTCTCTCTCTCTCTCTTTCTCTATCCCTCTCTTTCTCTCTCTCTCGCTATCTCTCTCTCTGTCTCGCTCTCGCTATCTCTCTGTCTCGCTATCTCTCTCTCTTGCTATCTCTCTGTCTCTCTCTCTCTCTCTCTTTCTCTATCCCTCTCTCTCTCTTCTCCCCTCTTCCTAACACTCCTACTCTCTCCCCTCATTATTTGTTACACGTTCTCCTTCTCACACTCATTCTGTCTCCTCTCCTCTCTCTCCCCTCATTATTGCACTACTCACTCTTCCTCTTTCTACTCCCTCTCTCTCTCTCTATCCCTCTCTATCCCTCTCTTTCTCTCTCTCTCGCTATCTCTCTCTCTGTCTCTCTCTCTTGCTATCTCTCTGTCTCTCTCTCTCTCTCTCTCTCTCTCTCTCTCTCTTTCTCTATCCCTCTCTTTCTCTCTCTCTCGCTATCTCTCTCTCTGTCTCGCTCTCGCTATCTCTCTGTCTCGCTATCTCTCTCTCTTGCTATCTCTCTGTCTCTCTCTCTCTCTCTCTCTTTCTCTATCCCTCTCTCTCTCTCTTCTCCCCTCTTCCTAACACTCCTACTCTCTCCCCTCATTATTTGTTACACGTTCTCCTTCTCACACTCATTCTGTCTCCTCTCCTCTCTCTCCCCTCATTATTGCACTACTCACTCTTCCTCTTTCTACTCCCTCTCTCTCTCTCTATCCCTCTCTATCCCTCTCTTTCTCTCTCTCTCGCTATCTCTCTCTCTGTCTCTCTCTCTTGCTATCTCTCTGTCTCTCTCTCTCTCTCTCTCTCTCTCTCTCTCTCTTTCTCTATCCCTCTCTTTCTCTCTCTCTCGCTATCTCTCTCTCTGTCTCGCTCTCGCTATCTCTCTGTCTCGCTATCTCTCTCTCTTGCTATCTCTCTGTCTCTCTCTCTCTCTTTCTCTATCCCTCTCTCTCTCTCTTCTCCCCTCTTCCTAACACTCCTACTCTCTCCCCTCATTATTTGTTACACGTTCTCCTTCTCACACTCATTCTGTCTCCTCTCCTCTCTCTCCCCTCATTATTGCACTACTCACTCTTCCTCTTTCTACTCCCTCTCTCTTCTCTCTGTCCCTTGGCTGCACTCGTCCATGATGGCATGTCACCCCAATGTGCCAGCAGGACTCTTTCACACATCTTGTGGCAGAAGGGCCCCTTGGCGGGAGAGGGAGAGAGGTGAGAAAGGGAGAGAGAGAGTATAAGGAAGAGATGAGGATAGAGAGCGTGTGATGAAAATAGAAGAAAAGAGGATGAGAGAGGAAAAGAGAATATAGATGGAGAGAAAAGAGAGAAAGATCACAGGAGACCGAGTGAAAGGGAGAGAGTGTCCACGTCTCGAAGCGCTGAATCTGAGGATGTCGGCCGCACACCACCTGACATTGAGCGCAGTACAACAGCTTCACACCTGCTGTAAGTCACAGAGGGCAAGCAGGCAGCGGTCAGAGTCCGCACCTCAGTTGACTGTATCGGTTGGAGAAACGTGTCTGGCCCCAAGGGATGGATGGGGGGGGGGGGGTTGGGAGGGGGTCACTTTACCAACCCTTAGGGCGTCTTGATGTTTTGGCATTGGAGACCAGTCCAAATATAGCACATGAGCTGAACCAAACAATCTACTGATCATATTTACGTTAACGTTAAGTCATACAACATCATTTTATAGTTTTCTTTATGTAGATTAGCATACATCAATAAATAAGGTATAACTATATTATACATGTGGCACCATCACTACCACTTACTTCTCGTTGGACTCTTTTGCAATGCATACAATATTCGCCCGTAGCTACAACACCCACCCATAGCTACGAGCATGAAGCCTACATAGATCTCTTTGGTTATATATCTCTATTTTTTAATGTTATTTCTTGACGTTCATGCAATATTTATCCATACGCTGCAGCTTCAATACATCCACCGGTAGCTGGAAGCATGATGTGTAACATCGACGTTGAAACACACTTTGAAATGTTGCACTCTGTCCCGGCTGAGCGTTCGTTCACTCATCCCCTTAGGCCTAGCGTAACGGAGTAGCCCTCTCCATAACCGAGCCTAGCTCTCACACGCTCACACGCTCACACACACACACACACACACACACACACACACACACACACACACACACACACACACACACACACTTCTAGCTCCTCAGATGGAAACAGAGAGTGGCTAATGCTATTGTTGTCTCTTTGCCCTACGGCTATATACTGTATAAGCTCTGTCTGTCTGTCTGCCTGCCTGCCTGTCTGTGGTGTGAATGGGAGATAATGACAGTGAATGTGTGTGTTGCTCAGAACACTGTACAGTGGAAGTGAATCAACACGAGCTTAGAGCGCTCCCTTCTGGCTGCAATGCACAATGACGTGTCCCTGCAGTAGCCTAGTGGAGTAGCTGAGTCTGAGGAAACGTGGTCCATAATCACAGATCTAAGATCAGTATGTATCAAGGGTCTCAGAGGAGGAAGGTTGATCTAGGATCAGATCCACCCTGTCCATGTAATCTCGTTCATTTTGATCGAAAAGGCTAAACTGATCCTGGATCGGCACTTTAACTATGAAACGCTTTGTGAATACGGGCCTGATAAATATCTGACCCTGTGGATATTCTGACCACTCTGGCTGAATTAGAATGGACATTGACTAGCTTCTGTCAAATAACAAACACATGACAAATGTCTGTAAATTAAGGGCCTTGAATTATACTTTGGGAGGCACAATCAATATCAGTGAGCTGTGTAGTTTGTTGAAGAGAGGATGTTGTTGATGCCTGAAGCCATAGATGACTGACTACCTATGCCTAACTGTACCTCTAGGAATTGTTTATTTTATATATATATATATATATATATATATATATATTTTTTTTATTTTTATTTTTTTTTATTGTTTTATGTTTGTTTGTTTTCAGATATTCTCAGACAGTGAAAATAAAGACCAGGAAAGGGAGGTGTGTTTTGTCGATATCGCCTACGACGAGATCCCTGAGAGATACTATAAAGAGTCTGAGGTGAGTGAGTTTGTGTGTGTGTGTGTGTGTCTGCATGTTTGTGTGTGTTGTTTCATTAGAGGTAATGGGGCCCAGGGGTTATTGTAGGTGTTATTATAGGGGTTATTATAGGGGTTATTATAGCCGAGGCAGGCTGTCTGTCTCAAGTGTAATTGTCTCGGCCCCTGAGATTTAGGGAAGAATCTTTGGATGGAAGGATTCCTATTTAACGTTAGCTTTCTATTTTTAGCTTTCCCATAATGCATTTCTCTCAGGGTCGCAGAGGTTTGGATTAATTACTGAGATGTATGTTTGTGTTTGTGTGTGTGTGTGCGTACATTCACGTGTATGTGTGTGTCCACCCCAACAGGACCTGCGTTACTTCAAGTCAGAGAAGACGTCGCGGGGTATGCTGCAGGAGGGCTGGAGGGACACCCAGGAGCCCGTCATGTGCTCCTACAAGCTGGTCACCGTCAAGTTTGAAGTGTGGGGCCTGCAGACGCGCGTGGAGCAGTTTGTACACAAGGTCAGAGGTCATTCACTCACTCATTCACTCACTCACTCACTCACTCACTCACTCACTCACTCACTCACTCACTCACTCACAGCCATTCTATCCTCCACTAAACCCTTCCACAAAAGGCTTTATACTCAGTGCATGATCAGTATGAGACTTAGTGTTCACTATTTAAATAGCAAATAGAACTGCTCTGAGATCAGTGTTATCTGACCCCCTCTATTGTCTCCCCCTATAGGTGGTGCGTGACGTGCTGCTCCTGGGCCACAGGCAGGCTTTTGCCTGGGTGGATGAGTGGATCGGTAGGTCGACAAGCACTGCTCTATTGGTCCTCTCACTAACTAATCACTGGGTAGTGTTCAGTAGGGTAAACATGTTTTACACGTGTTTCTTATTGGACGAGTCTAGGTAGTCCCTCCCAGTTGTTATTCCGTACCTAATGAACACGGCCCGAGCTTTACACTGGGAAGTCACTCTCTCCTTAGAATGTTGTTAATAAGAAAGGCCTTTCATTCGATTTTACTTCCTTTTGGGAGTTAAGTGGTTACTGTTGATGCTGTCTTGAATCTACTGTCTGTATCATTGTGTGTTATAAACACCTTCCGTTTCCCCGTCACTGTGTCTAACCCTGCTCAACCTTATACGCTGATATCAATAACCCCACTTAGAACACATACCCTAGGGGGCAGATTCAAAGCCAAGTCCTGGATTAGGAAGCAAGCTCAATGGTGAATCTTTATTGATACTGCAGTCCCTTCCATGTTTATCTGTAGTACACAGACAGCCCCTGGACTGCAGTCCCTTCCATGTTTATCTGTAGTACACAGACAGCCCCTGGACTGCAGTCCCTTCCATGTTTATCTGTAAAACCAATTCCTGCATTTCTGTATTAGCATTCAATCCAACAATATCCCTCCTGTACACTGCTCTGTTTCTTTTTGCGTCAGCAACATTTCTCATTATTCTTGGCATGAAGGCTTGTAAGATGTTGGCATCAAGGCTTATGTGGTGTCAATAGTGAACACAAGTGGCTGAATTTGCTACAATTTCCTAACAAGAGAAAAGCAATTGCTGAAAATATCAGGAGATATTGCACAGAAGATATTGCACTCATTGACTCATGAACACTGTGTGTATGTGGGTCTTGACTGTCTGGCAATAAGAACAGTATCAGTAACACTAACAGCAGTCTTATTAGCACTCAGTTTTTTCCATGGCTGCGGGGTAAGTGCATAACAAGCCATTACTGCTGTAATGGGGCACGGCTACTCACTCTCTCCCTTCTCTACCTCTGGGAAAAAAACAAAAAACACTTTCCCTCCTACGCACTATTTGGATGATTTCTCACCCAAATCCTCCTGACGTATTTGGGATGACCTTGCCTAGGACTGTTCTTTGGGAATGGATTTTTTCCGGTGATGCTCCCAACCCTTCCCGTCTGACTCGGAGGGTTCTGGATCATTTACTCTCCCTCTCCTCTCCTTTCCCTTCTCCCTCTATCCCTCCTCCTCTTCCTAACCCGGCTTTGGCCTGACTAGCTCTCTCCAAACCATTTTCGGTCGTGGGAAGCTAGCTCTGCCCTCTCCACCTCCTATTGACTATGCTTGAAGTTTGACCACCCAGCTCTCTCTACTCACCCACGGTGTGCCCCTCCTCACTTAATCCCTCCACCACCCCCTCCACCCCTCCTCCACATTCGTCTCGAGTGTCCTAACGGGAAGGTGCCAACATCTCGACCTCCCTCCTCCCCTTTCTGCAGATATGAACTTGGATGACGTGCGGGAATACGAGAAAAATATGCATGAACAAACCAACATTAAAGTTTGCCTTGAGCAGCAAGAGCATTCCACAAACTCACCATCACTGGATTCCATAGAGATTGATGACAAAGCCAGCGTATGTGTCGTTTCAATTCTTCATTTCCTCTTGTTCTGTTTCATATTGACGTGTTCTGCTGTTTATGTTGACGTGACTCAGGAGGGAACCAATCACTCTGTTTCTATGCAAAATGTTTGTTTTCTTGCGAGCTTTTATAGCCGGGAAAACATGAAGTACATCATGGGAAAAATATCAAATTACATTTTAATTGATTTGAAAATGTTTGATAATTTTGATGATGACAATTGGTAGAGTGTCTTATGAGGGAAGGAAGGCTAAGATGATAAAGAAGTATTAGAATACTTTGAAGTGCTTTCTTCCCCCTCATTATCTTTCTCCATACAGACATGACCATGGATGAGGTGAGAGAGTATGAGCGCGCCATCCAGGAAGCCACCAACGAGAAGATCGGGATTTTCCCCCCGTCGATCTCTGTCAACGAGATGCCCCTGTCCTCCAGCACCCACTCCGGACCCGCCAGCGCCCCCACCACCCCTCTCTGCACTGACGCGCCTGAGTTCCTCTCCGTCCCCAAGGACAGAGCCCGCAAGAAGTCCGCCCCTGAGACCCTCACCCTGCATGACACCGCTGCACAGGACCAGAGTGGAGTCCCCCAGGGCTCTATGCTGGTGCCGCTTCCAAATCAAAATCACTCCTCCAGGCCCTCCTCCGACTCTGACCAGGCTGAGTTAGCGGGGGAATAAGAGGGACGGGGGATGTTCTTTTCCCCCATATGCCCCGCCACCTCACTGTCTTAGTAGCCCAGCAAGACTAGCCTCTACGCCCCCAGTGCCCAGTCCTCCAGGCCCAACTAACCATAACCCAGAGTTCAGTTCTTCTTACACATATCTCCAGAGGTCAAAGCTCAACAGAAGTCGGTTTTGTCAGCCTTCAATGGCTGGCTTCCTCTTCCTGAGATCTAGCCAATCAGCTGGCTGATCTACTGTAACAGCCACCCAAGCTGTCCGTCAAGAGAACATATCCACAAGGGGTTTTGTGTCCTGTCCTCAATTAGCGATCCCTGTGTTCGTCTTACAATACGTTATTGACAAAATGCCTGATGGATTCCATTTTTTTTCAATATCAGGTCAGCTGAGGATCCATATGTAATGTAAATGTACCAAAACATCATGAAATTAGAGAGACAATGACAAGTAATACTGTTTTGTTCACTTGAGTGAATGAACATCTTTCCATAGAATTCTCAGCCTACAAATTTATCAAAATATAATTTTGACCGTAAAATAAATACACTTTTAAATGAGCTAAATGGAATTAGAAGTACTGTAGTATAGTTGTTTTTATAACTACATTGACTCACTAAAAAGACACCTGGACGGAGGACAGACCATTCATAACTGATCCCAGATCTGTGCGTGTTCACCTCTCTCCACTCTATACTCCAATTTAAACAGATGCAAGATCAGTACAATCACAGAAAGAGATCCCTTCTCAGGTCTCCAGAGCCCTGCCTCAGCCCTCTTTAGGAAGGGCAGGGAACGTAGCCTTTCTCTCCCTGCTTTAAAACACAATTTTTATACCTGCACAGATATATCTATATACTGTATCTATAATCACCTGTCTACTTAACTAACCTTTGGAACGTTTACACAACATTAGATAAGCCATGATAAAATACATATTGGGCATCGAGTTTGACATTGGAGAGCGATGCGATCAGTTTAATCAAATTGGTATAGCAACAGAACAGATATGACTAGGAAAAATGCCATTTGGGGGGATATACAGCGGAGTTGATAGGAAATCCCATGCTTTCGCAGGGCACTCGCTTCAACCTGGCCTTACTGTATGTGCTTGGTTTTCTTTGCATTGTGCGCATTGTGTTTTTAGGAATGCCGATAATGTTGCTTGCCAATGTTGGTACTGAACCAGTTTTGGTGGGCTTAGAAAGTTATTTTGAAGCAACATCGTTAGCGGCGGCCATCTTTTTTTCCCTGCGCTAGCCTCACCACAGTGTCATCAGAAACTTTGGGAGGGGGGGAGAGAGATCAATTGAGGACAGAATGTTTCTCTTTGTGTAATGCCCTTAGCTATGATGCTACTATTTTATACAATCACATAGATGCAAAAAGGGGTCTCATATGCCGCATGAAATGTTCACAAACATGTATACATATGTAAAGTATATGTGTATATAAATATAAATGACAGGATATATTTCGCAGGATGCGAAATTGTGGAGAAAGCGAATGTGACGTTGTCCTAGGCTCTGTAGTGTAATAGTAAAGCAGAGTTTTATCAGAGGCTAAACCTGAGCATGTTCTGAGAATACAACTCCCTACTCAGTGCCTCTGCATGCAAAAGTCTATATTGTCTCGTCTGTATACAAATCCAAAAACATTTCAATAAAGAAAAAAACCAACATCCCATTTTGTTGTAATGTTAAAGGTCAATTCCACCACTTTTTTCTACCTCGTTTTCATTATCTCCAGCACAATACCAGTGTCTACATATGTGAAAATGGCGCATTTCTAAGAAAGAAAAAAAAAAGAAAGATGACATCATCAACCATTTTTAAAAAAAACGGTGATTTTCAAACACTCTGAGATTCGTGGTGACGTGGGGCGAGATAACACCCTCCCTCAGGCTAGAAACTCGTTGCAGGTTTTGAAAATCACCTTTTTTTCTTACTTTTTCTCACAAGAGAAGCATTGTTTCAGAACCTTTCTCCTCATCTTTGCAACCACAGATCACATATTATGTAGAGCCTGGTTTAGTGCCGGAGATTATTAATATGAGCTTGAAAAGTGACGGAATTAAGCCAACTATTCTGTTTATTGCAATTTCAAAACATTGATTTGAAATACAGCTTCATGGTAGTTATTTTAATCATAAAAATGTATTATATCATCATTTACAAGACATTGTTTTGTCCTGAAGACTTCACATTACATTACATATGTGGGCATTTGCACTTTGTGATGATAAAATGAAATTAGCTTCTAACAAACATGTACTGACTGTTATATTATCTGTTTTTAAGGTTTTGTTGGACCAAAGTTATACAAACCTTACTTGTTGGTCACATATAGATATTTCTCTACAGTGTCTAACCCCAAAATGTCTCATCTTTACACAAGACTATCATTCAAAACTGTACTTGTCTTTGCTGTTAAATTTCCTGTGGGATACATGTGTTAAATGATATCAACTATCTCTCTTTCAGGAATACAAAGATCCAGGGATATGTTTGATTGCCAGTAAGCTAATGCCTTTATCAAAACGAATGCAAAATTACAAGTATAACATCAAGGTTTGGTAAAAAAAATGTAGAGAGAAGGACTAGGTTTTGTAAATAGTAAACTCTCCACATATATTCATGGAGACTTGTTGAGTGAACTTATGTGGAGCATGGAATCAAAAATGAAAGAGTTTTACTATTTACAAAACCTAGTCCTTCACTCTGATAAAATAACCGAACCTTGATGTTATACTTGTCATTTTGCATTTGATTTGAGAGTGCAAAGGTTGGTTTTGAATCTATAACATTTAAGGTGCAATGTCCCATTGTTAGTTTTCTTCTGAAAAATCCCCTGTAGAAAAGACCATTGTAACTACATACATTACAACCCTATGCGCAAAAGACTACGTATTTTTGGTTGAAAGGACATTTAAAATACGTATTTTCAACATATTGTGCTCACTGTGAAAATATCTACTTTGAATTTGCAACCTCCCCATTGTAGTATGCATCATCGACGTTCCAGTTGCTTTTGGTGATCCTACAGCTCTTTGACATAATGACACATTATCTATAAAAAAACAACAACATTTGGATCAATATTTTTTTCTTTTTATCGGGGTGTTTTTATTTTTTTTATTTTTTACAATGCATCTTGACACGGAGGTTGATTTTCTGTTAGAATTTTCACAACTGCTGTAGTTTGGTTTTTTTGTGGTTTGCTGTATTTCAAATGGCATCTGTTCATTCTAAGAAAAGGACCAAGCTTTCATTGTGTCCCTCCTGATGCAGCTTGCCAGGCTGTCCTGCTGTCTCCCTATAGCTCTGGTCCAGGGTGTGACTGCTGCTTCCTGACACTGAGCCTCCTGAGCAGGAGGAGCGTCAGCAATCCACACTGACACCCTGGACCAGAGCTACTGTCTCTCTATCTGAAGTGCCATCCTTGTTCGGCTGCTGGAAGTCTCTCTGGGTTCTTCCACTGATTATATTTGGTATATTTTTACTGCCCTCCTTGAGGTATATTTGGTTCTCTGTTGTAATTATTGTTTCACTTTTTTCTTAATTCTTGTAGTAAATAAAGTTTACTTGCTACTACACTTTGCCGTTGTCGGTTGTCAGAGGATGTAGTGCTTATGAAAGTGTGTGTGTGTGTGTGTGTGTGTGTGTGTGTGTGTGATTGCGTAGGGGGTTGGTGTGTGTGACCAAGAAAGAGAGAGTGAAAGAGGAAGGTGAATTAACATTTTGCTATATACACCACATGCTATATACACCACATGATCAAAAGTATGTGGACACATGCTCGTCAAACATCTCATTCCAAAAATCATATGCATTAATATGGAGTTGGTCTCCCCTTTTCTGCTATAACATCCTCCACTCTTCTGGAAAGGCTTTCCACTAGATGTTGGACCATTGCTGCAGGGACTTTCTTCCATTCAGCGATAAAGCATTTTTGAGGTCGGGCATCGATGTTGGGCAATTAGGCCTGGCTCGCAGTCGGTGTTCCAATTCATCCCAAAGGTTTTCGATGAGGTTGAGGTCAGGGCTCTGTGCAGGCCAGTCAAGTTCTTCCACACCGATCTCAACAAACTGTATGAACCTTGCTTCGTGCACAGGGGCATTGTTATGCTGAAACAGGAAAGGGCCTTCCCCAAACTGTTGCCACAAAGTTGGAAGCACAGAATCGTCTAGAATGTCATTGTACGCTGTAGCGTAAGATTTCCCTTCACTGGATCTAAGGGGCCTGAACCATGAAAAACAGCCCCAGACCATTATAACAACGCCACCAAACTTTACAGTTGGCACTATGCATTGGGGCAGATAGCGTTCTCCTGGCATCCGCCAAACCCAGATTTGTCCGCCGGTCTGCCAGATGGTGAAGTGTGATTCATCACTCCAGAGAACTCGTTTCCACTGCTCCAGAGTCCTATGCCGGCAAGCTTTTCACCACTCCAGCCGACGCTTGCCATTGCGCATGGTGATCTTATGCTTGTGTGCGGCTGCTCAGCCATGGAAAAAAAATTCTGTGAGTTTGTGTGGCCGACAATTTCACAGCTGAGACGTTGTTGCTCCTAGACATTTCCACTTCACAATAGCAGCACTTACAGTTGACCGGGGCAGATCTAGCAGGGCATAAATTTGACGAACTGACTCGTTGGAAAGGTGGCATCCTATGACAGTGCCACATTGAAAGTCACTGAGCTCTTCAGGAAGGCCATTCTACTTCCAATGTTTGTCTATGGAGATTGCATGGCGGTCTCCTCGATTTTATACACCTGTCAGCAACGGGTGTGGCTGAAATAGCCAAATCCACTCATTTGAAGGGGTGCCCACATACTTTTGTATATATAGTGTATATTGAATATATACCCACAGGGGCACAGACAGCTACAGGCAACACACAACATTACCACAACTCAATATGAAATACCATAAAATAGTCACGGGGGGCGCTGTCCGATACTACAGTTTTCCATCTGTAAACCACACAGTGAAAACTCTATGGTAGCCGTGCGTAAGTCTCGCGAGGTTTGCACTTCCCATTTTCTTCATCCAGCATGGCCGCGCTGTATGAGGGATTCACGTTGTGCGGACTTGTAAAAACTCAAAGTACTTTAGATTCGGCAATTCAGGGAATTGAACTGGACGGAGACAGTGACCATGCCGTCGTCACCGATTCCACGAGGTCTGTCACTTTATACAAGGTAATGTTGACCAAGAGAAGTGACTGAAACGTTGAACCAGCTCAGCTGGGATGACGGCACACTCGTGTTCTTCGCAGTGTGTGGGGGATCCGACGCGTTTCAAAAATATAGGCAACTAACGTTACATAACAATTCCTCCTTTTCTTACCAGTATTGAAATGGTGTTCAACAACTATTTAGCTAGAAATCTGAGTATTCAGAAGGTTTACTTGAATCAATCGACATCCACATAGGTGGACATCAACACATTTCCTATTACTTCAATTAGTAGTTGCTTAGCTGACTTTGGTGCCACTGTCAAAAGTAGTCACACCCGCCTTGTGTTTGAATATGAACTTAACTTACCGCAATAATATGACAAAGGTTGTTTGTGTTAAAAAAAATGCACGTTGTTTACTTACGATGTGCTGTGTTGACAGGTTTCCGACCAGAAGCCTCTGGGTAACTGGACGTTGAAACAGGGACAGTTGTTGACTTGTCCTGCAGTGTGCAACTTTCAGACCAGCGAGTATGTAGTCGTCTCGGACAACAAGGTAACACTTGTGGACACTTTCCACCAACATAGAGACTGAACACATTTAAAACAACTGGACTTGATTCTTTAAAGTGGTGGTCGTGTTGTTTATGGTCAATACATATTTTCTCACTAGGTCATCAGAGTTTGGAGAGATGAAGACCTCAGTTTAGACAAAGCATTTAAAGCAACTGTAAGTTTGATCCCTCTCCCTCTCTCACACGCATACAATTTCAACCTCATCTGCTTTGACATGTTTGTCATTATGGTGACATACTCTGCAAATGACAAATTAACTTGAACTGTGCCAGTGATTTTGCGATATCTCACAGTTATTGGTCTTAGCTACATCGGTGTCTCTATGACTCATAGGTATCTGCGGATGTATGGAGGGTCCACTCTGCCCCTGGGGCAGAGCCTGTGGTACTGTTCCAGAGAGGGGCAGTCAGACTCCTGGACTCCCTCCTCTCCGCCCCCCAACAACCCATAGAGGACGTCCTGTCAGAGGAGGAAGTCATAAGGTCAGTTCAATGGACACTAGTTTGGATAAGCGATCCATAACCATCGGGTTGGTTGGCTTTAGTCCCACCACTATAGAGGCCGGTTGACGTATTCTCATCCAGAGCCATGCATATAAAAACAATTTATAATGTTATTTTAAACTTGCAACCATATTAATTTATAGTGAGTCGGAGAATATAATAGTTCAGTCCACATTGTTGTCCATACGTGGCTCATTTGAGTAAACAATCTTTTGTTGTGTGAGATGCACACAGTTGACAGTGTTCTCGTGTCTCTCCTAGGTGGAGCATCAACATCTTGGCTGAGAAACAACACTTTGTCCTCTTCACGACAGAGAAGGTAGAATATATTTTCCTTGCGGTACACCAGTACACCGAATGGCCGTGTACTCGGTGACCTGCCGTGAGCAGGCATAAACGCGGTGCCATTTGAAACATGCTCTATTTTGTGCATGTATGACTTCTGTGCCACACTGTCATGTTTAACGTGGCTTCCCTGTTGTCCGTCACAGAAAGGGGAGCACTTCCTGTATGTGCACAGGCTCAACCCAAACACCCTACAGAAGTATAGGCTGGAGAGAGAAGACTCTGGAGCTCCGCCATTGAGTTTCTCTGCCTCTCTCCGGGACAAACACATCAACCTGCTCTGCCTGTGTGAGTACGGCCGTCACTTCCCTGCCAAAGTAGTATGATATAAATGTTGATGAAGTGGTCATGTTAATTCAGCTTTAAAGGTGCATTATGCAGAAATCGTTCCGGCATTTCCTGGTTGTTTTCCGCTTGTGACAAAAACGCATAGCGAATCATTGTATCATCTAAACCGCTGTGAAATATGTTTTCAGGTGTTTGAAGCTGGTGTACAAAACCAAAACTCAAAGACACAAAAACTAAACTTAAGAACAGAGAGCATAGAAAAATGTACCACTTCCTAGACTTGCTTTCAATGAGTGACAAACTCGCATTTCTATGTGAATTTGATCAGGTCGCCCAAAAAGGTACAGTGAGAGAAAAAATGATTTGATCCCCTGCTGATTTTGTTCGTTAGCCCAATGACAAAGAAATGATCAGTCCATAATTTTAATGGTAGGTTTATTTGAACAGTGAGAGACTATAAGTATGACTCCTCTCAATCAGGAGTTCTGGCTCCCAGGTGTCTTTTACACAGGTAACGAGCTGAGATTAGGAGCACTCCCTTTAAGAGTGGCCAAGACCAAAGAGCTGTCCAAGGATGTCAGGGACAAGATTGTAGACCTACACAAGGCTGGAATGGGCTACAAGACAAGCAGTTTGGTGAGAGGAATCAGCCCAGAACTACACGGGAGGATCTTGTCAATGATCTCAGGGCAGCTGGGACCATAGTCACCAGGAAAACAATTGGTAACACACTACGCTTGTGAAGGACTGAAATCCTGCAGCGCCCGCAAGGTCCCCCTGCTCAAGAAAGCACATGTACAGGCCCGTCTGAAGTTTGCCAATGAACATCTGAATGATTCAGAGGAGGACTGGGTGAAAGTGTTGTGATCAGATGAGACCAAAATCGAGCTCTTTGGCATCAACTCAACTTGCCGTGTTTGGAGGAGGAGGAATGCTGCCTATGACCCCAAGAACACCATCCCCACCGTCAAACATGGAGGTGGAAACATTATGCTTTGGGGGTGTTTTTCTGCTAAGGGGACGGGACAACTTCACCGCATCAAAGGGACGATGGATGGGGCCATGTACCGTCAAATCTTGGGTGAGAACCTCCTTCCCTCAGCCAGGGCATTGAAAATGGGTTGTGGATGGGTAATCCAGCATGACAATGACCCAAAACACAAGGCCAAGGCAACAAAGGAGTGTCTCAAGAAGAAGCACATTAAGGTCCTGGAGTGGCCTAGCCAGTCTCCAGACCTTAATCCCATAGAAAATCTGTGGAGGGAGCTGAAGGTTCAAGTTGCCAAACGTCAGCTTCGAAACCTTAATGACTTGTAAAGAGGGGTGGGACAAAATCCCTCCCGAGATGTGTGCAAACCTGCTGGCCAACTACAAGAAACGTCTGACCTCTGTGATTGCCAACAAGGGTTTTGCCACCAAGTACTAAGTCATGTTTTGCAGAGGGGTCAAATACTTATTTCACTCATTAAAATGCAAATCAATTTATAACATTTTTGAAATGCGTTCTTCTGGATTTTTTTGTTGATATTATGGGCAAACGAACAAAATCAGCAGGGGATCAAATCATTTTTCCCCCTCACTGTACATATTGCACCTTTTTTAATGGTGTTTTTCCCCCCCAGATAACTAGAATATTGTTGAAATGTTACTGCATTCGATATCAGTGAAGCACTTCACAAATAATTAAACACAGTAGTCGGTCGTCGTAGCTACAGCCTCATGACAGCACTTAGGGTTTTTATGAGAAACTTGCTCTCTCAATTATGTTCTGGTGGCATAAGACTATGATTTTTCCCCAGACCCCAACGGCTGTATGTACCAGAGTGTGGTGGCGGTGCGGAGGCATGTGGATCTGGAGGAGGAGGGGGTGCAGGTCCTTCCCCGTAGCCTGTGCCTGAGGCTGCCCGTGGGGGAGGGGGAGCTGGGCGCTGCCTCGGCAGTGGCCCTGGACAAAGATCATGTGGCTGTGGTGGGGGTGCCCCATCCCTCCGCCAGAACTGGCAAAGGTAAATATCACGTTTGTGGTCAATGCCATGTCAATTCGGGAACTAAATTGAAATGTCCATTTTGGAAAATTTGAATTATTTGTTTACGTCATGAATTAATTGAATTAGGACTCACACACATTCACCCAATCCAATATCAACCCCTATATATGTACTTTTCAAAGTTGTGATATGATGTGTGTCAACAACATGGTGATATCTTCCCCTTGTATGCTCAGGAGAGCTTTCTCCATATTGCTGACATCCATCCAATCCTTTTTTTTCTTTTTCTCAATTTCAGATTTCCTCTGCATCTGGAATACTAATTTCCAGACTCTTCAGGCTGCCAAGGAGATGCCAGGAAGAATCTATGGACAGGTAGGAATACTCAGAATTGAGTGAAAATGTTCTTTACCTCACAAACTTTAACCAAATGCCTCCATACTTCTATCTTGCCCTAAATAAGACTCACTTCACTCCTGTTTGAATCATGGTTCCCTCATTTCCCCTCAGGTCTGGTGTTATTTGGGAAAGCTGTTTGTCCCTCACGGCAAGGCCCTCTCCGTCATTCCCTACGAGTGCCAGAAGTCCTCTCTGGCCTCGGCCCTGGGGAAACTACGAAAATCTGGGATCGCAGGTAACACAGAACTTCCTCAGTAAAACAGTGGCCAGAGTGGTGTTAGTCGTCCTTGACAGTGCCTGGTTGAATCTGTAATGGCACCCTATTCCCTATATAGTGCACAGCCCTAGTGGCCCTGGTTAAAAGTAGTGAATAGGAAATGGGAAGCCATTTGTGTAATAATAAATGTTTCACTCAGACACCGTCAAGGACAGCTATATCACTCCTGCCACACTTCATTGCAGGCCTTTCCCTCACCTATCTAATGTATCTGCAAATGACCGTCATGAAATTGCATCTGAATAGCATCTCTTGAAATGTTATTGTAAACAAACAGTTTAGTGAAATGTGATCTTATTTAATTTATGCCTTTTGTAGTGTCCAAATCGTCGGTGGCTGTTCCCTCTTGGAACAGCCTACTCCATGGGGATCAGCCACAGGGGCCCACCAAAATAGTGGAGACCAGGAGCAATGTAAGTTTACCTGACTTCCTGAATTGATTGACCCTAACCTTAATACTTTACCACCAGAATGGATTGATGTTAATTTCACCTGTTCTTGTTGGTCCTCCCTTGTACAGAAGCTGAGTCGGAAGAGCCATTCAGCGCCCGCCCTCACAGTGGACCAAGTACTGGAGCTTATCAAGGTATTTTAGATAAACTGTTCATTTTGTCCCTCTGTTTTGGTCGTGTCAAGCGGGTATTGTTATTGTACATTGAGTTAACGACAAATTACCAGTCCCTTTCATAGCGTATTTATATAAAATGTAATTGTTCGGTGTTGACTGTGGTCATTCTCCAACCCCTCCAGACTGGTCCAGTGGAGGAGGTCCAGAGGGAGGTGGAGGCCCTGGTCTCCAGAGGCGATTCCCAGGACCTGCAGCTCTCGGTGGGGCAGCTGGCCTGCCACCTGGTCGCCCGAAGCCAGGCCGAGCCAGCCTTCTACACTCCCGGGGCCCTGGCACAGCTGGTGCAAACCCAGTGCCTTTGCCACAGGTGAGGGTGGCATTGCACGAAGTCGCCTACACAATCGCAAAGCATGTGAAATACATTAACATACGCGCCGCACACATAGTCTAGTTTCAGTGGAATATCATCTGCAGGCAGCAAGAGCGCGCAGCTCTCAACTGTTTTTGGCATGGAGCAGCTCACAGAGGAATGACATCGGTAGCCGGTGGGATGAGAGCTGAACGCCTGCTGCAGCTGTGGGAAAACTACTGCAAAATTACAATGACGGTCTTGAATTGGGCTTTTTCTGGTCTCGATCTTGACTCTGACTTGATTTGCTTCGGTCTTGGTCTTGAATCGGTCTCGCTTCAGGTGGTCTCGAACACAATACTGTAAGACATCATAGGTGAAGACATTATGGTGAGCCTATCAGTAGCAGTGAAGGGAAGTATTTAGTATTTCCACACAGCCCATTGTTGACCCCCTTGGTTTGGTTCTGACCTGTTGTATGTGTCCTTCTGCAGTGTCTGTCCTGACTTCCTGCTGCTGGCCCTAGAGCACAAGGACTACTTCCTGTGTCAGCTCTGCCTGCAGCTCTTCCCAGACATCCCTGAGGTGGTCACGTGTGCCTGCCTCAAAACCTTCATCAGGTTAGTCTAACTCGATGGTGTATGGGGGCGCCTTTTGTAACAACCTATACGTTGTGAATCAGATTAATTCTGGTGACGCTTGGGCTTGTGGTTCCTACCAGTGCTGGAGCTTGGTAATGTATTTGTTGGCCTAATTGCGATTGTAGAAGTTTCTACCCGTTGTTTACAATGTATATTCTTTCCACCACATTGTAAACCAAGCGGTCTCTTTGTTCCTGTGTATTGCTTTTAAATTAGGTTTATTTTGTGTTTTATTTCTGGAACTTGTTTTGCTTGAACCATTTCCAATGCTTCCAAGTCTTGTTACTGCAAATACATTGTTTTGTCAATTTTAATATAAATTGCCTGAAATCAGGACCATTGTTGTAACGGCCGTGTGTCTCTCTCTCTCTCCCTCCTCTAGTGTGCCAGACGGCGATGTGGAGATGGTGAGTCTGGAGCCGGACAGCGTGTCCTTCATGGAGGGCCTGGTGGCGGCGGCGGCCCGGGGGGGGCAACAGAACGGCTTCAGCCCCTCTCTGTATGAGGAGGACAGCTGTGACGCCCACCACCAGCCCAAACCTCCACAGGACCAGGAGAAGAAGAACCCCACACTGCAGCTAGAGGCCTGCCCCGTGGGTCTACACAAGGCTGTGTTACTGTATCCTATTGTATAGTCTGGACAACCATTACCCTAAACACTATTCCATTACAAGACTACAGTAATATCTGATAATGTCATTATTGATCGAACAGTGTATTTGATAGACATGCATCGACACATAGAATCGTCAATAGACAGATGGATTAACACAAGGCTGTGTTATTGGATCCTCTCACTATAGCTTTGTTGAATGGGTTGATTCGTTCAATTGTTCATTTAATAGGGATTGATACAATGACACATTTTAATTGTCAACTGTCGGCTGCGCTGCACCGTAATGTTTACCTTGCGCTAATATACAGCACCAGGCCATAGAAATGACTCTTAAACCTGTGTGGAGGTGTTATAACTTAACTGTGCTGCCGTAGTAATGAGGTCCTGCAGACGCCGTACAGTGACAACTTCCTGCTCCCCCACCTGAAGGACCTCAACTCTCAGCAGGTTATTGTGAGTAGCTACCTGTCTCATCTCCTTGACAATTTGCCATCGTTGGATCAATTCCATTTCATTCAAGTTGATTCAGGAAGTAAATTCCCATCTTCCTCATTGAAGAACAATACAATTGGAATTTTAGTTTACTTCTTTAATGGACTGTTTATTTCTATTTACTAGCAACGTATTAACTGCAGTTAGCTATGGGGATCTGTTGAGGCTATGGGGATCTGTTGAGGCTATGGGGATCTGTTGAGGCTATGGGGATCTGTTGAGGCTATGGGGATCTGTTGAGGCTATGCGGAGCCGTTGAAAGACTGATGGTTGCATCCTTCTGTTTCCTTTCCTCTCCTAGCTCTTTCTTCAGTACCTCCAGTTCGTCTATTTGAAATATTCCCAAGACGTCTACACACAAACGCCCGGTTTGAGATCGCCCACAATGACACAGGTTGGTAAATGGAAGTATTAAAGTTATACCGAAGGTATATACATATAATTATATTGTATAGCATTAACCTAAATGTGTGTATTTATAAATCTATATTTTTCTTCGTTTCTAGATCATTGACTGGGTGTGCTTGTTGTTGGATGCTCATTTCACAGTCTTAGTCATGACTCCTGATGCCAAAGGATTGCTGTCAAATCTCCACAGCTTTGTCAAGTCCCAGGTATATGCTTTCTCTTTGGTCCTCACCGCATAATGGTTCCCTTGAAAACAACTAGTGTCATTTGTATGAAGTTTTTATTGCCATGATAATAAAACCCTTTGAGGCACCCAGGGAGGAATGTTTACATCTTCAGTGGTTCAAACTGAAAAGACATGTTTCAGTTATAAATGGTAGCCATTTTGTGTCAACTTGAGTATCTGCGCACGTTGGCTGGTTTGCGCCACGCTGCTAAAACGTGGTAGCTACGGGACCAACCCAGCGGAGAAGTTTAGCCTCACGCTTCAACGCTCTTAGTTGTTGCGGAAATTGACACACTACTGCTGTTTACTTTGCATCTATGTAATCTCGCTTACGCACATACTGTATGTGTTTCTCTGTTGTAAGGGTTCATTTAACATATATCCCCATCTACCCATCCCAGGTGAAACTATTCTCTGAACTGGCGAAGCTCGAGGGCAGTCTTCAAGAGCTCCACAAAATGAAGCCATCGAAGGACATCGGCCAGTACTCCATAGAAGTCATTGAGCTGTTTTAGACTATATTTACAGATTATTTTTGAATAAAACTCTGCTGATGACCTCCTTGCCATTTCTCTTGGTCAGTTGCATCGTTGTGCTCCACTTTGTATTTGGTTCGCTACCAAAAGGTCCGTGGTTCCACTGCCGTAGCATTCCTACCTACTGTAGATGCCTACACTGGTCCGAGATCTGCTTGTGCGTTCAACAATGAGTTGGCTGTGCGGCGCACCAACAGATCTGGGATCAGTCCAGTAGATTCACAGATGTGTCGAGCATATGATTCTCTAGTTCTGAACTGTGTCATTGCTGAGACCTAGGTCGCCATAGCCGTGTGATAACCTGAGGACGAGTGTAGTAGAATTATGCAGAAAACTATATAGTCCCATGATAATGCAATGGCATAGATACTTTTAACCTATGGAACTTACTTCCCATAGGAATATGCAGAATACCGACATTGAAATGGAACTCAACCTTCCATATGGTTGACAATCTTGTGGTTAGATGTTATTGTATTTCGGACTGTGAATAACTGTACATCTCCCAATCACATTGTAGTGTTGGTACATGTTTTCTATAAATACATTCTAACAAAGTAAATTCTGAGTTCATGTGACAGTATTTGTATTAAAAATGCCCTATGCACAAAATGTCCCTCGTCTTTGTCCCATCATGATGAGTTGTATCGTTATCATATGCGTGTCTAAGGTAAGATGACATGGTACATGATATCAATATACACTATTTATGTATATACAAAAGTGTGGACACCCCTTCATATTAGTGGATTCGGCTATTTCAGTCACACCCGTTGATGACCGGTGTATAAAATCGAGCACACAGCCATGTAATCTCCTTTGACAAACATTGGCAGTAGAATGGCCTTACTGAAGCGCTCAGTGACTTTCAACGTGGTGCAGTCCTAGGATGACACCTTTCCAACTAGTCAGTTCGTCACATTCCTGCCCTGCTAGAGCTATCCCGGTCAACTGTAAGTGCTGTTATTGTAAAGTGGAAACATATAGGAGCAACAACGGCCTGGCCGCAAAGTGGTAGGCCACACAACCTCAGAATGGGACCCCTGAAGCACCAATGGAGGAGTACAGGAGCACAATCAATGACTTTGTGGTGTGGTGTGAGCAGAACCAACATCAGCAAAACAAAGGAGATGGTGGTGGACTTCAGGAGAACCAAGGCCCAACTGATTGCAGTCCCTATACAGCGGATGGATGTGGAAATGGTTGGGTCATACAAGTTCCTGGGAGTCCATATGGACAGCGGGCTGGTAACACCAGGGCCTTGTACAAAAAGGGCCTTTTTTGCAGTGGTGTGCTGGGGCGCCAACATAAAGGCTGGTGATGCTTCTCGGGTGAATAAGCTGATCAGGAAGGCTAGCTCTGTTCTGGGGATTAGCCTTGACACTAGAGGAGGTGATGGAGAGACAGATCCTGTCCAAACTGCTGGCCATCATGGACAACGTCCATGGTTATGACGCAGAAGAGCACCTTCAGTCACAGACTGATCCCACCACGGTGTGCCACAGGAGGTCCTTCCTGCCGGCGGCTATTAGACTATTTAATGCCTCACCGGGGTGCCGTGTCGTCGGCAACATAGAACACAGTTGTTATATATCACGTGCAATATTGTAAGTAATTCTTGGACTGAACTTACGTAGTCATTCACTCAGGAATGCATATTAGTATCCTGTCAGTTGTATCTTTTTTCATTGCTTTTAGTATATTGAATGTGCAATACGTGCATTTATCTGTAATTAAACCCTGCGCACTAAGGACTATTTTAAGGGACTTACTATTAGTACCCTAAATTATATCATACACACATTTAACTATTTAAGTATCTCTTCCTGTCATTTACCTGTACAGTTAATGTAACCATGCAAATATTCACTTACCTGTTCATTCAACCAAACTATATTAAGTAAACTATTATTACCCTCACTTATATCATACGTACATTTAGCTATTTCAGTATTTATCTGCCATAGACCTGAATTGTATAGTTAACCATGCAAATACTCTTTATTTATCTATATCTTGCAATATTTTTATCAAAAAAAATGTTTCACCTAACACTGTAACAATGTATAGTGTATATATTCAGCCATACTATACAATGTCTTTTTATAGATTTTTGCACTCCAGACTTCTTGTATTTTTATACTTTTTCATACTGCCGCTCTATGTATCATGTATCGTGTATCTGTCTTTTGTGTATTTCCGTTCTGGCATTTTGCACCAACGCTGTGTTTTTTTCGTTGCTGCTTAACATATCTTAATATATCTATGCTCTTGTGGGTGAATGGAAAAGCCTTCCCAGGAGAGTGATTTTGGAAGAAGATGGTCGACGAGCAGGTGTCCACATACTTTTTGTCATGTAGTGTATGTAATTGAGATCCACATCAATATTTTTTGCAATACTGTTAAAGGCTACTTTGAACATGCAACCAGAAGGAGGTGCCCTTTTCCATTGTGTTGTACCGCATATTGCATGAAGACAATAAGTAATATCAAGACATTAATTATATTGAAATGGGCGTAACAATTATATAGTTTAATGATTTGGACATTAGAAGTACTACATTTTAGCGGGAAACTTCCCATCAACTGATATTCTATCATCAAAAAGAAGTCGTTGTCGGCAGGATTCGAACCTGCGCGGGAAGATCCCAATGGATTTCTAGTCCATCGCCTTAACCACTCGGCCACGACAACTTGATATCTTCTACGTCAACTTACTCACAATTTAGCCCAGAAAGTGGCTGCTTCTATTTAAAATGTAGCTATAACATCGATATAATTCGACAACTTATGTTTGCTAGAATTAATAAGGCAATGTGCTTGCTTTAAAGAGAAAAGCCTTGACATAGACAAACTACAGAGATCATGCACCAAGTACAGTGACATTGTAGGCCTTATCTAAATAGGCTACATTTGAGAGCATAAACCATAGACTGTAATTAAATATAATGTAGCTGGGCCCTACCATAAGAGAGGGATTTAGGAAACAATGTAGCAAAACATTGAAACAAAATAACCAATGTAGCACAACAACTGCTACATTGGTAGGTTATGTCACAATCATTCCATGGTGATGGAACTGTCCTGATTTTCTTCGTTCTGGTCCAGAATGTTGAATGACGCCTTTCATAATATGTGCATCAATAAGTAAACACAATGCTTGAAAAAAACAATTATTTCCTATCCTATTTTTGTATAAATGCATAGAATTATCCAATGCAATACACAATATTTGATGAGTCTTTTTTTGCCATTCAAATAAGCTCATTGAATAACTCACTCTGCGTGAACAAAATTACAAATGGAGTCTCTTTGATAATAACAACACATGAACTACCAATAGCTACATGATTTAAATGTTGACATATAATTAACTTCTCCCTAATATGTGATCATATTAGCTGTAACTGTGAAATGATTCAGATCTTTCCTGTGTCCCGACTACGTACGCTCGCTTAGTTATATTCTGGCTAGAATGACGACGTCAGCTGCAAATTGACAACGCTGTTAACGTTGTAGTAAATCGACATTTTCTTGATTTGTAGGTATTGGCGTGGCGAGCGAACGTAAATAAACAATCGTGGGGGGGAATCACGTTTGCGTGGATAACACATTTTTATTAACTAAACGAGTCTACTGTAGAATAGTAGTCACGTGACCTCCACACAGGGCCTGCTGTCTGTTTTCAGTGGAGGGAGAGATCCGAAGAAAAATGGCGACTGCAGGCGACCTAAAGCGGGACGCCGGCCATTCTATCTGAACTTTCGACTAAAAATTGAGCCCGGGGCTTGGTGGGGCTAATTGAGCCTATTGCAACGTTGGTTAGGGTTTCCGAGGGTGCCCGTTTTCTCGGGTTTGCGTGGACTAGTCGCGCGCTAAAATTGAAATTAAAAAGAATACATCTACTACAATGCGAGGGAGAAGAGGAAGGCCGCCCAAACAGGCAGCGGAGATGCAGGAGGTTTCCCCTGGGCCAGTTCGTGCTTCTAGAGGGAGAGGGAGAGGGAGCCGTGGTAGGGGAAGGGGACGAGGACGTGGCCGCGGACGGGGTTCCGTGGTGGATACCGGCGATACAGAAATACATCGGAGGGAAGACTACCATTCGTCCAGGGGCCGGAGGAAAGTTGGAGGAACGACGACATCGCGGGGCAGAGGAAGAGGCAGGGGTTCGAGAGGTGGTCGCGGCAGCAGGGGGAGACGGCCACTGTGCAAGGTGGTCTACGATGACAATAGCGACGAGGAAGAGGATAATATTAGTTTGAGGTCGGAGGAAGACGAGCTTTTACACGAGAATCCCTCGTCGGAGTACGAAGAGGAGGCCGTGGACAATGAGTCCGATTTTCTGGAAGAATTACCAGATGAGGATGATGCTAGTTACTGTACGGAGAGCAGCTTTCGGAGCCATGATAGCACTCCAGGTACGTCGGCGTGCAAATGGCAATTTAGACACATTTTCCAAAGCGCTACAGTTTTTATTTAACACATTTGGGAAGCAAGCTGCATTGTTCAAAATGGAGATTGCACTCATAAACAGGCCTTTGTTTAGGAGCTCTGGCGATCGTCTGTAGGTCCCGCACATTGAACACTACTGTCGCCTCGCATGTTCTCGGTTAGAAATAAAATCAGCAACTTTCGGCGAAAATTGACACATTTGACGATGTGGTTTATTGTAATGCAAGTGTAATTGGTCATTTGCATAATTGCACCATTTTGCATGCAACATATTATTTGCAGAGGCGTTAGTTCCAGGGAAACATTGTTACTTTCCATCCATTCATTTAGTAATTTCCCTTAACGTTCATGCGTTAACAAGCCATGCTGCGCTATCTGGCTACAAAATATCACCATAAGATTTGTTTTGGAACTGCGCGTGCGTTTTTGAAAGTTTGTCGCGTTGCATGGCACGAATGTACTGTTATACAAATACTGTAGCAGATGTGAACGATAAATGGGCAGTTTAGTCAACTAGTTGTAATTTATCCCCCTCCCTTAGTTTAAACCGTTTTTCTCCCTTCAGAATATCAAGTGTTGTGATATGTTTCGTGAGATTGTGGTCAAATCAGCTTGACAAGACATCATCGCGCGGCCCTTTGTTTTGAAAAGAGGCGCTCTAATTTCACCTGTTGCAGCCTGAACTCATTATAATATCACTTACTAGATGGTACGGTAACCATAGCAATGCCAATCTGGCGACGTACACGAGCAAAAGCAAAGGCAACCTCATTTGAAATTATTTAATTTTATAAGTGTTGGAACTGGAAAGTCAATAGTTTTGTTGTTGCATAATGTCAAAACATAGTGAAAGTGCCATCGATTTCATTCACGTACTTTGGACTTCATGAAGTCCGTTTTCAAGAATATTGAAGAATAATTTAGTATTTTTCTAAATTATGCATAAGATTAGTATACATTATTTTACATTTTCTGATCTCATATGGTGGTGACTAGAATATTCTAAATTATAAAAATCCCATGTTTCTGTAGACTTGGAATGTGTCTACTGATTCATAATGAAATACCGAATTATATTTCCATAAAATTATAGATGTATTGATATGGTATTCATCCTAAAATGTCTGTATGTGAATGTATTTCATAACTTGCCCCACATCTCAAAAGCACAGAAGTGTACAGCCTAGACCACATGGTATTTCTTGAATCATAATTCTATCTCCATTGCACCCCAGTGACTGATTACACAAATAACCTCCTACCCCAAATAGGCCCGATTTACCTTGTGAATGTGGCTGAATTGTGCAAGGAGTGGTTTATGTGCCTTTCATATGACTTATAATCACACTGGGTCACAAATACATGCTTACACGTACACAGAGACTAGGGCCGGGAGGAATGAAGCCAGAGGTTTTTGTACACAGAGCCCTCTCTAGGGGGGCATATGCTCAGGGGAGAGGTGCTTGTTGGTAGTTTTTAATGTCATCTCATCTGTGCCTACGCCCTGTGTAATGTTTGAAATCTAATTTAAAACTAAAGTATGTTATACCTTCCTACTTCAGCTGATATCAGAGGATGTGGGATCCCTGGCTTTATGGTTTCACATTCTGAACTTGATCAGGGCCCATTTTCATAAAAAGTGCTGATTCAGTTTAGATGTTGACATTATAATGAGTAAGATTACATGGACAGGCTACTGGAGCTCAGGGTAGAGTGAGTGAAGGAAGGCCACATTCTCCCCTGCACAGTGAATACTCGTGTACCAGGTGCTAGGTTGGCTTATTTACATTTTTAAGACTTGATTTTTTTTCAAATCATTAGGTCTCTTTCCAAAGGGAGACATTATGTTTATAGAAGAGCTTCAGACTTTATATACACCATGGGTTTTCTGG
Source organism: Thymallus thymallus (assembly GCA_023634145.1). NCBI lineage: Eukaryota > Metazoa > Chordata > Actinopteri > Salmoniformes > Salmonidae > Thymallus > Thymallus thymallus. The sequence goes on along the minus strand of CM042394.1, from coordinate 10,620,144 downwards.
AGGGGTAAAAAATACAAGTCTGTTATAACCAATAGGTTATACTTGAAAGTTGATACAACAAAAATAATGCACACATTCACAGAGCTCTTATCAATAAATAGTTACACACTCAAATGTGTTGAATAAGAAGCCCTTCCTGTTTGATAGAAACATCGACAGCCATTATGATTGATCGAAATTGTTCTTCCTGCTTTAGCTCATTCAGTATGTATCTAGCTTTGTCTTTGTACTGTTGTGTTTCTCAGAGTCCAGCACTCGGTATTGAAGGACCTTTTTTTTCCTGACCCCATTTTATGTCTCTTGATTGATTTTATTTCTTTACATAATTTCTCTCTCTCTCTCCATCCCTCTCTGTCTCAGGCCGGAGGGGGAGACGCCCGCACCGGCCCCGCTCACCCATCTTCGAGGCCAAGGAGGTGCCACCCCTGGAGCTGCCCAAGTCCTCGGAGGACCTACTGGTGCCGGCCAATCAGCTCCTCAACATCTCGGCCGTCTATGAGGTGCTACGCAACTTTGGCTCGGTCCTACGCCTCTCGCCGTTCCGCTTCGAGGACTTCTGTGCAGCGCTGGCGGGCCAGGAGCAGTGCACCCTCCTGTCTGAGACCCACACTGCCCTGCTCAAGGCCATCCTGCGCGAGGAGGACACGTCCAACACCACATTCGGTCCCGCCGACCTCAAGGACAGCGTCAACTCCACGCTCTACTTCATTGACGGCATGACCTGGCCTGAGATGGTGCGCGCCTACTGCGAGAGTGACCCAGAGTACCGCCAGGTTCTCCCTTTACTGGAGGGTGAGGAGTATCCCTACGAGCCCCTCGAGAGCAAAATTAAGGTCCTTCAATTCCTCGTGGACCAGTTCCTGGCCACCAACCTAGCTAGAGAAGAGTTGATGTCGGAGGGGGTGGTGGCGTACGACGACCACTGCAGGGTGTGCCACCGGCTAGGGGACCTCCTCTGCTGCGAGACGTGCTCGGCCGTCTACCACCTGGAATGCGTGAAGCCGCCGCTGGTGGAGGTACCCGAGGACGAGTGGCAGTGCGAGGTGTGCGTGGCGCACAAGGTGCCCGGCGTGGTGGACTGTGTGACAGAGGCGCAGAAGAGCCGGCCATACATCCGCCAGCTGCCAATCGGCTATGACCGCCACCGCCGCAAGTACTGGTTCCTGGACCGCCGCATCGTGGTGTAAGTAGACAGCAACAAACATATGTTCACTCACTCCAAAATTATACTGAACAAAAATATAAACGCAACATGCAATCATTTCAACGATTTTACTGAGTTACAGATCATATAAGGACATTTAAAATAAATAAATTAGGCCCAAATCTATGGATTTCACGACTGGGCAGGGGCGCAGCCATGGGTGGGGAGCCGGGCCCAGCCAATCAAAATGAGTTTTTCCTCACAAAAGGCTTTTATTACAGACATAAATACTCCTCAGTTTCATCAGCTGTCTGGGTGACGGGTCTCAGATGATCCCGCAGGTGAAGAAGCCAGATGTGGAGGTCCTGGGCTGGTTACACGTGGTCTGCGGTTGTGAGGCCGGTTGGACGTACTGCCAAATTCTCCTAAAGGATGTTGGAGATGGCTTTGTGCGTTTTTTGTGCATATGGAAAAAATATGGCATCTTTTATTTCAGCTCATGAAACATGGGACCAACACTTTACATTTGAGAGATTTATTTCCCAGTTTCAATTGTAACAGGGAAATGGCAGACGGTGATTGTGTCAGCATGATAATGCAAGGATCTGTACACAATTCCTGGAAGCTGAAAATATCCCAGTTTTGTAAACACACAAATATGCTCTGGATCGACGTGTACGTCAGTGTGTTTCAGTTCCCACCAATAACCATCAACTTCGCACGGTCATTGAAGATGAGTGGTGGTCACACTGACTGGTTTTCTGATCCACCTCCCTACTATCTGTGACCAACAGATGCATATCTGTATTCCCAGTCTTGTGAAATCCATAGATTTAGGGCCTTTCAGTTCATACAGAAAGGAATCCCTTTGACACTTCTATCTGCTCTACAATCAGAGGGATTGAATGATGGGCTAGGGGCTGTTGTCTCACCTGGGGCTGTTGTGGAGGACTGGGCCTGGTCTATAATGTCCCTGCCTACCGACACCTTCTCTGTCTTTGAAAGGATGCCGTTGTATGAACTGTTTTCTGTCCTGACACTAGGAGGAACATGACGGAAAACAGTTGTCATCACAATGTGAAATGAAGAAGACCGCGATACTGAACTGAGTATAGGGTCTAAACTGGGCCCTTTTCAAGGAAAGGGATGTGTTGGAAGGCAACCGCTCATGGTTACCCATGTCTTTCTATAGAAAGGTCCTTTGGAGGAAGAATGTGCAGCATATATATAACACTTTTATCTAAACCAGTGTTTCTTAGGTAGCCTAGCGGTTAGTGTTGGACCAGTAATTGAAGGGTCCCTGGTTCGAATACCCGAGCCGATAAGGTGAAAAATCTATCTGTGCCCTTGAGCAAGGCACTTGACCCTGATTTGCTCCAGCGGTGCTGTACTACTATGGTTGACCTTTTACCTGGTCCTGGGGACATTTTTGTTTTTGGCCTTGCACTACACAGCTGATTCAAAGGATCAATTCATCAAGCTTTGATTTCAGTCAGGTGTGTAATGCTAAGGCAAAAACAAAAATGTGCAACCCTTTGGGTCACCAGGAACTGGGTTAAGAAACATTGATCTAAACATTCTTTACAAATTATACAGATTGGTGTTTACCTTCTGTGTATCTCTGCCTGTCGCACCTCCAACAGTAGTCTTAGGTCAGCTACAGGGTAAAACAATTTTTGGGGAGAGTTTGACATGCAACTTATGAGAATATGTTACACGTATAATGGCAATATGAAGAACGATACGTTTGGCTGCAAAGATTGGGGCAGGATCGATTCCCATTGCTACCCTATAGGCAAGCAACAAGGACTTGAATGTGATGCACGCTGCTGATGAGAGCCAGTAGAGTGTGAAGGAGTTTTACACAGTCTGGTAGGGGGACACAATGGAGTTGTTTACTTTGACAGAGGTCTTGAAGCAAGCAGGCCTTTCCAGGGAATAAGAGCAGCTTCTCTTGTCAATGTCGAGCTCGAGGGGGTGGTATCCAATAACTCTGTGTGGTTGGGAAGTCTCAGCAATACTTACGCGAGGTCCCAAATTGCTCCCTACCACATTTTGTTTCTGCAGATCTGTAAGGTGTGAGATCTACCATTGCACTGCTTATAGCCTACCCGTCCAGAACCTACAGATCTGCAAACATCAAGGGGTTAGAGCCGTGGCGGACAGAGCGCTTTAGGACTGGCATTTAGACCTAACTTTCTTTCCTGGTCTTTGATATGTCTTGGGTTTTTAATCCAGTGGACAATGACATAGTGTACATTGCTCTGACATAACCATAAAGTACATTTTGGGACCTAATACCACAAAATATGTTGACATGTAGTAAATTAACTGTCAGTTGGTAGATGCAAAAAGTATCTTTAGCTGACCAGCCATCCTACCTTATGTAGGGGTCTTGGAGGTATAGCTATTGGCTATAAGCCTTCATAGGTGTCTCTATTTTAGCTAATAAATCTCCCACTAACAAATGTAGCTGGCTAGCTAGCTAGGATCGTTATATTAGCTTAATGAAATAAGTGTTTGTTAGCCAACTTGCAAGCTAGGTGAAAGAGTTGTTTATACGTTGGCTAAAAACTAGCTTTTACTTTTTGTTTATTTAGCTATACAAGCAAGCTGAAACTGCACACCTCTGAAAAGAAGCCCTGTCGGCCAGCTGACAGCTTATTATGCTAGCTAGCTTATTCAAGTGTGAGGGAGGGTGAGCCGAGAGACATCCGTACGAGCGCAGCCATCTACACAGGAGTGTTCACAACTAGCTAACAAGCTTGCGGCTAATGCAGCAATCGCTATGCCAACACATAAACAGCTAACTCTTGCCGTTCCACCCTGTTGCTAAAGCTAGCTAGCTAGCCCCGACAAAAGCGCCAAAAATTCAGGAATATATTTGAAAAGTGATCATTACTTCTTTATTCACGTGTACAGTGTCAATTTCAATCAGACACTGACGTTGTCCATCTACGAAACACTAATAACCTGGAATCAAAATTGAAGCTTGATCATGTTCAAGCTGTGACCTTAACTACCTACAGGGTCAGCCCCTGGAACAAATTAGGGTTAAGTGCCATGCTCAACGGAAAAATCGACAGGTTTTCACTTTGTCAGCTCGGGGATTCGATCCAGTAACCTTTCGATTACTGGCCCAACGCTCTTACCTACTAGGCTACCTGCCGCCCTTACATGACAGATGGCACTCTTCAATGATTTTATTGAAATAACATTTACGTCACTTGTTTAGCTTCTCTGGTAAGTTATAGAAAGGCCAATTCCTCACTGTTTGAAGTATAATGACAATGTAAACACTCAAATATGCGATTGCATATAAGCCAGCTATTCAGCACTAGTCACAGTGGGAACCTTAGAGTAGAGTGTCACACACACACCTGAGCAGAGGGATTCGAAGGTAGCCTTCACTGTCTCATTGCCACTCCCACTCAAGAAAGTGGCCTTCAGTGGGAGTCTTGAGATGCTGACTAGTCTGTTTGAATACAGCCTAAGGCTAGTGAGACCCAGGCCTAGACCCAACTGTCAAATTGTTAATTTTGTTGACGTTTGAAGTGAGCCTTTGTCTCATGCATGCCTAGCGTGCTCCAAGGTCTTACAACTTGATTTACCCTATAGTCATGTTTTCCTTGATTGCAGCTAAGTCAATGTTAAAACTTAAAGGACAACTCCACCACTTTTATACCTCATTTCCATGATCTCCAGCACGATACCAGTGTCTACATGCAGTGTATGTGAAAACGGAGCATTTCTACGTTCAACCCGATGACATAATCAAAAGTTAAACCATTTTAAAAAACGGGGATTTTCAAACACTGTAAGATTCGCGGCGACGTGGCGCAAGAAAGTCCCCTCCCGCTGGCTAGGAACTCGTTTTGAAAATCACTGTTTTTCTTACTTTTAATTCTAACCTGTGATGTCACAGAGATGCATTTTTTTTAGGAAGCACGTCTTATCTTTGCGACCACAGATCATATAAATGTGCCGTCTTCACACATCTAGACACGCAGATAATGAATATGAGTTTGAAAAGTGGCGGAATAGCCCTTTAAGGAAAACTGGCGCCATGGAAGACACTGATAGAAGACACTTGTATTAAATAGTTGTCCCTACTATAGTATGTCCTCACAATGTAGAAGGTGTCTGTGGTTAAATGTTCTTCATTCCAGTGCTCTTCATTTGATGATGGCGTCAATTAATCAAAGACATCTCTCTCCCTCTCTCCATCCTGTCTCTCTCTCCATCCTCTCTTTCTTATTCTCTCCTTCCCTGTCCCCTCCATCTCCCTCTTATCTCTCTCCCCTCCTCTTTTCCTCTCCATCCCTGTCTCGCTCCCTTCCTCCACCCCCAGTGAGGAGGACGGTGAGCAGGAGGACAAGACCATCTGGTACTACAGTACCAAGGTACAGCTGGCTGAGCTGATCGACTGCCTGGACAAGGGCTTCTGGGAGGCCCACCTGTACGCCACGCTGGAGGAGATCAGAGACGAGGTGCACACGCACATGGACATCACCGAGGAGCTCACCAACAAGGCCCGCGGCGCCAACAAGTGCTTCCTCACCGCCGCCAACGGTAAGAGATGTGGACACGTTCAGATAGATATAGGTTGTGTAGAACAAACATGCCCTATCTGAAATGTTAAATATGGTAGAATAAAAAATCTCTATTCGTGACATTTCTGCAACGTTTGGGATTTTTCTTCTTTTATTCTAGGACTGGTGTTGTCATTTCAGAAGGAGGTTGTTGCATTTGTCTGCGTAGTTATTGACTATTAAACTAGCGGTATTACACACGTGCCTAATCAATGCAGTTCTCTGTACGCTGTTAGATAACTAACTTATAAATGCCCCGTAGCACACATCCTGTTGTTTCATTCCTTTTGAAGGTTATCATTGTGTTCCCATCATTGGAAGGGTGAAAAGCCTTACATTAAATCTATTGAGACCCCAGTGAATTTTGAGCACATTTCGGGTAAAGCTGTTATGTATTTGTTTTTACATTATAACGTTTTTTTTTTTGTTTTTTTTTGTCAAATAAGGCAGTTTGTCCTTGTCCCAAATGGCACCCTATTCCCTACGTAGTGCACTACTTTTGACCAGGTCCCATATGACTGGTTAAAAGAAGTGCACTATAAAGAGAAAAGGCTGCCATTTTGGGATGCAGGCTTAGTCAGGAGGGGGTACTTCTAGTAAGGAGTATTTGACTCTGACAAATGAAATCAATCATTGGTTGTTTTGGCTGTTGCCCGTCTGAGAGAAAGGAGCGCGACTAGATTGGCCCAATTCAAAGAGATTTGTGATTCGCTGTCATTCCCATCAGTCATTGGTTTAGCCTCTAGGCAACTACTCTCTCCCCCTTCGGTTCCTCCCCTATGGTGAATGGATGGTTTTAAGAGATGAGCCAACACTTACTCTGGCTGTGTCCCAAAATGGTAAATGCAGTGTACTTCTTTTGACCAGGGCCCATTGGGTGCCTTTTTTTGGGGCGCAGCTGCGCTCTGTCTCTTGGTGTGTTTGTGTTATATTCTTAATGGGCATAATTTTCTCTGTTCGGTTGGTTCCAACTAGCCTGCCGCTTGTCTCCTGCCCACGGCTGCACCTCCCAGTGTTGTCGGTCTATGAGTTGGTAATGTGAGGGCGTGCGCACACACGCTTGCTCATTTCAGATCCTTGTGTGTGTGTGTGTGTGTGTGTGTGTGTGTGTGTGTGTGTGTGTGTGTGTTTTACAGCTATGACTCATGCAAGTTGTGCACATTTGCATTGTGTGTGCGTGCATAAGTCTGCTCATTTGCATATCATGTAAGGCTCTACATATAGTAGTCCATATATGGTAGTGCTGGCAGTTATTTTTTTTTAAATTGTTTAACTGATTTGTCAGTTCAATTATTTCAATTCCATTTTGTTCTGTGTTTTTCTATGTGGACATTGCGCTGCAGTTTCTCTAGAGATAAATCACATCATGCCTGAATAGTAGGGAGTTGTCGTTTCCAACAGGCCTAAGTTCTACATAGTTTAGCGCAGAAATCGTGATAATTAATGGTTAATAAGTGATGGGTAGTCACTACCATCGTGGGACTTTATTTATTTATTTTCTGTGTTACAGCTTTCAACCAACATAATCCATAATCCTGATGTATTGACCTCTTTCAACCTCTACAACCACTATGATTATTATTTGACCCTGCTGGTCATCTATGAACATTTGAACATCTTGGAGAAAGAACTGGCCTTAATGGCCATGAATTGTTATAATCTCTACCCGGCACAGCCAGAAGAGGACTGGCCGCCCCTCAGAGCCTGGTTCCACTCTAGGTTTTGCCTTTCTAGGGAGTTTTTCCTAGCCACCGTGCTTCTACATCTGCATTGCTTACTGTTTGGGGGTTTTAGGCTGGGTTTCTGAATAGCACTTTGTGACATCGACTGATGTAAAAAGGGCTTTCTAAATACATTTGATTGATTGATCGATAGTGCATTTGTTTAAAAAATATATAAATTTGTTTAAAACAAAATACATCGAACTGACCTCAAAAAACACTAATCGCTCCGCCCTAATGTATGTGACCAGCATACCGCTATCCGTCTCCCCCCTAAATCCACTATTATCATAGTGGATTTACCCTGCCTTCCCAAAGCAATATCCAAAACATTTTCAAACCCCTGGTATTTGGGTGAGTAGGCCCTAATCAGTGGGGCAGTGGCAGATTGTCTGGCTGGTTGTGTTTGAGGGCCTCTATCTCCTCCTGTGCCGTCTTGGCCTGGCTGTAGGCTCTGAGCTCTGGGGGCTGTGGCACTGCTCCAGCAGGCTTCACTGGGAGGAGGTCCAAGATGGCAGCACTAAATGCCTCTGAGGCAGAGGGAGAGGGAACGGGCTGAGAGGGAGATGGTCGTTGGTGGGGGGGATTGGCTGTTGAGGAACAGTGGAATAATATGGAGGCAAAAAGGAAAGAAAGAGGAGGAGAGAGGAAGGTGACGAAAGAAAGATAGAGGGAGATGGAAGAAGAGGAGGGACATGGCTGTGCTGAGAGAGAAGGAGGGAGATGGAAGAAGAGGAGGGACATGGCTGTGCTGAGAGAGAAGGAGGGAGATGGAAGAAGAGGAGGGACATGGCTGTGCTGAGAGAGAAGGAGGGAGATGGAAGAAGAGGAGGGACATGGCTGTGCTGAGAGAGAAGGAGGGAGATGGAAGAAGAGGAGGGACATGGCTGTGCTGAGAGAGGAGGAGGGAGATGGAAGAAGAGGAGGGACATGGCTGTGCTGGGTGTCCTCCTGTCTTCTATACATAGCCAAGTTAGCCAAGCCAGATCAGCTGTGCCAAACGTCGCTGGTTCTGAGAGTGAGGGGCCCAATTGTCTAACACCAGAGAGCCTGCCAATTTTCTCCTCCTCTGCCCCCTCTGTCTCCCCCTCTATCTATCTCTCTCTCTCTTTATCCTGTTCTCCAGTTACATGAATACTACCCAGTCATGTCGAAGGGCCTAGGGACCAGTACAGCCATTCCGTGGCAAAACCTTACTCTCCAGTCCCAGTTTGGCTGGGCTCCAAACACTTTCCTTCTCTCCTCTCCTTCATGACAACTGATCTGATTTAAAGAACAAATGGGATGGTTGAATGTGATAGGGTGTTAAGACTACCCAATACTTTGACCTATCAGTGGTCTCGATGTGACGACAACAATAATAGGAAGCTGTTGCAACGGCTTCCTATTTTTAGATTGGGACTCGTGTCTGTAGCCCTGGTCCTAGATCTGTTTCTGTTTGACATGGCAGTGACCGTAGGACTTTGTTATAAAGTATAAACAGATCTGGGACCAGATTACTGTAACTGTACCATGGTGATGGACACGGATACAGCCTGTTGATGTGTCTCCCATTGAGGATGAAGGGTTTGAAATCTCACCAGCGAGTCTACTTACGACACACTCCTGCACACACACACTGTGTGGAAATTACGTTATGTCAGAGCCTTTTACACACTTTCCCTCTCACACGCACGTAGACAAACACACCACTCACACACACAACGATAAGATACTGGAATTGGCAGAGCAATGACAGATCCCAGATTGGGCCCCCCCTAGGAAGACTCATTAGGCTGCTGCAAAGGCTTCTCCACCGCCCACACACACGCTCTCTCCAGTGACAAATGACAGAGGAAGTAGGCTATCATTGATGCCTGAAACAACCTGATTTTCTTTGTCACAATTCCATCCTTTCCCCCCCTCAAAAAAATAATGAAATAACCTGAGTAGGACTGCATGTGGTCCTGCGAGAGTGGAAAGCTACTGCTACACCATGGTCCTACAGGCTCTACGAGCTGTTTGATATTTCTGTGTCTTTGTTTTACCGCGTTGAACAGTTGTATAAAGCCGTGGCAATTTCTGGTTATGCGGCTATCATTTCAGATAAGTGTCATTTTGAGGCGGTTTTCAATTCAAAGCACAGCTGGGTACTAATGTGTTCATTCTCAAACGGACTACATGGGTATTCCTATAGAATAGCCCGGGAAAAAAGCACAGTTGGTAGCAAGCTTTCAAGCATATGTTTGAATGTTTGATTCATCTGGCGTTATTGAGCCATGGTCAAATCAGACAATGTATTGATTAGGTGTACTCTTGGCGTGGGATAAAGCTCCGGGCGAATGCATAGGCTGACCGTTGCTTGCTGGCCAGAAAACGAAGAGTGCTCTAGTCAATGAAACAGTAGTTTATGCTCCGACAGTATGGCTAATCACCGTTCTCTAACTCTGACTTTATTGTGTTGTCCTTGATAGTGTTTAGTCTGTACACTGCTAGTTAATTTATATTTTTGGCTTAATGTTTATTTTTTATTTATATATTCTTTTAAGTTTCTTTAGTTTTCCCACAATTAAACATTTAGACATACATAATATGTATTTAAATCATCTAATCAATCAATTAAATGAATCAATAAGTCTGTGACCTCTCCCTTCTCCAGAGGAGATCCTGGACCGGCTGAGGGCCAAGCAGGAGGAGGAGCTGGAGGAGGTGAAGCGCCGGGCAGCCGAGGAGAGGGAGAAGGCAGAGGCGCAGAAAACTCTCCAGAAGGAGGAGGAGACGGAGGGGGGAGAGCCCAAGGAGAAGACTGATGACCTAGAGAAGAAGGGAGAAGAGGGCTCAGTGGAAGGCAAGGCTGAGAAGGACAGCGACCAGGCGTCCAAGGAGGGGACCACCGTTACAGGTAAGAGACTCACACACACAGACCATCTAACTAGAGCTACTGCTGCACCATGGTCCTACAGGCTTTACGAGACGTTTTATATTTCTGTGTCTGGATATAGAGCGATGTAAGCATCCCCACACCCAAGTTTTACACAATGCCTACTAGTCTTATTACAGTACAGCGTCTTCGATATATACTGAACCCACGCTGGAAGTGCTTGTGCACATACCATAACAAAGTCTGATACATACACTTTGAACTCTGTTTGAGATGTTTTATTGGCCGCCATCTTGGCACCAAAAGTTCCAAGTTAATTACGTTCTAGCGAGAATGCAAATTTAGAATGGAGTTAGACTGGTGTCAATATGTAGGATAGTTTGCCAAACTCTGAATATCAACCACTCTGATTGTAGCCGCGCTGGCTCCCTCTACCGGTGAGGGTTTCATCCCAGAGGGGAGTAAGCCTGATCTCCCAGCTCCACAACCCACCCTCCCCGCAACAGAGGCCCCCAGCCCTGCCGTGAGGGGGCAAGACCTCCCTACCGAGGCCCGAGAGCCTGGGGACGAGGCCCAAACCAACATGGAGGGCGTGCAGGAGGCTGAAGGTACCAAGGGGATGGTGTCACTGTGAACCCCATTCATCAACCCCCTCCATTCACTTCCCGTGCTTGGGTTGTTCCTCTCCTCACATATCGCTTTCCCCTTGTCGGACCGCTCTCCCATTGGTCGCTGTCTCTCTTGCATCCCTCATTTTATTGGCTGTCAAGCTTCTCAATAATCCCACAAACAGCAGGATTTTTCAACCTTTGCAAACACCTGAATTTCAGCTTCGGTATTGAACGCTTGTCGCAACTGTGCTGAATACCTGCTTTTATTTAATTCCAAAAAGAACACTTAAAGCTAATTGCTTTGATATGCATGAATCACATTGACTTTCAGACAAAGCATTTAATTTTTAACCTTGCGGCCTGTTTTATCCAGTCAGTACAAGTGCATTGCTCCTGGCTTCCTTGCTTGTTATCAATATCATATCTTGCCTCAGAGAACATGGCTCATTGTGAAGTTGAACCATCATGGCTGCCATGATTTCAATATCCATCTTCATGCTTTGCATAAAAAAAAAAAAGAGCTTCACCTTTACTGTACTAGGGGTGTAAAAAGCAAGTGTGTTCCTGTCATGTTCCTTATCTGTTGACAACCATATTCACCTCTGGGTAGACGTTGACCTCAGGCTCAGATCTAGGATCAGCCTTATCCATCCCTTACCATTTAGGAGGGAAACTCAGAACTGACCTTGGATCAATGTTTAGGGGCAACGTCATCCTACTCCCCCATGCTCTTCCCCTAAAGGGGGGATTAGTCATGCCTTTAATGCATGGGTCCCGATCATTATTACTGTGAATCATCATAACCCTATTGGCTGTGTAAAAGGTTGTGTGTGTGGCCACTACAGGCATGACGTGCATGCTGCTTCATGACACTAGAGGGAGCTATTGCATGTCATTTGAACTTACTCTTGACAAGGGACTGTGTCTTCTCTTGAGAAGTCCACATCCCAGGCAAACAAAATATAGATTTAATTACATGCCACAATCCAAAATGAATGAAAAAGATAGGCACCGTATAATTTCCGGATTCCCTGGTGCTTATCCAATCATGTGTGTCGAGGCATATAGCTGCATCTACAAACATGATTGCATGGGATATGGACTCATCTTGACGTATGACACATTCTGACGTCTTAAAATATCTGTCAAACTTTTATTTTGCATTATAACATCCCTTTAAAGCATGATTTTAAATAGTGACGTTTTTTTGTGGTTTTAGAGAAGGCAGGTTCTGAGTCTAGCTCTCCCAGTGGAGAGGGGGTCCCCAGCCTGAGCCAGCCCCCTCAGCCCGGTGGTGAGGAGAACAGCAACAGCAGCACCATTGCCAGGGAGGCCCCCAGGGGCCCGGAGGAACCCGACCTGGCCGACAGGTCCTCTCAGTCCTCTGTCAACAGCCAGGACGACCAGGGGGTGAACGGCGAGGCCGGTGGCAAGCGGTCGGCAATCACTCCGGGCGGCCGCATGGTGACCCGCCTGCGTAACCCGGAGAGCAAGCTGAGCCAGCTGAAGAGCAAGAAGGTGGAGGAAGCCGTCCACGAGGCCAACAAGGGCTACAAGGAGGGCAAGGAGGTGATCACTATCCATCTACAAACATGACTGATTAGCAATTGCATCCATAGCTATCCTCAGTTTGTTGCACGTGTGTACTGTGGGGCAAATGTTTTATTTCAATTTGAGTGTCGTTCGTCTGTTATCAAACTCATCATGTATTTGATTTACCTTTGATTTGACCCACCCCTTCTCCTCACACCAGGTGCTGGTGGTGACCCCGGCGGGCGACGTGTCGCGCCTCAGCACGCGCAGCCTAACAAGCAAGGAGGTGGTAATGAAGGGCACACTCAGCCACTTCTTCAAGCTGGGCCAGGAGGGCAAGTACCGCGTCTACCACAACCAGTACAGCGGAAATACGTTGGCCCTCAACAAGCCCCAGCACCGTGAGGACCTGGACAAGCGGCGACACCTCTCGCACAAGGTAAACTTAAGTTCAACATAACTTATTTTAAGGTAACTCGCTTGCACACAACTGAAGGAGTCAACAAAAACTTGAACAGTTTTAAATTAAACTCTTTAAAGGGATACTTTGAGATTTTGGCAATGAAACCCTTTATCTACTTCCCCAGAGTCCGATGAACTCGTGGATACAATTTTATGTCTCTGAGTCCAGTATGAAGGAAGTTAAAGTAGTTTTGCGAGCAAATGCTAACTAGCATTAGCGCAATGACTGGACGTCTACAGGATAGCAATTGCGCTAGCGCTAGTTAGCAACTGTCTTCAAACCGCACTCAGAGACTTAAGAATGGTATCCATGAATTTGTCTGACTGCTGGGAAGTAGATGAAGGGCTTCATTACCAAAAACTCAGAAGTATCTCTTTAAGTCTTTGTTGCCTCCTTTCAGGCGTCTTTGTACAGTATCTTGTACAGTACTGGCCCTCTATCCTTGTCTCCATTCAGTCGTCTTTGTACAGTATCTTGTACAGTACTGGCCCTCTATCCTTGTCTCCATTCAGTCGTCTTTGTACAGTATCTTGTACAGTACTGGCCCTCTATCCTTGTCTCCATTCAGTCGTCTTTGTACAGTATCTTGTACAGTACTGGCCCTCTATCCTTGTCTCCATTCAGTCGTCTTTGTACAGTATCTTGTACAGTACTGGCCCTCTATCCTTGTCTCCATTCAGTCGTCTTTGTACAGTATCTTGTACAGTACTGGCCCTCTATCCTTGTCTCCATTCAGTCGTCTTTGTACAGTATCTTGTACAGTACTGGCCCTCTATCCTTGTCTCCAGTCGTCTTTGTACAGTATCTTGTACAGTACTGGCCCTCTATCCTTGTCTCCATTCAGTCGTCTTTGTACAGTATCTTGTACAGTACTGGCCCTCTATCCTTGTCTCCGTTCAGTCGTCTTTGTACAGTATCTTGTACAGTACTGGCCCTCTATCCTTGTCTCCGTTCAGTCGTCTTTGTACAGTATCTTGTACAGTACTGGCCCTCTATCCTTGTCTCCGTTCAGTCGTCTTTGTACAGTATCTTGTACAGTACTGGCCCTCTATCCTTGTCTCCGTTCAGTCGTCTTTGTACAGTATCTTGTACAGTACTGGCCCTCTATCCTTGTCTCCGTTCAGTCGTCTTTGTACAGTATCTTGTACAGTACTGGCCCTCTATCCTTGTCTCCGTTCAGTCGTCTTTGTACAGTATCTTGTACAGTACTGGCCCTCTATCCTTGTCTCCGTTCAGTCGTCTTTGTACAGTATCTTGTACAGTACTGGCCCTCTATCCTTGTCTCCGTTCAGTCGTCTTTGTACAGTATCTTGTACAGTACTGGCCCTCTATCCTTGTCTCCGTTCAGTCGTCTTTGTACAGTATCTTGTACAGTACTGGCCCTCTATCCTTGTCTCCGTTCAGTCGTCTTTGTACAGTATCTTGTACAGTACTGGCCCTCTATCCTTGTCTCCGTTCAGTCGTCTTTGTACAGTATCTTGTACAGTACTGGCCCTCTATCCTTGATGCATGTTTTTTTGTTTTAGATGTACAGTGCTTTGTGATTTTTTTGTAATGAAAAGCTCTCTATATATATATAAAACGTTTATTCTATTATTCAGTTTTGCATGACGCCGGCAGGCGACTTCAAGTGGAACGGCTCCATCCACGGCTCCAAAGTGCTGACCATCTCCACGCTGCGCCTCACCATCATCCAGCTGGAGACCAACGTGCCCGCACCCTTCATGCACCCCAACTGGGCCTCACACAGGTACGGCTGGAATGTGGCCTCTGGATGTTTTTTTTAAAAGATCCTAATTGGTTGATTTACATGTTATGAAAGAATATGATCAAAATGTTATTAACCAATAGGATTCTAAGCCGGGGGAGGGGGTTGTACTAAGCTATATGGAATTGTTTTAAGAAAGTAATACCAAGGATCCTTAAGCTTTTTGATTTAGAATTTTAAGACCACCTTAAGTATCCCAAAAGTTGGGGCCTTACTGCTATTAGCCCATACAAACACATTGAATAACAGATTCACTACATGGAACAACAGATAGTCCTTACTGCTATTAGCCCATACAAACACATTGAATAACAGATTCACTACATGGAACAACAGATAGTTCTTACTGCTAATAGCCCATACAAACACATTGAATAACAGATTCACTACATGGAACAACATATAGTTCTTACTGCTATTAGACCATACAAACACATTGAATAACAGATTCACTACATGGAACAACAGATAGTTCTTACTGCTAATAGCCCATACAAACACATTGAATAACAGATTCACTACATGGAACAACATATAGTTCTTACTGCTATTAGACCATACAAACACATTGAATAACAGATTCACTACATGGAACAACAGATAGTTCTTACTGCTAATAGCCCATACAAACACATTGAATAACAGATTCACTACATGGAACAACATATAGTTCTTACTGCTATTAGACCATACAAACACATTGAATTACAGATTCACTACATGGAACAACAGATAGTCCTTACTGCTATTAGCCCATACAAACACATTGAATAACAGATTCACTACATGGAATGACAGCTTTGTTCTGAAGTGTGTTCTATATCTGAGAGATTTTAAAAAGCATATTTATTTAGTTTTTTTTGTATTTAACCCCATATTTTTTTGCCATGAAACAGTCTCCATATATACTTCCATAACGTTTTTCAACTGGGACCTTCAGACGAGTCTTGTGAGGACAGACGCCCTAGAGCAAAACAATCAACATGTACTTGTTTGTGAGAGTCACCTTTTACACTGAGTACTCATATATTAGTGTGTAGGCCAAACCGACTTCGGACGAGTCCCAGTATGCTTGTGTGGGTTGTAGAGCAAAACGGAGAACATCATTGTGTTTGTGAGTGTTGTAGTTTTGTAGGCCAAACCGTTCGGACGCTTCAGATGAGTTTGTGACGAGACCGATGTTCGGTGTGTATCATGTTCTGACAAACACCGCTCTAGCTCTGTCACCTTTTACCGCAGATGTGAAAGTGCATGCGGTGGATTGAGACTCATCCAATGCAGATATTTCTAGCTTAAACCGCCATATATTTGTGTATATATATATTCATTTATTTTGTAATGCTAATTAGATTTTCGCAGGGGGGCGTGGACATCGTCCTTGGGGTGTTTAAGTGTTAATTTAACCATTGTGTGCTCTTCTGACCCCAGCAGTCCCTGGTGACCGATAAAGTCACACTGTCATGATTTGATGTCACCATGCTTCCATATGACGGATAACACCATTGTTTTACTGTCTTTGGCTTTGTTTTGGTTTTCATCAGGAACAACTGGATTAAGGCGGTGCAGATGTGCAGTAAGGCCAGGGAGTTTGCCCTGGCCATGGCCATCTTGGAGTGTGCCATTAAACCTGTGGCCCTGCTTCCTGTCTGGAAGGACGCGCTGGGACACACCAGGCGAGTAGACTCCGAGCACACACACAACGCACAGTCACGTCTTTCACTTTAAACTGGCATCAAGTCATCAAGAGAGACGATTTTATCGTCTTAGAATGAGTGCAAACCCTAGACGTGGCGGCTGCTGAATACCCGGGGCGCGGGTGGTTGGAGTTGTCAACAAGGCAGCATTAAAGAAATATGATGCCAGGTTTTCAAACTACCGATAGTTTCTTTGAGAAGATATATAAAGCGATCTGTGCATTTCACTTTTGCATGTAAAAAAAAAAACGAATCACCACTGCTTCACATGCTGCCACTGTTTTGAACAGATTAGATTATACTATTTAGAATGAGCAGCCAGATCACAAACTAACCAGTGCACCAGGGAGAATGGTTGTCACTAGTTACCTGTGGTAAACCAGGGAGAATGGTTGTCACTAGTTACCTGTGGTAAACCAGGGAGAATTGTTGTCACTAGTTACCTGTGGGAAACCAGGGAGAATGGTTGTCACTAGTTACCTGTGGTAAACCAGGGAGAACGCAACAAGCATGCTGATGCAATAAGTGAAAACACGTTATCTAACTGGGGGTAGCTAGCTAACATAATGCCACAAAGCATGGTAGCTAGGCAATTGACTTTCGTTCTGAAATAACTTCATATTTCCGAGTTAGTCAGATATTAGTTTTGAAATTGGCATGGGAGCTAGCTAGCTACTTATCAAAGGTGTGTATATATATATAACTGGTTAATTTGACCCAAAAATCGACCAAACTATTTCTCAATGTTTCTCAATTTGATCATGCTTTGTGATATACCTGATTTTACGCTGTTTTAGTTCACACGTCTCCGTCACCTACAGTAGAACCTGATGAACACCGTGGGGGGAAACAATCAAATTGGCCAGCCACCGTCATGCTTTTTCGTCCCACCAGATCCGCAATGAGAAGGTTCTAGCTAGTGTATCCCTCTGTCCGTCAACTCTTGTTGGATGTACTTGTCTGGTTTATCAAGTCCCACACTCCCATGACTGTTATGATTTATTTATTTACAATCTGTACCATCTGTACCTGATAGAGCAGATCTAGTCTTGCGTGCGTAAGTAAGCCATCTGGCGCGAGACATTTGAACCGTGTTACATCCCTAGCATGAAGCAATGCATTCAAAGTGATATGCTTGTATAAACATTGGAACACAGTGCCTTCCAAATGGAACCCAGTGCCTTCCAAATGGAACCCTATTCCCTATATAGTGCACTACTTCTGACCAGGTCCTGTAGTAGAGTAGTGCACTACATAGGGAATAGAGTGCCATATGGAACGTTGCCCCACTCCTCTGTCTCCCATCCCTCACACTAAGACCAGTTTCCCCAGATGTGATCAGCAGCAGATCAAATGTCAAGCCTCTGGCGTGTAGTACAGTATTTATACTCTGGGGGAAACACTGCTACCTGTTCTACTGATGGGTAAAGACCTCCTCTTAAAAGCCTTGATTATGTTATAGTAAGGGTGGGTATGGGGGTGTGCAGAGTCAGTCAAGGGGCTCGCGTTGTGTGTGTTTGTGTGTGTTGCATGGAGCCTTGCCAAGAGCAACGAGGGCGTTACCCTCCTACTTTTTGATCCGGGCTAGCCCAGACCTTTCACTCACACACACCAGAGTGCATTGAAGGGAGCCGCTTTTTAACTGGCTTTCTCTCTCTCTCCCCCCTTTCTGTGCCACCGTGCAGGCTACACCGTATGACGTCCATGGAGCGGGAGGAGAAGGAGAAGGTGAAGAAGAGGGAGAAGAAGCTGGAGGACGAGGAGACCATGCAGCAGGCCACCTGGGTCAAGTACACCTTCCCCATCAAGCACCAGGTATTATACTCACTCACTCAGACACCCACTTAAGGGCTGCTACACAGACACACACAAGCTTTTCATTTGGCCCTTGTTTACCGACTGAGCCCAGGCCCTTTTAAGTCAAAGCTTTACCACTCTCTTTACGACCGGGCCGTTCACCATCACCCCTAATCGCCAGGACGTGTTTAATTGCCACTTCCTGCATCCCAGAATGCCGAGCGGTGTTAAAAAGCCCTTTGATGAGGCGTGAGTGTCCGAGCTCCGGTGCAAGTGTCATCTTTCACATAGTGGCCCTGCTAGATGAGTTTACTGAATGGTGGGTGTGAATACCCTCTGGCCCTCTTATTTCTCTCTCTCTCTTCCATGTGAAGGTGTGGAAGCAGAAGGGAGAGGAGTATCGCGTGACGGGCTGGGGCGGCTGGAGCTGGATCAGCAAGACGCACGTGCACCGTTTCCTGACCAAGCTGCCCGGCAACACCAACGCCAACTACCGCGCCGAGCTGGAAGGTCAGCAGGAGCGTTCTAGTTTGTGTCCTCTTCGTAGAGATAGATAGAGCGCTCATCTTTGTATTTGTGCCTTTATGGCATCTGTGACAGCACTGGCAATGTCCATACAAAAAAACGAATTATATCCAACTAAAGATCTTTATCCATCTCTATGGTTTGGTTTGAAAGAAGTGAAGGAATTCAGTGGACAAATGTACATGTAGCTGTCAAACTCCTCCTCTTCCTTCTTAATTGCCAAATGTTGTGAGAAATGTACGATTAAATGATTAAGTCACATGGGATAACGTCCCCTGTGACATGGACTCTACTAATATAAATGTGGCTATTATAACTCAAACATGTAATTTTTCTTCCTTCGCAGCTGCCAGACGTGGCGAGAAATGCAACTTGCTGGACTTGGGTCCAAGGCCAAGGTTATTCAAAACAACTGTACATTCAGAACCCCAGGGAAGCAGAAGACCCGCGGAGAAAGATGGGGGTGCTACCACCCCAGAGCCCTCGGCAGACCGCCTGTCGGGAGAGAAGACGAAGGAAAAGCCAGAGGAAGGAAACAAAGAAGAGAGTGACGGGCCAGCGAAAGGGAAGATGCAAGACTCCGCAGCAGAGGAGGCTGCTGACAAGATGGAGGTGGACCCTAGCCTTTCAGACTCAGGACAAGATGACGAAAAAGGTTAGCGCTTTTATAGACTGTAATTGACTCCCTTATTGTTGGCTTTAACTTCGCTAACTAACACATGCAATATCAGTCGCACGTATTATTGAATCCACCAGATCTTGTACTGCACTACATGCCAATGTGAAGGGTTGCTCATTTATTTCCATACTTGGGCTCTAAGCTTCTTCACCATTGTTCTGACGAGAGGATAAGAAGAATGATCCAGTAACTTACGTGTCCATTTGGTTTTTCTCTCAGGGACCAGCAGCAGCCCAGAGACCGAGACAGAGATGACGTCCGTGAAACAGGAGCCCGGCGAGGGGAATGCAAGGCCCTTCAACTACGACGTGGTGGACGTGGCCAAGGGCTTCCTAACGCGTGTGGCCTACAAGAAGAAGGTCAAGGCCTCCAAGCTGGATGGTTTGCTGGAGCGCCGCGTCAAGCAGCACGTCCTGGAGGAGAAGCAGAGGGTTCAGGTCGCCCTGGCCAAGCCTACCCCAGCGAAGACCACCCCGGCCCTGCCGCAGACCCCACTTCAGCCCCAAACTCCGACCCAGGCCCAGAGTCCCACAGTGAAATTGGAGTTCGGCACCCCTTCGGTGCCACCTGCACTTGCTCCATTGTCAGCCAAAGGGGAGGTGCAGGCGGACCCTTCAAAGACCGCTCAGGGGGTCCCTCATCCAGCCACAGTGACCCCACCCAAAGAGCCTGCAGCTGAAGCATCCCCACTAACGCAAAACCAAATGACCCCCCAGAAACAGGAGGGAGAACTCCCTGAGAGGACTATAGGGCCCACAGGGGCCGGTTCAGGGCAGGAAGGCCTTAAAACGCCCAGAAGCACAGGGGAACCAATGGAAACTCAGAGTTCAGGTGGGATCCACTACACTGGCGGACCATCAAGGTCTACCAGTGCCAAGCCCGCTTCCACAGAGGATGCAGGACCTAAAGTGGCCATTTTGAAACCCCACTCCACAACAATACCCCCAAGCACTATAACCCAGGAGGGCAGCCAGAGAGCAGCTACCGTTCCTAAACCCCCCCAGCAGAGCACAGAGGAGAACGGGAAGAGGCCCGAGGAAAGGCAGGGCAGCGGACAGAGCAGGACCGAGGCCATCGCAACTGGGTCCCAGCCCTCATCTCTACCTCAGATCAATGGGAATGACAGTGTGGAGGCTAAAGCCTTGACCAGCTCTTTACCAACTCCAAACGAGCCCTCCAACGCTCTCACTAACAGCTCTGTTGTCAAGGGGAACAGCCTAGGGAAGGCAGAGGGAGAGGGTCAAGTGGTCTCGCCCTTAAAGCCCCTACTCAACGGCAATGTGGCCCCTGTAGCTGAGAGGACCGGACCTGACAGCACGGAATCAAGGCCGGCTCCAAGGATTGAGGTGGAGAGCAAGTTGACTGTGTCGGAACAGGACTACCAGCCCCCAGTGAAGGTGGCCAGGCTGGAGAACAATGTGGAGGCGCTGGGGACTACGACTACACAGAGCACCCAGCAGCTCAACAATACCCAGCCCATGGAGGTTAAGGACGATGCTGCCACGCCCAACAAAATGGCCCCCTCGTCGATGCGCTCTGCCGAGGACTCCAGCCTCAGCAATGACTTTGCGGAGGAGAGCAGGAACAGTGGGGTGGGGTCCTTCGGTAAGACCATCCTCACCCAGGTAACCACCACAACAACCACCACCGTATCCACGGAGTCTCGGCTAACGGCGGGGGTCTCAAGCTCTTTGGGGACGACAACTGCGCCTGTAGTCTCAACCACCGAGAGCAGCGCAGTGTCCACGCTCACCACCATGACCAAAACCACCGTGACCAAAGTGCGCTCACCCACGCCCGACAGCCAATCAGACGAAAGCCAGAGCGAAACGGTGACTGAATACAAGACAATGCTCCTCGCTGCCCACAACGAGTCCTCTCGTTCAACCTCCTCCGTTTCGGGGGTCATGACCTCGTCGACCTCCACCAAGGGCCGCGTTCGCCTCCTCAAGTTCTCACGCACCAAGAAGACTCGTTCAGGCACTGCCTTGCCGTCCTACCGCAAGTTCGTTACCAAGAGCCAGCGTAAGAGCATCTTTGTCCTGCCCAACGACGACCTGAAGAAGCTGGCACGGCGGGGGGGCATCCGTGAGGTGTCCATCTTCAGCTACAACGCCAAGCCGGCCCAGGACATATGGCCCTACCCCTCGCCCAGGCCCACCTATGGCATCACATGGAGGTGAGAACAGCGTTTTAACTTTTCTCATTCGCGCCCGTTTTCAACGGGTTTTCTAATGCTCCATGGGATTTATGATAGGGGTTGGTTTCAACCTTGCACTCCATCAACTCTTAGCTGTGATACAGTCACTATTACCACAATAGCTAGAACCTCTCGAGCGTTAATGTCCTGTTGATTTGTTGGTAATGTCTTCTCTCCCTTCTGTTTGCTGTTAGTGGGTTTGGCCCCTGTGACTCTGTTGTGGCTCTCACAGGGAAACCTCAGGTTATTTCCCCCCCACCGTCTTTTTACTGCTAGACGTGAATCATGCTGGCGGTCTGCAAGTGTCGGGATATTCGCGCTGCGCATTAACCGCGACGAGGATGTTTTCCCTGGCTGTGGTCAGTCAGTCACACTGGAAAAGGAGGAATGTCTTTCCCTGGCTGTGTCCCAAAATGGCTCCCTATATAGTGCACTACTTTTGACCAGGGCCCTATGGTATACTATACTATACTATGGTATACTATACTATACTATACTATGGTATACTATACTATGGTATACTATACTATGGTATACTAAACTATACTATACTATGGTATACTATACTATGGTATACTATACTATGGTATACTATACTATGGTATACTATACTATACTATGGTATACTATACTATGGTATACTATACTATACTATGGTATACTATACTATGGTATACTATACTATGGTATACTATACTATGGTATACTATACTATACTATGGTATACTATACTATGGTATACTATACTATACTATACTATACTATGGTATAGTAGTGCACTCTATAGGGATTAGTGCCGTTTGGGACGCACGCCTTGACTGTCCCAGTACATTTTTATTTTTTTGAAACATTTGTTCAACCTTTTTAAATAGCCAACAGAGGAAGCCTTGGGAGCATACCCAAAGAGTCTGGTTCATAGCCAACCTCAGAAACAAGGAAGTAACACGGTCATTTTACCTGGCTGCCAGGGTTGACCTTATGATCTGTATGAACTCTGTGTCCATGCGAGTGTGTGTGTGTGTGTGTGTGTGTGTGTGTGTGTGTGTGTGTGTGTGTGCACGTGCTGTCTCTTTTCCATGTACCTGTATGGTAGCAGACAAAGGCTGTGTGTGTTGGTGACCCCAGAGAGTTAACCTATTTGTCTCTCTCTGCAGGTACCGTCTCCAGACGGTGAGGTCGCTGGCAGGGGTCAGTCTGATGCTGAGGCTACTGTGGGCCTGTCTGAGGTGGGACGACATGGCCGTTAAGCCCTCCGCCGCTGTAGGCACCACACGCACAGGTACACCATCCTTTCTCAGCATGTATCTCAACACCCACCCACCCATATACATTGTAGGGGAAGTGGACCACAGGTACACCATCCTTTCTCAGCATGTATCTCAACACCCACCCACCCATGTACATTGTAGGGGAAGTGGACCAGCTTGCTAATAATATGGGACAGAGTACTAAACGGTTTTATTATTTTAATAAACATTTGATGCCTTCCTTCAGACGAGGAGAATTGATACATAAAGTGCTTAATTTCTAAACGGTAAAACGGATACAGTGCCTTCAAAAAAGTATTCACACTTCTTGACTTTTTCTACATATTGTTGTGTTACAGCCTGAATGTAAAATGTATTAAATGTTTGATTTTTTTTGTTTTGTTACTGGCCTACACACAATACCCCATAATGTCAAAGTGAAATTGTTTTTCTTTTCTTTTTTACAAAAAAAAACTTTAGTCAATAAGTATTCACCCCCTTTTCTTATTGCAAGCCTTAATTAGTTCACTGACACTGGCGGATACGGTGGATTGAGACTTATCCAATGCAACAAAACACATATCTCTAGCTTAAACTGACGGATTTTGATGGGGATTTTTGTTATTATGTCACTTATATTAAAGCATCGGTGCATCCGTCGACTCTAGAGGGTTAACAAGTCACATAATACAAGCACTGGAAGAATCCTAGAGGAAAACCTGGTTCAGTCTGCTTTCCAACAGACACTGGGAGATGAAGGACAATAACCTAAAACACAAGGTCAAATCTACACTGGAGTTGTTTACCAAGAAGACAGTGAATGTTTCTGAGTGGCCGAGTTACAGTTTTGACTTAAATCGGCTTGAAAATGTATGACAAGACCTGAGACTTGTTGTCTAGCAACAATCAACAACCAATTTGACAGAGCTTGAAGAATTTTGAAAATAATAATGGCAAATGTTGCTCAATCCAGCTTTTAGAGACTTACCCAGAAACACTCAAAGCTGTAATCGCTGCCAAAGGCGCTTCTACAAGGTATTGACTCGAGGGAGTGAATATATATTTAATCCATTTTGAATTCCGGGTGTAACACAACAGAATGTGGAATAAGTCAAGAGGCATGAATACTTTCTGGAGGCGCTGTATGTATGAAAATACCCTCAAGTTAAATGTGACATTCTGTACTGTCGCCTCATATGAAACATTTTACCTCAAATCCAAAATGCTAGAGTATGGAGCCAAATTAAAGGTTTTAGTTTTACTGTCCAAATAAATGCGTAGGGGAGTGTATATCCTAAATTATAAACTGGGTAGTTTGAGCCCTGAATGTTGAATGGCTGACAGCCGTGGTATATCAGACCTTATGCCACGGGTATGACATAACCATTTATTTTTACTGCTCTAATTACGTTGATAACCAGTTTATAATAGCTATAAGGCACCTCCAGAGGTTTGTGGTATATGGCCAATATACCACAGCTAAGGGTTGTATCCAGGCACTCTGCGTTGAGTCGTGCATAAGAACAGCCCTTAGCCGTGGTATATTGGCCATATTCCACACCTCAGGCCTTATTGCTTAAATATTCACTATAAAGCCCATTTCCTCTTTTATTCCTTTTGACTTTTTTCTCAAATATCAGAGGCTCTTGTCATGCAATGTCATACCTATGTGTTGTGTTGAATGGCAGCGTATTATGTCGTTACTGTCTTGGGAGTAGTTCTCTGCATCTTCCTCCTCCTCCATCCTACACCAACCCAGCCCTATCCCCACTCATTGCCACAGAGACCTCCGAGACGGAGATCACCACCACAGAGATTATCAAGCGACGCGACGTGGGTCCCTACGGCATCCGCTCGGAATACTGCATCCGCAAGATCATCTGCCCCCTCGGCACTCCCGAGACCCCCAAAGGTGAGGGAGAAGCACCCGGCTAGAATAAAACTCCACATGGAAAGTAAAAGAGAGGATATTGTTGTTGTTGGGTTTTTTTTCTCATCAAGGTGGTTCATTTGTTGACTCGATCTCTCTTTCTCTCTTATTCTTCTCACTGCTTCCCCCTCTACTTTTGTTTTCTTACTCCACTTTTACTGTCTCTCTCTCTCTTTCTCTTTCTCTCTCCCTCTTTCTCTCTCTTTCTCTCTGCCCCCCCCCCCTCTCTGTCCCCTCTCTCTCTGTCTCTGTCCCCCACTCTCGCTCTCTCTCTCTCTCTCTGTCCCCCTCTCTCTCTCTCTCTGTCTCTCTCTCATCCATTCCACACACATACAGAGACCCACACACCACAGAGGAAAGGCCTGCGCTCCAGCAACCTTCGGCCCAAGAAGCCAGAGCCCAAAAAGGAAACTGGGCCGGTGGTGATTGAGTCCTGGGTGGCCGAGGAGGAACTGGACCTCTGGGAGATCAGGGCCTTCTCCGAGAGGTCAGAGGGCAAAGGGCACGGGGGGGGGGGGCACGAGATCTAGGGGGCGTAGTTGAACTGTCGTTATCTTCTGTTATCAACTCACTTCGACTCTCTTAAGACTAATTTCTCTAAATTTGATTTACTATAGTAAATAGTGATCTTCCAACTCTTTTTGTGGTTTGTGTTGATACATCTCTTTCTGTCTTCACAGGGTTGAGAAGGAGAAAGCCCAGGCGGTGGAACAGGCCAAGGTGAGTCGGACCACTAGCCGTGTAAAAAAATAGGGATGTTTCGTTGTGTTTTCCAGATTATTTCACGGTTTCTCTTGTTCTAGAAGCGTCTGGACCAGAAAACAGGCGCTGGCCCTACCACCGTCACCACCACAGGGAGCCCAGCCACCCCCGCTTCCACCCCAAAGGTAGTGACCCTGTCGGGTCAGGCCACCCCCGGAACCAAAGTGGTACTGGCCACCAAGATGGGCACCCCCGTGACCTTCCAGCAGAACAAGAACTTCCAGCAGTCGTTTGCTTCCTGGGTCAAGCAGGGGCAGCCCAGTGGAGGTATGTGAAAGGTCATAGGTCCTTTTCTTTGTTTACAAACCAGTAGATTGGTAAAGAGAATAACCTCATTGAATCTCATTCAAATGTGTTCTGATTTTATTTCATTCCATACTCAAGTGATGTTATTTTTTACTTAGTCGGGAATCCTTGCAAATAGAAAGTAATAGTGGTTGGTGTGAATCAACCCCTAACAAACTAAATCTAATGTTTCAGTCATCGCTAGTAGCTGTGCTTGTTTAGCAGCTGTTGTTGTTTGACTCTCTCTCAGCCTCATTTGCATATTTCCCTGTAGCCTCGCCGGGCACGGTGGCCACGTCGGCCGGACAGACTTTCCAGATCACGGGCACGTCCATGGGGGGCAAGGTGCTCACCGCCAAGCTACCGCTGCCCGCCAACAGCAAGATTGTCACTGTCAATGTGCCAACCACTCAAGGAGGTACAGTACCCCCCCCCCCCCCTGTGCCCACACCTGAGACACAGCGAGAGAGAGAGAGAGGTTTCGCTTGAAAAATATATATTTTGAATTAAAGAAGAAAGAGAGAAGCTCTGTTTTTTTTATTTCTTTACAAATTCATTCCTCCCTTTTTTCCATGATGAGAAGTATGGATGACTTACCGTCTTCTCCAACCACTAACCTAACTTACCACTATTGACAGAAGCACTGTCTCACACACCTGTTGGTGGCACAACACTGTGGTATGGTCTGTCCTCTCGACCAGGCTAGTGGTGCGGTGCCCACTCAATGCCAATCCCGTTGTGGTGCCCCGCCACGCGCCCAACCCGTGAGTCAGTGGCTCAGTCGGGAGTGGCACATGATGTCACATCATGTCTAGTTGTGCCCTGTCGGCATGGCCATCTAATAGAAGGTTGTTATTTTAGGACGGAACGGTAGACTGTGTAGTCTAAGAACTTAGCCAGACGGTCTTTTAAAGTAGTACGGTAGCTCATTTAGAAGTCAATATTGACCCGTCGGGTGAGGCGATGGTTCATATTTTTAGCACCACTGTCCCGTTTGAGTTCACCTTTAATAGTGGGTTGATGATGAGTGTACAACACTGTTAAAGGCACAGTCCTTTGTTTGTTTATTCAGCCAAATGTCGATTTATTGAAATTACTAACTTGGACTAATACTTGGTTGTTAGTGTGTGAGTGATTTGTAGGTGAAGTAGTCCTCTAGTGTCTTAAAATGTTAGATACCGAAGATATGCCTGTAGACTTATGTGTGCGGAAACATTGTCTTACTAAAATAAGGCTTAGCTTTTTTCCTCATTACTAAAACTCAAACAATTCAAAACATGAACCTTGTCCTGAACCCATTTTTGACTCTCATATTTC
The DNA here is from genome assembly GCA_023634145.1 of Thymallus thymallus. Taxonomy (NCBI): domain Eukaryota; kingdom Metazoa; phylum Chordata; class Actinopteri; order Salmoniformes; family Salmonidae; genus Thymallus; species Thymallus thymallus. Next base: position 10,593,016 of record CM042394.1, on the reverse strand, counting down.
ACAATATATTTCCTGTTTCCAATTATCCATATAAAAGGATGATCAGGCCCATGGCTACACTCCTTGAATATATACACACACACACACACACACTGAAGACACATGTACGTTGTAAGCGGATAGGCCAAATTTCTCAGTTAACAAACAGGTCGCCTGTCTAGTGACACCAATGTTTCATCCAGACACCAGGAGGGAGCAAGCGAGCTGGTATTAAGGAACAGTAGTATGTTTTTCCAGCGTGACTGTTTCAATGCCTGTTTGTTTTGGAGCGTACTAAGGAAGTGAAGCAGGAAAACAAGTTTACCTTGAGGTCTGGTTCGTCAGACAGGTAACCCGCTATAGAGAGGTGGAGGATGGAGGGATTTCTAACCCCCTCCTTCTTCTTTCTGTGTCGCTGAACTCGCTAGCTCACCAACTCTCCAAACAGCTGCTCTTATGAAGTGGCCGTTTGATGTCGGTGCCAGAACTGAAACTCCCCAGTTTTCTACTGTAGCTGGTTTAACCTCCGTTATTTGAAGAGGGAAACCATTGATGTATAGCTTTACCTGATAGGTTTTGTGGTCAGAAAAAAATGCACAAATGCAACAGTTTCAGATCTTTTGAGGAAATGCGTTTTCATTTTGGTTGCCGTCCTGTGTCCACGTGACCTCCAGAAGTATTGACGCGTAGCCAAAGTAACAAATATGAAACACTTGCTTTGTCGGGGGAAAATAAAAAGCTATGAATTCAAGGAAAATCCATACATAATTTATGAGCGGGTCATACGTGATGGATTCAAACCAACATACCCCGTTTGAAGATTGTTTCGATGTTGTTTACTTGCTGGGTTAATATTTAATGTGGTTAAGATCAGAGAGGGTTGCAACTTGAATGGAACGAAATCCACAAGTGATTTATTGAGTGACGTATTGATACATGGTGAACTGTGCACAATGGGTAGTTTGTGTCTATACCTGATGAAGTGAAACCGGTAGCCTTGACGGGACATTTCAGCTTTCTTCATTTCCAAAAGACAAAAGTGAATAAGTAGAGTAGGAATATCGTTTCTAACAGATGTTGGTGAATTTTGAGTGGATTCATTTCTGCCTTTAAACGTGAAGCATTTGATCATCAAAAGTCAGTAACACAGGTATTCTGAATATTGATTATCTCCATAATGTTAATGTTAAGGTGATAAAACTATAAGTCAAATCAAATTTCATTTGTCACATGCTTCGTAAACCACAGGTACAGTGAGATGCTTGCTTACAGGTCCTTTTTCAACAATGCAGAGTATAAGATAAATACCAGTCCTGTATATGTGGATTCACAGTAATAATAGGTCCTCTCCTCCCCGCCAGGTATGATTCAGAAGCAGGTGCTGGGCATCATTCCCTCAAGCCAAGCTGGCGGCGCCCAGACCTTCGCCTCGTTCCAGCCTCGCACCACAACCATCAACATCAGGCCGGGCATGCCCGGCTCACCACAGCAGGTGACACCCCGTGGACCTTCTTACCCGATCTAGCCGTCAATCAATCACATCTGTTTATAAAAGCCCTATTTACATCATCAGTCGTCACAAAGTGCTTTACAGTAACCCCGCCTAGATCTTCAAATCCCCCTCACTCTAGAACCTTCCCTTCCGTACCCACATCCACTCTGCCCCCTCGTCACGTCTTCTCCCCACAGCCCTCTAAAACCGGTCATAAGCAGTGACACGTTATCGACACGTTATTAACTATTAACAGCAACCCTTCCCTGGAGTCACTGTAGTCCCTATGGTATAAGGGAAAGTCCCAGTGTTTCTGATCTGGGCTGCGTTTCTAGGTGCTCACCGCCGGAGGCCAGATCCGTCCGGGGATGACTGTGGTCCGCACCCCCATCCATCAGACGGGCGCCATGGGTAAGACCATCCTCCGAACCCCCCTCATGGTGCAGCAAGGTAGGCTATTTGTATTTGCCTACTCAATTTTAGCTTGATAGGACCATACAATCATCTCTTTCACTAAATTATGTGTTCATGCATGTTCTGACTGTCTGTCTGCCTCTATGTCTGTCTGCCTGTGTGTGGGGGTGTGTGTGTACTTGTGTGTTTTCCTCCTCCAGGTCAGGCGGGCCAGCAGGTGGTGACCCAGATCATCCGAGGGCAGGCTGTGTCCACGGCCATCTCAAGTGCAAGCCCCGTGACCACCGTGGCCGGGCAGAGAGTAGGCAGTGTCCCCAACACCCCGGGCCAGCCCAACACGGCCCAGACGCCCCAGCAGCGGGCACAGCAGGGCCAGGGCCAAGTCAAACTCACCCTGGCACAACTCACCCAGCTCACCCAGGTAGCATCCGCTACCCCATAATAACCCTTCTACTGATGTCAGGCAACAGTGGGACAGTAGGCTTCTGCTCTGCCCACCCGGTGTATCGTAATTCTGCACCTTTTAAAACAAGTATGTTTGGACTTTAGTCCTATTCGACGGGAAATATAGAAATAGCTCACTTTCATGTCCCTGTTAGTATATCTATTTGTGTTTAGTTTTGACATGGTCTGTTTTTTTTTTTTTAAAGAGTAGTGCACTCTTGCCTCCTAACTCCTATGTTCGTTGCTATATATTGCATGATAAACAGATCTGGGACCAGGCTACCGTTGTACCTATAAACTACCTCCACAAGCATCACATTTTAAATGTTTTACATTTTTGTCATTTAGTTATCCATAGCGACTTACATTAGTGAGTGTATACTTTTCCCCGTACTGGTCCCCCGTGGGAATCGAACCCACAACCCTGGCATTGCAAGCACCATGCTCTACCGACTGAGCCACACGGGACCAACTGGGGTCACGCCTCCCTCATCTCCCTCTCTCTCTCTCTCTTCCCCCCATCAGAAGCAGCAGAGCCAGGCAGTAGAGCGGCCAGGCGGCGGGGCCCAGGGCCTGACCGTGATGATCCAGGGCCAGGGCCAGGCCACGGGCCAGCTGCAGGTCATCCCCCAGGGGGTCACGGTCATCCCCGGGCCCGGTCAGCAGCTCATGCAGGCAGCCATGCCCAACGGCCAGGTCCAACGCTTCCTCTTCACCCCAATGGCTCCCGCCGCTACCCCAACCTCCACAGGTAGTCAAAAGAGCGAAATATTAGTGTGTATTATTGAAGCAGACACTGACACACACAGTCGCCATCATCCACTGCAGGGCTGCGTTCAGTCGACACTAAGGGGGAAATGTTTTGTAACAGACAGAGAGCTTACAGTAGTACGTCAGAAGTGTTTTTTTGTCCTGTTTTGTGCCCACTGAACAGGACCCAGTACCCAAAGGTTATGTAGCCTACCAGCAGTCAGATCATTGTTTTGCCGTTACAATAAGACACTGGGCTCCCGAGTGGCGCAGCGGTCTAAGGCACTGCATCTCAGTGCTAGAGGCGTCACTGCAGACCCTGGTTCGATCCTGGGCTGTATCACAACGGGCCGTGATCGGGAGTCCCATAGGGCGGCGCACAATTGGGCCAGCGTCGTCCAGGTTAGGGGAGGCCGGGGTAGGCCGTCATTGTAAATAAGAATTGGTTCTTAACTGACTTGCCTAGTTAAATAAAGGTTAAATAAAACGTTATCCATAGCCTGTGGGCCTTCTAAAGGTCCGCTCATCACCTTGCTCTCCTCTCCTCCCTTCAGCCTCCACCGTCCCGGGCCAGACCACAAAGACCCCTGCCCAGCCCGCCCAGCAGGCTGCAGCTCCCATCCAGGCCGGCGCCGCCCTGGCCACCAGCACCACCCCATCCGCCACCCCCCAGGGCCAACTCCCGTCCCAGACCCAGGCCCACATGCCCATCCAATCCCCAACCCCCCTCCAGGTCAAGTCCCTCAAACACCCCCCCGGCACCCCAACGGGCCGGCCCACACAGACCCTCCAGCTCCAGGGCTCCCCCCACCAGCTCATCACCGTCCCGGGCCTCCAGCAACAGGTCCAGGTCCTGGCTCAGCTCCAGGCCCAACAGGGGACCTCCGGAGGCTCTCTCCCCCAGCAGATCAAGCTCCAGCTGCCCATCCAGATTCAGCAACCCGGGGTCGGTGGAGCCCAGCCTGGAGGTCCGATCCAGAACGTGGTGACCATCCAGACGCCCAGCGTGCAGGAGCAGCTCCAGAGGATCCAGCAGCTGAGGGAGCAGCAGCAGAAGAAGAAGCTGGCGGCCGAGGCCAAGCGGGAACAGGCGCTGGCGGCGGCCAGCCAGAGCGACATCATCCAGAAACAGGTCAATATCAGAAACGTGTACTTACGTACGTGTGTGTGTGCGCCTGTCTGTAAGTTTGGATGATGGGGAGGTGTGTGTGTGTGTGTGTGTGTGTGTTCAGGCAGCCAGCCAGACACAGGTGGTGTAAGAGTATAGCAGGTCCTGTCTCTCTCTGACATCACATCTCAAACAGCCTGCTCCCACGACTGTGGTTTATTTTCCAAGCTGTCCCACTGTCTTCGTCTAGTTTAGATGGTAGCTCTGTGTGTGTGGTATATGTGTAGGATGTGCAGTGCATACACACTATGGGTACCTCTGAAATGGCACCCTATCCCCTATATAGTGCACTACAAAAGAGCCTATGGGCACTATATAGGGGATAGGGTGCCATTTGGGACGTAACCTATGTATAAGGGTCCTTTACTGTGTGTTTGTGTGTCTTGCGTTCTACGACACACGTGTGTCATTTGTCTGTGGTGTAACAAACACCTGCTTCCTGTATATTTAACAACTGTGACATTTCTATGTGTTTTCTCTGTGTGAGGCCTGGGTTGACCTCTGACCCCTCTGTCTCCTCTGTGACAGGTGGTGATGAAGCAGAACGCGGTGATTGAGCACCTCAAGCAGAAGAAGCCCATGTCCCCCGCCGAGAGAGAGGAGAACCAGAGGTGAGGGACTAGGACGTAGCTGGCGCTGTTGCCATGACGACGGGTTCCGGTGTTTGACCCGCCGTGTGTGTGTGTGTGTGTGTGTGTGGAGGTGTCATCCTTTCCCTCCCTGTGGAGAAAGCCAGAGGTTATATTTAACATGTCTGGGTCATGGGAAAGGTTACCACAGACAGACCATGTGTTGTGTCCTCCTCACTGGGTTTAAACCAGACCTACAGACCTGGAGCAGGGCAAGCCAGGGCACTGTGTGGTTGTGTCCCAAATGGCTCCCTATTCCCTATGTAGTGCACCACTTTTGACCAGGGCTCATAGGGTTCTGGTCAAAAGTAGTGCACTATAAACAGAATGGGTGCCATTTGGGACAGACGGAGTCTCTGTCTCTCTTTATTTTTTTATTTTTTTAGACTTGTCTCTCCATCTCTCTCTCTTTGTGGTCAGTCACGTCAGTGTACACAGTCTGGGAACCATGGTTAACCTTGACCTCCCCGTCGCGTGTGTGTGTGTGTGTGTGTGTGTGTGTGTGTGTTTGTGAGGGAGCGCGAGAGAGCAGTGGCTTCCTATTGCTAGTCTATCTTTCCATCTCTCTCCGGCCCCGCCTCTAAATAAACACGGGGGAACAAAAACACTCTTGACATCTGTCACACACGTGACCTTGTGACACGGCTACCGATTGGCTTACAGTGTGTTTTGTCTCGTAGTGTGAGGTAACGGGTGATGGAAAGATGAATGATGTTTATGACATCATACATTACGTTTCCTTCAAGTCAACTCATATCTGATCATTTTAAATTAATTAAATTACCCCCAAAATATATTCACTTCAAATATCTGGAAAATTCCTGGATGAAAATGAGCTTCGTAGCGAACTCTCCTGTTACATTGACGGCAAAACTGAAATGAAGACTATACATTGTCCCTGTCACCTAAATACAACATCCCATCCATCCCTCCCCACAGGATGATTGTGTTCCTGGTGGTAATAATCGTTATAAATGGCCATAAGCATGTATGAGCCTTTTATAATGTCTTTATAACAAGCCTTTTAATGTTACATCCCTCCCCCCAGGATGTTGTGTGGCTGGCAGCATAACGCTAAACTTCTTATAAGCATATATGAGCCTTTATAATGCCTTATAAAGCCTCTATAACATGACGTCTCCATCCCCCTCCCCCAGGATGATTGTGTGTAACCAGGTGATGAAGTTCATCCTGGACAAGATGGACAAGGACGAGAGGCAGGCGGCCAAGAAGAGGAAGAAGGAGGAAGCGGGCGAGCAGAAAAGGACCAAGGCCAACGCCACCAAGCTGTCGTCGCTGCTCTGCCGCCACAAGGAGACGCTGAAGGCCGAGATCCTCAAGAAGAGAGCCCTGCTGGACAAGGAGCTGCAGCTGGAGACGCAGGTCAGACACACACACACGACATTCTCCCGTGACGGTGGACACATGGTAGCAAAGCTGCACACAGATGTCCAACACACACACACACACACTCTTTCTATCTCACTCTCCACCCTCATCTCCTTCCACAGGACGAGCTGAGGAGGGACCTCGCCAAGCTGCGCCGGGACAAGGAAAGGGCCCAGGCCGCCGCCCACCAGGCAGCCGCCGCCGCACGCACCCAGCACGCCCTCACACACACCTCCCAACTCACCTCGGCGGCATCCGCCCACAAGCGGAAGCGGGAGGAGGAGAGGGACGCAGCGTCGACGGCGAACGCCAAGAAGAAGAAAATGATCTCCACCACTACCTCAAGAGACGGCAAGAAGGAAATCAAGCTCTACTGTGTCTGCAAAACGGCCTACGACGAGTCCAAGTAAGAGACAAGCTGTGTTTTAAATGGTGCACTATCCCCTATGTAGTGGGCTACTTTTGAACCAGGGCCCTGTCAGAAGCAGTACGCTATACAGAAATGATGGTGCCCATTGGGCTCTAGTCAAAAGTAGTGCACTAGGGAATATGGTGACATTTTGGGACGTACCCCACGTTTATCTACTGCAAACATGACCCTTGTCTAAAGCCCTTCTGAAGAGCCTCAATACAGTCCAAACACGTTAAATATATATAGTAAGCTACCTACGATGCCTCTCTGAAGAGACAGTCAAAATACACACTATTAACCATTTACGAGGAAGGTAGAACGTTAACAGAAGGGAAGATCAATTTCACATGAAACTATTGAAGTATGTTTAAACTTTAACAGATGACTCTCCATTAATTAACTTCCTGAAATGCCATCAACCAGGAAGTTGAAACACTATGGCAACACACAAATGGCGTTCAATACATCCCTAACAAACGAACCTGAGACCGTGGTCGTACGGTGGCCTGTTTGGACCCCATAGTGACTTGGCGTTCTTTCACGTCCTGTGTCCTCCCAGATTCTACATTGGCTGTGACCTGTGCACCAACTGGTACCACGGCGAGTGTGTGGGCATCACAGAGAAGGAGGCCAAGAAGATGGACGACTACATCTGCAGCGAGTGCAAGGAGGCCCAGGAGGGCAAGACAGAGGAGCTCTACTGCATCTGCCGAACGCCCTACGACGAAGCACAGTAAGTGCATAGGAGAGTGTGTGTGTTTTGTGTGTGTTTTGTGTGTGTTTTGTGTGTGTTTTGTGTTGAAAACATACAATATTATCTATTAGATGGTGATATCTGTTGAGCTTTTGTTATTTAGTTTGACTTCTATATTTATATAGTTTAATGTTTTCTTTGTTGTCTAGGGTTGAAGGTTGTTCTATGTAACAGAGCTTGAATTCCTTATATAAAGATGTCCGAAATCTGTCCTGCTTACTACTTACTAAAACTACATAGCGTGTACTAATCTCACTACGTACTATTTAGAACGTACTGTTTAGTAAAACCCAATGCAGTCCGCAACCAATATCAGCGTACTAGTCTCATCCATGCTGAGATTGGCATCTAATGCACAATAGCGTTGATTCCCGCCATTTGTTAATTTTGGTAGAGCCCATCCCCCTATTCCCCCAAATTTTACTTAAAAATGTATTATTTTCGCATACCCAAAATGCCTATTATTTAGAATGCAACTATGGGTATTCAGACACGCCAGAGTCTATTTCTCCAATCAGACTTGGAACAGAAACCAGAAACCCAGTTAACCATACCGCCTTAACCCTTCTCACCCCTACCACCCCCTTCCCTCGCCTCCACTCAGGTTCTACATCGGCTGCGACCGCTGCCAGAACTGGTACCACGGCCGCTGCGTGGGCATCCTGCAGAGCGAGGCCAACCACATCGACCAGTACGTGTGTCCGCAGTGCCAGTCCACGGAGGACGCCATGACAGTGCTGACGCCACTCACCGACAAGGATAACGAGGGTTTAAGAAGAATCCTGCGCTCCTTACAGGTACGTTGCCCCGTCCTTCGCCCTCGTTTCCCCTCTACCTAGCGTAGCGTCGGGGACGGTACAACACAAAGCCCTGCTCTGTTCTCATCTCTTATCTGATCTGGTATACGCTGCTCCCCTGGGCGGGGCTTGGACAAGTGCCCTGGCTGCAGGGGTTTTTCCACTCTCTTCTTCCCCTCCTCCGCTGTGTCCGCATGGCACGGACGTAGCCGGAACACATCTGTGTTGAACCAGCTGCTTCCAATGCCGTTTTCCACCTCTTGTTTGTTTTCTTTGGGTATTTTTTTCTCCACGTCCCTCTAGTGTCTCCAATCTCTTCTCTTTCTCTCTCTCTCCCTCTCTCCTTACCCCTTCTCTCAGGCTCACAAAATGGCATGGCCGTTCCTGGAGCCGGTGGACCCTAACGACGCCCCAGACTACTACGGAGTCATTAAGGAACCAATGGGTGAGTGGGGGGAGAGTTCTGCCTGTTTGCGTTCGTTCCGTACCCATCTTCATTCATCCTGTGTGCACTGATTCAACGGAGTAGTCATCACAAGGGACTCCTAAGTTGTTACACACACACACACACACACACACACACACACACACACACACCCCGTCCCCATGGCCCTGCTCGAGAGGAAAGGCCTCCAACTCAGATCAAACTGCCCATGTAAAAGGCGGACTTGCGTCAACAGGGCTTTTTTTATTTTTTTGAACTGCCACACAAACAAACCGTTAATGAGCTGGCGGAAAAACCCCGGAGACTTCTACACTTGGACACTACAGTAGCCCCCTTTTACACTGCGGTTCGACCTGGGTCTGGAAATTCTAGTCCACCGCCCGCAAAAGAAGAGACATTTTCGCCCTGCAGAAAAAAAGGCAGAGTCTGGCCACGGCGGTCCGGACGGCGTAGGTTTAGGGTTTATAGATGAAATCTGATGACTGAGAAGAAGGCCCTCTTTGATATGGGCCAGGGTCGGCCTGCCGACTGGGTTGGGGTGAGGGAAGGTTAAGAATCGGATATGTTTGTTTAAAATGGAGCCCCGGAGAGCGACATGGGAGAAAACCACCACTGCCCTGTGAGGGAAGTATGAAGCACCAGGCTTGTTGCTAGCTTACCTCGCTAACTATCGTGATAATTGGGTGACAACTTTCAACTTCCTTCAAAGGCAACTTTCATAACAGTGACAGCATGTTGCCAGAATCGACGGGTCGGGCGCTCGGTCACAGCCTGTGTAGTTCACTGTGAATGGGCCAAGCCAGAGAATGAGGGTTGAAACTGGCGTTGAGCTAGGATTTTTGACTGTACAAGTGATGTATTGCGCCTTTCGACGCATACTTGAATATCTATCAAGTATTTACACCACATAAACTGCAATTACTTTTAAATCAACTATGCGAGATGTTGGAGAAGAATCAACTCGATGATTCCAAGTGGTTCCATGTTCTGTTCTTCTTGTCTTCCTCCCTTCTTTCTAGACCTTTCTACGATGGACGACCGGTTGCAGAAGCGCTACTACATCAAGCTGACCGAGTTTGTGGCGGACATGACCAAAGTCTTCGACAACTGCCGCTATTACAACCCCAGCGACTCGCCGTTCTACCAGTGCGCCGAGGTCCTCGAGAACTTCTTCGTCCAGAAGCTCAAAGGGTTCAAAGCCAGCAGGTAAGTCCGCCGACCTCTCCCTTGGCCTTGTCAGTCACCGCTGACCTTTGAACTCTGAGCTCATCCCACCTTTTCTCCTTTCCCCGTCTTCGTCTTCATCATCTCCGCCTGCACTCCTCCCTCCCTCTCCACCCCTTCTTTTAGTCGTTCCCCAACTTTAGGATGGTTTTGTGAAGTTTGATGTTTTTTGTTTTTTTGCGTTTTGTAGTGCTTTAGTCTCTCCAACGTGAAGGGCCTTAGCCGCCACCGACACATCAGACACCAGCCCTTCCACACAGACTGGTCTGTTGTGTGGAGTGTGTTTGTGTATTCATGTGGTGCCAACTTTCTATTGGCATTCACTTCAGAGCTGTGTAGTAGCAATGTCCAATCCGTGCTCAATGTCCTTAGCATCTCCTGTATTTTGCCCTGTAGTTTTGCATCTATACTTCCTCCCCTGCATTGCATTGCGTGTTTGTGTGCCTATGGTCATGTGCTTCCACCTGCATGTGTTTATGCCATCCATTCTCTCTCCCTCTCTTACAGATTGTGATGTCATAAGTCTGGCTTTATAGCTGGAATCTGAGCTGGGTGCCGGGGTCACTATAAAAAAACAAACATTAGCCTATCCTGGACCTTGCTGGTTTTATATCTTAAAAACAGCGTAAAACTATTTACAGTATAAACCACACCGTAGGTGTGTTTTTTGGGGGGTATTTTTAGAAGGAAAGACACTTTAAAAACATTTCTCCATTTGATAATGGCAGCCATGTTGGTCACAAACAGCAATCAAGTGAAAGCATGTTAGGTTTGTTTTTTTTTACATTCATTTCACAGACGACAGATATTCGATGGAAGTTGAGTTCATTTCTGTTTTATATCTCAATCTGGTGACGTGTGAGGCACAATATCAAGTATCGAAAAGGTTAGTCGACAACCTCACCGCTGTGAATCGATTTTGCAAACATTTATGAAACTAATTTCTCACGTATGTAATGTTGTATTCAACTCGGTTCCACTGCAGATAGCGTTTTATTTAACGGAGTAAGTTTATTGTATTGATGAAGTGCAAAGATTGTACCTCCTTAGCTGGCCATTTTTAAAAAGATTAGCAACATTTATCAGTTAGTCTTTTATCTGATTTATTAATGTATGTTTATTGTTTTATGTGCATATTAATATCCTTTTGTGAAGGAGTATTATATGTTCAAAAGAAAAATAATGGTAAGACATAGGTGAGAGGTTTTTTTTGTGTAGCTTTGCAGTTCATTTCTGGTGAACTCCACTGTCTCACGTTTTACATGGTATTTTGTCACTGTATATACAAGCCATATAGAACATTAAACTAACTTTAAGCCACCAACATGGCTGCTCTCTCTGCTCAGACGTCTGACCCCACTGGCATCCAATAAGTGTTTTTGTATTCCCTCGTGCATATTTTGTCATTTGTCAAGCTTTTAATAAAAAAAAACAAAAAAAAACAAACACGTCAATCGATCACATCAACTGTTTCCCCTTCTCTCTGCATTCTGTAGGTCCCATAACAACAAACTGCCGTCTACAGCCTCTTAAAATACACAGTCAGCACCCCTTCTAAAGCTAACTGTCAAAATGGCTGCCAATGTGGTTGAACACTCATACTCCAATGGGGAAGCCAGGCTACTTCTTACCTGTCCACACACACACACAACACACCTGTCGGACTTGGGAGTGGGAGTCACACCCCTGTTTTAAAACCAGCACACACTCCTCGAAGATCGTAGCCGACACATGCTTCAGGCCGAACGGCATCCGTACCAAACCGGATGAGCCCTCTCCGCTCCTCAACCACCTCTGTGGCCGTGGAAAGAGAAGAGACTGGCAGTGGATGGTTCCTTTATCCAAACACTTGGTGTTCATGATGGGAGATACCACATCACCAACAAACTGGGGGGGGGGGGGTTTCAGTTCACAGCCTTGTTCCTTCCTTTTCAAAGCACTTCCGATCTGGTAGACGAAATAGAGGGATGGAGGGAGAGAAACCAATCCTGAAGTCAGTAAGCGAATGGGCCGTTGGAGGGCAGTACGAACAAGGCAGCAGTACACTCTTTTAAAGTTGTTTATTCTGTAACTAATCTCACATCTTTTGTATCAGCTATTCTTCCTTCCCTGGACGTCAACTCCCATTTCGTACTGGGTATGGTGTGTCCCAAATGGCACCCTATTCCCTATATAGTGCACTACTTTTGACCAGAGCCGTATAGGGCCCTGGTTCAAAAGTAGTGCACTATAAAGGGAATAGGGTGACATTTGGGACGACAACCACTGACACTTTCCAGCTGTCTCTGCCTACTCATCTCATGATTCCTCATTCGAAATGGGTCTAAATAGCACACACCTTTCTGGCTGCTTGTGTTTTGAAAGGAGCTGATCCCAGATCATCGTGAACCCACTTGGTGCCACCTTGAAGATGAATGTGCCCTGACCTCCAAACAGAACATAAAGAGACCGAGTTACCATTTATATGTAATGTCTCGCTGTGGAAATGCTATCCTGTTTGTAAAACCTTGTTTTTTTTCCCGACGTTGAACCTCTGTTTTTCCTTTTTCATTATGTTCCCAACTAAGACGGGAATATTGGTGTATATGAAACAACATCAGACATTGAGAAAACAGCCTCTGTTTCTCGCCATGTAGAGGCTTCTCTAACATTTTTTTAATTGAAGACATTCATCTGATGAAAACAAGAAAAGCTCTCCAAGTCCTTCCACAGGAAAATATCCGAGGATGGACTTGGGAGAATGTGAAAAAGGTTAAAGGGCATATTTAACCTAAGTGTACTGACCATCCACACCCCAATCCCTCCCCCTCTCCCCCCAATGGTTTGTCAAGTAGCTTGGATCACATGCATCTCTCAACTCATAGTTTTCCACTGCGTCAAGTAAATATGTTGTGGTATAGAACAGTAAATCAGAAAGTGAACCTTCGTTTAGGAATCTTTATACTAAATTGGGGTTTGTACAAAGATTTTTTTAAGGAACTCTTGGACATTTTTATCATATTTGGATCTCTTTTCTAATGTGTAATAATTGTGTCGTTGCAGTACTGTTTATTACTATCTCTTAAAGATCGACAGTACTGTTTGTTGGGGGGGGGGGGACATTTTTGGAGTCACTGGTGCTCTTAGTTAATATGTCTTAAAGATCTACTTAAGAGTAGAGGGCGGGGGGCTTAGGTTTGAAGAGGGGGTTGGGTCAATTTTGTTTCAATTTTGGAAGTGAACTGAAATTCCTGTTTTCATTGGCGTTTTTAGTTTACTTCCTGAATTGGAATGGAAATGACTGAAACCCTGGTTTGAACTTTACCAGAGGTGGACTGAGTTGAGGGATGAGGTGGCCGAAGCCTTTTCGTCAGTCCTGTTCACTGACCTGTTTTGCATTTCAAACGATGCACTCTGGTTTCTATTCTTACATGCATTGTCCACCATTTTGTATTTCCTGTTGTATAATATGGCTGTTAATGTACAAAGAGATTTTAGAGATTTTTAGAGCATTAGTACTTTTTATTTTTGACCATAATAACCAGCAACTAAGTCTACCTGTACATTCAATAGATATTCTCTATCTTTTGTCAAAGTTAACTCTACATTTAGGTCAAATTGCCCTTTATAATGAAAGTGCTGCATATTGTGTGCATATTGATTTAAAACGGGGCGGGGGAATGTTGACTCTTTTTGAAGAACCAACCAGTTCTACACATCTCTTAACTTCATCACAAATATCTGTTTTTTTATTTATTCATATCGCTGAAAATATTTCATTGTATTAGTCAATGTAAGAGGTAACATAACGGGGGGGGGGAAATACTCTATGTTTTTAACAGATTGTGGCAACTCTTAAAGAGATCCTTTTTTGTACTTGATAGGACATTTCATCCTAGATAATAAAGTCATGTTTTTGCGTACTTCTGTTGTAATTAATTTGTGTTTGAGGGCCAGGAGTTTTGTCCGGACGTGTTTATCCTGTCAGGTTACGTGGTCAGGAAGGAATGTATAATATAATGAATACTAAGTTGTTTATCTTTTTCATCCCGTTCCATAGTGGACTTGGATTAAGTTCAGACACTGATCTAGAGTCAGCTTCCCTGCATTTCCCACTGTAATGTTTCAGGTATTTGGTATTCATAAGGATCCCAACTAGCCGCTGTGAAAGCAGCAGATACTCTTCCTGGAGTTCTCAAAAGGTAAGACATTCGGGGAAGATTAGCTGATCCTAGATCTGTGCCTAGAGGCAACTTCTACCCAGACCAGAGCAGGGGACGATGCCTGAGGGCAGCACTTAGGCTTTGGGTATTCCCCCCCCCCCCACATACACATACAGACACATTGTATTTCTCCTGTACAAAGAAGTGTTGAACACAAGTCACCTCTGTTTTGGGGAGTATTTGGTTCATTGTGGATATAGTCCCGTATGATACATTTTGCTAAATGCATCATACGGGACAGAATCTTGATTGCTGACATGCAAAACATTTTGGGACTATATCAACAATGTACTAATGAAACAAATACCAAAAGATAGTTTTTATTTAACCTTCACCAAAGACACACACACACCCTTCCCTCTCTGCCTTCTCCACGCTCCCCCTCCACTCCAAACCCCTAACTGAATCCAGAGCTTTGCATGGACACCAAATGGACTACAGATGACCACAAGTCCCAGCAATTCCTCTCTCCCTTCTCACTGTGGCTTGGGGGCTGGAACTGTCTCTGTCTCTGTGTGTGTGTGTGTGTGTGTGTGTGTGTGTGTGTCACACAGGAAGGAACTAGGACAAATTCCCAGCTCTTCCCCCATCCCAACCCCTTATCCCTGTTCCCCTCCATAAGGAATGTTGTCCCGCTGTGATGGTAGCCGAGATGCGAGTGAGCTCCCGTTTCCTGCCCGCCTGCATCTGTTCCCAGATGGACTACAGAGCATGGGAACGGCTCGGTTATTAAAATCATTCCCGAGGCCAGACGGAGCCCCTATTACACCCCAATTATGACCCTGGTTTTGAGCACTTAACTGCCAAGGGTTATCATCAGAATTGAAAGAGTATTTTTCACTACACACTCCAGTTCAAATCTGTGTGCACCATACATAGAGATCCTATAATTCACTAGATGGGCTGTCATAGACCCTCATAATTCCAGAATGTGTTCATTTGGCAGCCATCTTGGTCAGGAATTAATCCGGCTGAGTGTTAGCACCCACAGACCACACCGACACCCAATGAGTAAAAAACAAATACATCTTTATTAGTTCCATGTAGTATGAGATGAGATATGCGCACACAGTGCAAACCTTTGTCTTTTCTCTCATTTTAAGTATGAGGATAGTCAAAGATGACAGGCCAGACCAAGGCTCTGTGGCCTGGATGTCTATCTCATCCTCCATTCAAAGTTTTCCCTCAGGAATGGAGAGAGCCCAGGGTCTCTCTCTCTCTCCCAGGGTCTCTCTTTCTCTCCCAGGGTCTCTCTCTCTCTCTCTCTCTCCCAGGGTCTCTCTTTCTCTCCCAGGGTCTCTCTCTCTCTCTCCCAGGGTCTCTCTCTCACTCTCCCAGGGTCTCTCTCTCACTCTCCCAGGGTCTCTCTCTCACTCTCCCAGGGTCTCTCTTTCTCTCTCCCAGGGTCTCTCTTTCTCTCTCCCAGGGTCTCTCTTTCTCAATCCCACGGTCTCTCTCTCTCTCCCAGGGTCTCTCTTTCTCTCCCAGGGTCTCTCTCTCACTCTCCCAGGGTCTCTCTCTCACTCTCCCAGGGTCTCTCTCTCACTCTCCCAGGGTCTCTCTTTCTCTCTCCCAGGGTCTCTCTTTCTCAATCCCAGGGTCTCTCTCTCTCTCTCCCACGGTCTCTCTCTCTCTCTCAGGGTCTCTCTTTCTCTCCCAGGGTCTCTCTCTCTCTCCCAGGGTCTCTCTCTCTCTCTCATGGTCTCTCTCTCTCATGGTCTCTCTCTCTCATGGTCTCTCTCTCTCTTTCCCAGGGTCTCTCTCTCTCTCTCCCAGGGTCTCTCTCTCTCTCCCAGGGTCTCTCGCTCTCGCTCTCTCTCTCTCTCTCTCCCAGGGTCTCTCTCTCTCTCCCATGGCCTCTCTCTGTCTTGATGTATGTACATACAGTGCCTTCATAAAGTATTCACATCCCTTTACTTTTTTTTGTTGTGTGACAGCCTGAATTTAAAATGTATTAAATGTATATTTTGTGTCCCTGATCTACACATAAAACCCATAATGTCAAAGTGGAATTTTGTTTGTAGAACACTTGAAATTAATAAAAAATGAAAAGCTGAAATGTCTTCAGTCAATAAGTATTCAACCCCTTTGTTATGGTAAGCCTAAATTAATTCAGGAGTAAACATTTGCTTAACAAGTCACAATCAGTTGCATGGACTCATTCAGTGTTCAATAATAGTGGTTAACATGCTTTTTGAATGTCTACCCTGTCTCTGTATCCCACACATACAATTATCTGTAAGGTCCCTTAAATCGAGCAGTGAATTTCAAACACAGATTCAACCACAAAGACCAGGGAGGTTTTTCCAATCTCTCAAAGAAGGGCAACTATTGGTTAAAAAAAATAATAATAATAATAATAAAGCAGACGCTGAATATCCCTTTAAGCTTGGTGAAGTTATTAATTAGGTTTTGGATGGTGTATCAATACACTCAGTCACTACAAACATACAGGCGTCCTTCCTAACTCAGTTGCAAAAGAGAAAGAACACTGGTCAGGGATTTCACCATGATGCCACTGCTGATTTTAAAACGGTTCCAGAGTTGAATGGTTAAGAAATGAGAACTGAGGATGGATCAACAGTTTTTTGTCCTGAATACAAAGTGTTATGTTTGGGGCAAGTCCAACACATATTTTCAAGCATGGTGGAGGCTGCATCATGTTATGGGTATGTTTGTCATCGGCAAGGACTCCACAGAGTTTTTTAGGATAAAAGGACAAATATTTGAGGAAAACCTGGTTCAGTCTTATTTCCAACAGACACTGGGAGACAAATTCATGTTTCAGCAGGACAATAACCACAAGGCCAAATCTACACTGGAGTTGCTTACCAAGACGACATTGATTGTTCTTGAGTGGCCTAGTTTCAGTTTTGACTTTAAAAAAATCTATGGCAACCAACTTGACAGAGCTTGAAGACTTTTACAAAGAATAATGGGCAAATATTGTACAATCCAGGTGTGCAAAGCTCTTATAGGCTTACCTACGAAGACTCACAGCTGTAATCGCTGCCAAAGGCGGATTAGATACTTACCTAGATATAATAGCATTTAATTTTCATACATTTTGTTTTATAAATGTTTGAATTTCTTTGACCAATCCATTTTAATCCCACTTTGTAACACAACAAAGTGTGTAACAAGTCAAGGGATGTGAAAACCTTCTAAAGGCACTGTAACCTACTTTCACTTCTTTATTTTCCACCTTCCTCTTCCTCCCTCCTCCTCCCTCTCTCCTTCCCTTTGCCACTCTCAAATGCCTCCTTTGAGCTTTGGCCCCACCGGACGTGTGTGCGTGTGTGTTCACGTTTGCGCGTGTGTGTGTGTGTGTGTGTGTGCATGAGCAAATAAGGGCCAGCGGTGGCATTAGCTTTCACCCCACCATCTCCAAAGAGAGCCGGAGAGGAGAGCCGCACTTTTGTGAAGCCGTGTGTCCAGGTGCACAGGGGATCAGATTCCCGCGATTACGGCTTGGTCCTACAAAAACACTCACTAATACCACCTAATACCACCTTGTGAAGTCTGTTTTCTTCGTTGGATATTTCAACATCATTAACATTAGAAAAATAGGTTTATTTTATTATATTTTCTGTCTGTTCCTCATCTTTTCCCTCCTCTGGGTTTTGTTGTTGATGCTTTTCCAGTTTTTCATCCCACCCCCCTCTTCTCTTTCACATACAGTAATAGTGCATTTCCTGCAATCAAATGACAGGCACAAAACAACATTTGACAGCTTTTCTTACAGGCATAAATAGGAGTTTGCTGATATTGTATAGTAAGTCAATAGGAAGTCTTTTAGAGTTTCCTACCAAGTTCTTAAGGGGAAATGTGATTGGACTCTTGCCATTGGAAAAGCACCAGCGTGCAACGAGATCTGAACAGATAGTCTTTCCCATGGATGATTGGGATAACTTGGGACAAGCCAATTGGAGATGCATTTGCGTGTGTTCGCATGAATAGTGGGGCTGGAGTTGGCAGTCTTCATCCCTCAGGGCAAATATGGGCTTCATTCACATGCTCGGACTCCATCTTCAAACGTGGCCACGGGACAACCAAAACATTCTGATGAAAAGTTGTGTTACATCGGACGAGCCAATGTAAATGTCCTTTACCTGAATTATTCTAGTGAACCAGAACTCTGGGTTTACTGGCAGAATATTTCAATCGTAAATGAAACCAATTTGAGGAAGGCACTGATCTGACCGTTTCATGTACCAGACATGAATAAATTATAAATTGTAAGTACAACATCTTAATAAATGAGTAAATAAGACTTATGAACATAGAGATATACTAGAGAGCTCATATTTTATCTTTGTAAAGTGTGCCCTCTATCCAACTCTATGCTCATGCACAATAATAGAGAGTCTAAGGAAACAGTATAAGGAAATCTGATGGGGCAATATTTCAAGCAGAGGTCCATTTGTGTCTTCTATCAAAGAGGACGCAAAGCTACAAGGTAGAGACTGTACATACAGACAAGCAAAACATTACCACTCAACCTGGGTTATGATACAAACAAGTGCAGGAGGTCCATGCCGGAAAAAACAACAACATCTTGGCTTTGTCCATCTACGTCTCCGCTGAAATGCTGTAGGGGTTATAGGTCACAGTCACTTCATGTTGACGGCTGTAATGTCTTTTCTTCCTCTGCAGGGGGGCGATAGTCCGTTTTGGGTTCACCTACACTTGGAGCGGGTGGCCTCCAGGGCTTTCTGGTGTCTCCTCTTGTTGAAGCGCTTGACGTAGTTGTTGCTGCGCAGGAGGCCGTCCCCTGGTTTCAGTTTGCCCCCCAGCAGGGCCAGGAGGTCGTTGGGGAGGTGGCGCCTCCGGTGGTAGATCTGGCCCATTACAATGTACCGGCTACCTTTGAATAGCATGGGAGGAAGAGAGGGTGTCAGTGAATTCATTAGCAGTATTTGGTCTCTCTGCTTAACTGGTAGACATGAGTTCAGTACCATTGACTATACTAGCATACCACATAGCGGCAGGTAGCCAATATTGGGGCGGCAGGTAGCCGAGTGGTTAGAGTATTGGGCCTGTAACCGAAAGGTTGCAGGATCAAATCCCCGAGCTGACAAGGTAAAAAAATCTGTCGTTCTGCCCCTGAACAAGGCAGTTAACCCACTGTTCCTAGGCCGTCATTGTAAATAAGAATTTGTTCTTAACTGACTTGTCTAGTTAAATAAATAAAAAAATAGCATGGAGAAATGTATTAGGAATCCATTATAAGTAATATGCTAGTGTTGATATTGGAACGTAGCCATGGTGTATCCCTCAAATTCAACTCTGGACCTCGAAGCCAGTTCCACTGCTTTTTAAAATTCTTCCCCTCTAATCAGGGACTGATTTAGACCTGGGACACCAGGTGGGTGCAATTAATTATCAGGTAGAACAGAAAACCAGCAGCACTTCAGACCTCCAGGGTAGGATTTGAATACCCCTGGCCTATATAGTGCACTACTTTTGTCCATATAGGCCAGGGCTCTCCAACCCTGTTCCTGGAGAGCTACCATCCTGTAGCTTTTCACTCCAACCCTCATCTAACGCACCTGAGTCTAATAATTAGCTGGTTGATAAACTGAATCAGGTTGGTTACAACTGGGGTTGGATTGAAAACCAACAGGAGGGTAGCTCTCCAGGAACAGGGTTGCTATTTGGGTGCCATTCGGGCCGCATTCATTGGTTCCTTAAGTTGAACACTTACCTAGTTTGATGTCAGGACAAGGCTTGCTACATTTGTAGGTGTCCAGGACTAGGAGACGCAGTTTGAGAAAGAAGCTCTCTGGAGTGACGTAGAGACGGCTCATCTTGTAGAAGCCATCGCTGCTCACCATCAACGTAATCAGTCTAATACCGTTACGCACCACGTCTATGTCGTGGACGATCCCGTTGACGGCTGAAATTTAACGGTAAATGGTCAAATGGAAGTAAAGGTAATTGTTTGTAACTCCAAAGTGGATAGTAGAACAGAGCACTGGTAGGTACAGATCTAGGATCAGCAAAACGGACCCAAGATCAGTGTTTAGGGGCAACTCCACCCTGCACCATGGTGAGCAGCCTCTACATGACCAAAGGGAATTTCTGTCACTCTAGTCTAAACTGCGGCATGATTGGCAGGTTGCAGATAGACTGGTTGCAGATAGACTGGTTGCAGATAGACTGCCCCAGACATTGTGTCATGCCCTTATTTTGTCCCCTAAAACCATCCCTTCACTTACAGACTTTATGGAGAGATCACTGGAAGATGGCGGCCAGGCCATCTCACTCTCACACAATAGTCTAACCCTGTTCACACACTCACCAAATTCACTGTAGCAGTAGTACTCTCTCTCCTCCTTCTCCTTCCTGCACTCGTTCATGCAGACGGCCTCGTGAGTGAAGTCAGACTCTGCGAGAGAGGCGGACAAAGAGAAAGGAAGAGAGAGACAGCGATGAGAAGAAGGAGAGCGGGTCCGACCGTGCGGAGCCAGACTTCGTTCCAGTGTCATTAGAAGGAGCAGGGTTGTCATTACAAAACCCAGGCGTCGCATTCCGCAGGAGGGGGCTCCACGTTCCCCCGTCCTCCCCGCTCAGGTCTCGCCCCTTAATTACTGCATCATAACTGATCTCACTCAGGCATATTTAGCATTGCCATATCATAACCTCTCACTCCCCCAAGACTTCACACAAAGGGACACATTTAATCCAGATTTAGGCAGCAATTTGTGCCTGGAGAGGTAATTAGCTAACTAACCCCGAAATCTCAGCAGTCTCTCACTGTCACGACTCCCTTTTTGTACCATAAATAGTGTTGGGGGTGTAGTGTCACTTTCCATACCTCGTTTCAGGATGTCGAAGTGGTAGAGCAGGCTGGAGGAGCGACGGTTCATGAGCACAGATGAGCGGCTGTTATTCCGGTTGGCGCCGCCGGACTGGTACAGACTGGACTTCCCCCCAGGGCGGTTCTCCTCCGGGTCCAGCTTTCTGGTTGGGGGGTCCTTGCGAGGGGAGGGGGCCGGGTAAGGGTAGGGGTGGCCCCTGGGTCTGGAGTTGGGGTGACTGTCCGGGTCACTCTGCGGGGGGCTGTTGAAGTTAGTGTGGGTGTCCCGGTGAGGGTCCACGTTGACTTTCTGTGTGCGGTTGGTGGCAGCGATCAGTGGCGTTTTGGGAAGCGCTAGACTCGCCTCGCCGCGGTTCTTCTCGCTGTTGTGCTCGATCAGGCGGTCATTTTTAGGGCCCTTCTTGCTCTTGTTGTGGGGGCCGGGGCGAGGGTCACTGTGCTTGGGCCAGACCCCCGAGGGAAGGGGGTAGAGGGCGTACTTGGGGTCCCCGACTTTGCTGCTCTTTTCCAGGAGCTCGTTGATGGGGAGAGAGGGTTCTTTGGCCCCTAGCCTTGCGCTCTGGTTCTGGGCAGGGTCGGGTAAAACACTCTGGCCCTTCTCAGAGGGGGTGCTGATCACGGAGAACAGCTCTGGATAAAGCAGGCAAGGACAATCCAGTTACACCAAGCAGTATATTATAACTTTATAATATCAATGGCCCCTATATCATACCTCTATCATTCAAGGTTATGAGTACTGTTGACTGCATCTTAATATAAGCAATAGCTTGAGACTATCAATAGTTGTTTAACTGTCAGAGCTGGGTACAAAAGCATTCCAGTTCTCTGCCTCTTCCACTTGGAACAAATGACCAAAAGGCATGAAATTACAGGAGCTTGTCTCCTTGAATGTGTTTAAAGCTGGGGTAAAACCTATGGTGGACAATGAAGTGGGGGGCTGTCAATGTTTTGACCCCAGGATGCACCACACCTCCGCAAAGTATCTTGCCTTACTCAATCTTTAAATGTATGTATTTAAACTGTAATACTCTGCGTTTTGTTATGTTGTAAATGTGTCGGAAACTTTGACTAACCTGATAAAATAAAATAAAGCGTGCAAAATGTACTGCACATATTCTATTCAATTGTGATTTATTTATATTTTTTATGTATTCACAGTCTAGTGTATTCTAATCTAATCTATTGATATTAGATAGTAAGACATTTTCATCCAGATCTTATAAGTAGGCCTATATAGTCTTACTGTCAGCACACAAGCCAAACACTTAAAAGTAAAGTGAAACATTCACAGGATAATCATTGTAGCCTCAATGATCCAAAAAGCACATTATGGGGTGGCAGGTAGCGTAGTGGTGAAGCACGTTGGTCCAGTAATTGAAAGCTCACTGGTTCGAATACCCGAGCCTACTAGGTGAAAAATCTGCCAATGTTCCCTTGAGCAAGGCATTTAACCCTAATTGCTCCTGTAAATCACTCTGAATTAGAGCGTCTGCTGAATGACGTAAATGTCTAGTCGAAGTATGCTTTGTAATTCGAACTAGATGTAACTTCCTGACACCGATAGATGTAAGAATAATCAGATTGTGACGACGTCACTCTTTTTGTGAACTCCAGATTTATGATTTGCACATTTCACATGATTATATTGTTGCAAAGTAGCCTATACAAAGATTTAATTAGATGTTTGAGATTTAATTATAGGATTATATTTGTGAAAGAGAAAAAATATATCAATCACAAAAATGACTTTAATTCCATACATAAACATACATAAAGTCCTGCCATCCAGGAACTCAGTCATGTGAAAAAGTAAGTACACCCCCTGGAAAGTTATTTTTATTTTATTTTATTACATATTTGGACAGATGGATATGTAATCTTCACTTCAACACTATTGACAGATAAAGGTTACCCAATTTAACAAATCACACACACAAAAAAAAAACATTGAAAATGTTATGCAATTAAAATAAACAAAAATGCCTTTTCCTTATGGGGAAAAAGTTAGTACACCCCTACCTTTACCATCACATAAAATGTCTAAAATTAGAATTAGGTGTACCAAAACAAGTACAAATGATTAAAAAACTTTAGAGAGAAACTTGGTTTGGTCTTAACCATATGGTTGTGTGGTAACACATCATTCAAAGATCAAAAGACCTACCCGAGGCCCTCAGAAGAAAGATTATTGATGCCCATGAGTCTGGGAGGGGTTACAAATCCATTTCCAAGCAATTCGAAGTACATCATTCCACTGTCCGACGGAAATTCCAGACCACTGGCAAACTACCTAGGACAGGCCGTCCCACCAAAGTCAGCCCAAGAGCTGACCGAAAGACACTCATAGAAGTCTCTAAGAACCCCAGGGTAACATCAAGGGATCTACAGGCTAATCTTGCCACAATCAATGTCGAATTGCATGGGTACACTGTCAGAAAGAGACTGCACAAACATGGCCTACGTGGGAGGTCAGGAAGGAAGAAGCCTCTGCTCTCAAAAAAGAATATCAAGACACAACTGACTTTTGGCAGACAACACCTGGGTAAAGTCAGTTGTGTCTTGATATTCTTTTTTGAGAGCAGAGGCTTCTGCACAAACTTGGCCTACATGGGAGATCAGGAAGGAAGAAGCCTCTGCTTTTTTTTAATGTGTGTGATTTGTTAAATTGGGTAACCTTTATCTGTCAATAGTGTTGAAGTGAAGATTACATATCCATCTGTCCAAATATGTAATAAAATAAAATAAAAATAACTTTCCAGGGGGTGTACTTACTTTTTCACATGACTGTATATCAGGCAGTGTCAGAGGACTCTCGAGTGGCGCATCTCAGTGCAAGAGGCGTGGTAGGCCGTCATTGTAAATAAGAATTTGTTCTTAACTGACTTGCCTAGTTAAATAAAGGTTAAATACAATTGAAAATGTAAAATGAAAAATTGCTAAAGACTCCAGCCACCCAAGCCATAGACTGTTCACTCTGCAACCGTCCGGCAAACGGTACAAGAGCATCAGCTCTCGAACCAACAGGCTCCGAGACAGTTTCTGCCCCAAAGCCATAAGACAGCTAAATAGCCAGACTCCTAAAGAGTAAATGAATGGTACCCAAACTACCTGCACTGACTCTATCTTGCACTGACTGACCCTACGCACACTCACTAGAATGTATATACACACCATACACACTACACTGTCACTCACACACAAAACCCATACACTACATGAACACACACATAACACACGCATACCAACACAACACAAACACACTTCTACACTCGTAATTTGCTGCTGCTACTCTTTTCTTTATTTTAGTCTTATTATTACATACACTTCATTAAAACTCATTTTTCAACCACAACAGATTTCATGTTAATAAACTATAGTTTTGGCAAGTCGGTGAGGACATCTACTTTGTGCATGACACAAGTAATTCTTCCAACAATTGTTAACAGACAGATTATTTCACTTATAATTCACTATATCACAATTCCAGTGGGTCAGAAGTTTAGTGACTTACATTCACTAAGTTGACTGTGCCTTTGAACAGCTTGGAAAATTCCAGAAAATGATGTCATGGCTTTAGAAGCTTCTGATAGGCTAATTGACATAATTTGAGTCAATTGGAGGTGTGCCTGTGGATGCATTTCAAGGCCTACCTTCAAACTCAGTGCCTCTTTGCTCGACATCATGGGAAAAACAAAAGAAATCAGCCAAGACATCAGAAAAAATATTCTAGACCTCCACAAGTCTGGTTCATCCTTGGGAGCAATTTCCAAACGCCTGAAGGTACCACATTCATCTGTACAAACAATAGTACGCAAGTGTAAAAACCATTGGACCACGCAGCCGTCATACCGCTCAGGAAGGAGAGAGATGGATGTAAATCAATCCCAGAACAACAGCAAAGGACCTTGTGAAGATGCTGGAGGAAACAGGTACAAAAGTATCTATATCCACAGTAAAACGAGTCCTATATCGACATAACCTGAAAGGCCGCTCAGCAAGGAAGAAGCCACTGCTCCAAAACCGCCATTAAAAAGCCAGACTACGGTTTGCAACTGCACATGGGGACAAAGATTGTACTTTTTGGAGAAATATCCTCTGGTCTGATGAAACAAAAATAGAACTGTTTGGCCATAATGACCATCGTTATGTTTGGAGGAAAAAGGGAAATGTTTGTAAGCCGAAGAACACCATCCCAACCGTAAAGCACGGGGGTGGCAGCATCATGTTGTGGGGGGTGCTTTGCTGAAGGAGGGACTGGTGCACTTCACAAAATAGATGGCATCATGAGGAAGAGAAATTATGTGGATATATTGAAGCAACATCTCAAGACATCAGTCAGGAAGTTAAAGCTTGGTTGCAAATGGGTCTTCCAAATGGACAATGACCCCAAGCATACCCCAAGTTGTGGCAAAATGGCTTAAGGACAACAAAGTTAAGGTATTGGAGTGGCCATCACAAAGTCCTGACCTCAATCCTATAGAACATTTGTGGGCAGAACTGAAAAAGCGTGCGAGCAAGGAGGCCTACAAACCTGACTCAGTTACACCAAAATTCACCCAACTTATTGTGTGAAGCTTGCGGAAGGCTACCTGAAACTTTTGACCCAAGTTAAACAATTTAAAGGCAATGCTACCAAATAATAATTGAGTGTATGTAAACTTCTGACCCACTGGGGATGTGATGAAAGAAATAAAAGCTGAAATAAATAATTCTCTCTACTGTTATTCTGACATTTCATATTCTTAAAATAAAGTGGTGATCCTAACTTACTAGGAAAAACTAAACACGTGTATGTGACAATTTGATTTGATTTGAGTTGTATTTGGCGCATGTGATAAATAAATACAATGTCGATTTGATGAAGCCAATATATCTATTTCTTTATTGCACCTCTGAGAAAATAAATCTCTTCTTTATAAATGACCATGTCATCACAGTTACAATAGATACAAAAAAGGTTTCAAAGTGTATTGGTTTTAAAAGCAATTGCTATTTCCTAATGGATCTTCTGATCTACAATAACACTGTCGCCATTCTTCACCATTCTTCTCCTTAAAATGTTAAATTTAAATGTAATTAGACATTAGAATGTCAACAAGAATTGTTGGAAAATCAGCAAGAATTATTGCCCGACTTACCATTGTCCTCCGCTTCAGAAAAAGTAAACGAAAGTACCAGCAAGAGTAGAATAATCCCTGTCATCCTGAAAAGTACTATTTGGGCAACTTTGAAGTCTGCTGGAGTGTCTCTGAATTCCTAATGTTATATACCTCGAGTCTGGAATGGAAGGCGTGTCACTCCGACGCAGAGGTAAACAGAGTGACATCAGAGACACTTCATTCATGAAGCCATAGAGGTCCTATTAAATTCCTAATACTATTCATGAAACAACCTTCGGTCTTTAGTAAGGCTACTGTGTGTGGGGCCTTTAAAAAAAACGTGGGCCTGCCTTTAATTCCACTAATTACTGATTATAGTGATTATTAGTGATTACGGATTGTGAAAGGCTATTTAAAATCTGAAAGTGGGTCATTTTAGCCATATGTGTTATTTGTATTTGTAGGCTATTGCATTGCATACAAATTGCAATAGCCTGCCCCATGTAGGATTTCACAATGTTGCATTTGACCAGTAAAAAAAAGTAACAAAAAAGTAAATTATAACCCTTTTGTATACACTTGTCTAGGGCTATCCTCATTTCTCTCTCATGATACACGCATGTTGCTTTTCGACTGTAACACCACACTAGTGTACACACACCCTTATGCTATGCTGTTTCCATAACTAGGGTTGAGGACCTCAACACAGATGATCCATTATATTGAAATAATTGTTAATTAAAATAAAATAAATAAAATAATTCACGAGCAGCAGTAAAATGACAGTACCGAGGCTATATACAGTACCGGTACAGAGTCAATGTGCGGGGGCACAGGTTAGTCGGGGTAATTGAGGTAATATGTATACGTAGGTAGAGGTAAAGTGACTATGCATAGATACTAAACAGAGAGTAGCAGCAGCGTAAAAGAGGGGGAGTCTATGGCTTGGGGGTAGAAGCTGTTAAGAAGCCTTTTGGACCTAGACTTGGCGCTAAATATGTCTACATAGTATATATAATATATATATATATATATATATATATATATATATATATATATATATATATATATATATATATATATATACTATATAGTAAACATTAATGTAAACAAACATGTGCTTTTTATCTTAATTTAAGGTTAGGGTTAGGCATGAGGTTAGCAGTGTGTTTATGGTTAGGGTTAGCTTTTAAATAACTATAGGCGTGTATATGACTTTGTGGCTGTAGTAACTAGTGACGACCAAACACAGTAAAAGTCATAGGCGTAGAACCACTGCCCCCTTTTGGACACAATGTCACTGTGAGGCGACGTATGCTTGTGGTCCTGCAGTTTTCAAACATTTGTATTCAAGTCGTGATGAAACCTAACTGCTATTTATGTGAATGTTTGAAGTGTACATTTTCGTGGGTCAAGGATCCCACGTTTACAAGTGCAATCACATTGATAAGGGACTAATCGGAATCGGGGTGCATTCCCGCGTAGGGTTTTAATCCACGTACCTATTATCAATTGCTATAGTTTATTATTTTCTGTATCATTTCACATAAAACGGAAGCTAAATACGACCCAGATGGGACTCGAACCCACAATCCCCAGCTCCGGAGGCTGATGCCTTATCCATTAGGCCACTGGGTCATCACGTTCCTAGGTTGCGCAGGCACAGTTTATAAAGGCGTGAATAGTTCCATAGAATTGTGCATATTTGATTTCATGATCAATACATTTACCACCAGGTTTAGCTAAACTACTGTGCTCTGCGACATGTCCCAGGCAAATTTAGTCAAATTTAGTGTAAACGAAAAGCTGTAGTATCGTCTCGCGATAATAGCGCATCACCACTAGCAACTCTTTCCGACTTTTTCAAAAAGGAGCCAATGAAGAGGCGCTTTGACTCGAATAGGCCAATCACTGAGCGAGGAAGACGGAAATTTAAAGGCGGTCTCAATTTTTGACGTCATTGCCAGTAAGAACAAGGATAAGGTGAGTTTGGTCCTCATACTTTTCTTAATGTTTCTTTTTAATGGTTATAATACAGCAGTTACTGGATGCATTCGATATAAATTATATGCGTTGATATATTGTTAATTTATTATTATATACTGGTCTCCGGGTGTACTGGTTAGTTAGTAATAAACTGCCCATTTTCAACCGGCCACATGGTGATCAACGTTAGGTTATAGATTCGCGCGGAAGCAGGAAGGCGAAACTGTCTTGCTAGCTAGGAATACGTTGGCTATTTTAGTATTTTGTTTAAAGCACGCACATAGCTAACATCTGATTCCCCCCCCCCCCCTCCCCCTATAACATTAGTGATCAACACTACAGTGAAGTCCTCGCCCTTTTCAATAAAGCAAAGAAAACAATGTCGACAACTGCGAACGATGCCGATCGTATTACCCAATTCAAAAACAAGGGAAAAGATACCAACGTAAGTTATCACTTTTGCGGCCTAATCTTGATTGATTAGCCAGCCATTGACACCTAGTTTACAGTATTGTCATTTTGTCTAGCGCCATGCAATTTGACAATTTGTCCATCTGCAGGAATTGAGGCGCAGGAGAGTCGAGGTCAACGTCGAACTTCGAAAGGCGAAGAAAGATGACCAGCTTCTCAAAAGAAGGAACGTTAGTATCTGTCCAGATGAGCCTACATCTCCACTACAGGAGAAGGACCAAAATGCACAGGTATTATTTTGTATACATACGGTAAATACCCTTTGTTTGAAACTCAAAACAGGAAATGGCAAGCTTTGGATTGACGGTGTACAGGCCAGGGGTGAACAAGCTAAAGATGGCCATCTTCCAAATAGATTGTTTTGGTGCCTTGCTGTCCTGTACTCTGCTCTATCAGAAAGATGTTAGCTAGCACCTATATTCCGTCACTTTGTTCCATTGACACACACGCAGACGGCATGTCAGGTCATGTAATTGTGTAATCCTGCCATGTTTCCATAGCCTGCACAGCAGTGGACGGTTGAGGAGATTGTGGCTGGTGTAAATAGCCAAAGCCTAGATCATCAGATGCAGGCTACCCAGGCAGCCAGGTAAGTCACTAAGTGTTTCATTGGAAACCGGTTGGTTTTGGTTAATCACTGTTTCCGTTCTGACTATTGGCCTTGTCCGTCCCCAATCATGACTTTTGACCTGGCCTTCTACCACCACAGGAAGCTGCTGTCCAGAGAGAGGCACCCTCCCATTGATCGCATCATCGACGCTGGGCTAATCTCAAACTTTGTCAGCTTCCTGAGTCTGGCCGAGTGTCCTCCCATTCAGTTCGAGGCGGCCTGGGCCCTGACCAACATCGCCTCTGGCACCTCTGATCAAACCACCGCAGTGGTGGACGGGGGAGCCATCCCCGCCTTCATCAGCCTGGTGACGTCTCCGCACCCTCACATCAGCGAGCAGGCCGTCTGGGCCCTGGGCAACATTGCTGGTAAGACAGAGCACACTTTTACCCTGTATCGAAAGTGGTTTTGGCATGATGGTTGCCATTGTCATTGATAGTACAGGAACAGTGATTGAAAGCTTTTCCCGTGTTTGTTGGATCAACTGTTCCTATCAAACCCTGTGTCTTTCAAACATCTTTCAAGTTCGCAACTTAAGTGTGAAGCTTCATGCTCATGTTAGACTAGAAATGTGCTGCCTGGTAGCTATATACATTTTTCCTCAGCATTTCTCTTTTGAAGATTCTACTAGTTGAACGTGTGCTAGTTCAGTAAACGCCTTTTGTAATAAGCCCCCTTACTCTGTGGTTGAACGCCAGGGCAACGGTCTTCTGACTGACCGCTGTTGCCATCGCCTGACTCCTCCCTTTTTCTCAGGTGATGGCTCCACCTACAGGGACTTGGTCATCAAACACGGTGCCATTGGTCCCCTCCTGACTCTACTGGCCGCTCCTGACCTGTCTGTGTTCTCTGTAAGTTGTTTACATGTAATGAGAGAGAGAGAGTTCTGGGTTGTTGTGGAATTTGTTTGCTAGTGCTGGTTCTCGCAAAATGGGAATGTGGTTGATTTATGGTGTTGTGCCATATACAGTTTATTGCTTTAGCGATGTAATCTTCATCTTGACCCACTACTTTAATTAGCCGCGTCCATAAATCTAAACCCAGCTGATAATGGTGCGGTATATTGATGTCTAACGACATCTCCCTGCTCCTTCCAGTCTGGTTACCTGCGGAACGTGACATGGACCCTGTCCAACTTGTGTCGGAACAAGAACCCTCCCCCGCCGCTGGCGGCCGTGCAGCAGCTTCTGCCCACGCTGATGCGCCTGCTCCACCACCACGACAAGGAGGTGCTGGCCGACACCTGCTGGGCCGTGTCCTACCTGACGGACGGTCCTAACGAGCGCATCGAGGTGGTGGTGCAGGCCGGCCTAGTGCCCCGCCTCGTCCAGCTGCTCAGCTCCGGGGAGCTCACCATCGTGGTATGTCCCTTTGCCGCGTTTACCAGGCTTTACCGACTGAGTTTGAATGGTGTATTTTGAGCTTTGGTTTCACCTGTACATGGGTGTTAATGGTCAACCTATGCAGTAGTCTGCCTTGTGGTTCCTAGAGACAGCTGCACCGTGCTGATCTGTGGGTTTTGATTGACAGGCAAATATTAATCTCTGCGATTTATGCATGGGAGCCACCATTCCAAGTTGCTTCCATAGCCCGGTTGTTGAGACATTCCAAGTTACTGAGGAAAACCTGTTGTAGTTTGGGTACTCCTATTGTCACACAGACATCAGTCACTTGAGTATCTTGCGTCCTAATCCTGCCACCTTTTTTGTTTGCCCTCTTCGTAGACTCCCTCTCTGCGGTCGCTGGGCAACATCGTGACTGGCACAGATGAGCAGACTCAGTTCGTGCTGAACGCTGGCGCTCTGACAATGTTTCCAGCGCTGCTCTGCCACCACAAGTCCAACATCCAGAAGGAGGCGGCGTGGACCCTGTCCAACGTCACGGCCGGCAAGGACACCCAGATCCAGGAAGTCATCAACGCCGGCCTGGTGCCGCTGCTGGTGGATGTCCTCAAAAAGGTACGACAAGGGTTCATAGGTTGTTCATTAGGGGCAAGACATTCAGGGGTTAGTATGCATCATGGGCGGATCGACTAGATTCGTTTTTCCTTTTAGGACCTGGTCCTAGACTATTGCTACATACAGCTCCAGAATTTAAGCCTGGTTTATCTATTGTGCTAATCAACAAACGTCTGCACTCCTTGTCTGAGGGTCCCGACTGCAGAAATGTTACCGGTGACTGGCTCGTTACATGTAGCAAGCCCTGCCCATAGAGAACGATAGAGGCCTCTAGTGGCCAAAAGGCTGTGTTAGCATGGGCAGCGCTATTAAGGCCTTCCACCTTTTTTTTTTATGTAGTCAACTTGGTGGGACTTCTAATTTAATTGGCTGAATCACTCCTGGTGACCCTGTTGGAGTCATGTCATCTGGAGTGATCAGTCGATTGTGAAGAAAAATGGATATTATCTCAATGTCCAACTATGATGGCACAAAGATGAGTCTTTATGGCCCTACCTCGTTTGTTTTTCAACCAGGGAGACTACAAGACCCAGAAGGAGGCGGTGTGGGCCATCACCAACTACACCAGCGGGGGGACGGTGGATCAGGTGATCTACTTGGTACAGTCCAACGTGCTGGAGCCCCTGCTCAACCTGCTCTCTGCCAAGGACAGCAAGACCATCCTGGTAATTCTGGACGCCATCACCAACATCTTCCTGGTAAGTCAACTTCTGGTCTGTGAGAAGAGCTTTTAAGTGTATCACTAGCCCATTATGACTAATGATCACCCTATAACACTGTCCGTTTGCCTTGTGGTTCCTAGAGACAGCTGCACCGTGCTGATCTGTGGGTTTTGATTGACTGGCAAATATTAATCTCTGCGATTTATGCATGGGAGGTGCCACTCCAAGTAGCTTCCATAGCCCGGTTGTTGAGACATTCATGTTTTAGCATTGATTAGCTATTTTCAAATATGATTATGTACGTGTTTGATGTTAAAATTCGAAGTGGATTCAAGTGTGTGTAAAAGCCCAAACTAAACGACTCATGCTCTCAGGCAGGAGAGAAGATCGGCGAGGTGGAGAAGCTGTGCGGGGTGATCGAGGAGTGCGGTGGCCTGGACAGGATCGAGGCTCTGCAGTCCCACGAGAACGAGATGGTCTACAAGGCCTCTCTCAACATCATCGAGAAGTACTTCTCTGGCGAGGTGAGACCTTCACCAAGCATTGACCAAGTCCAAATACACTTATGTCCTCCTTGTCTCGTCTCCTCCAGGACCATCCATGGTTGACAAGACTGATTGTTATCAAAAGGAGATATTGAACATGAGCTGGGTTTTATTCCCCAAGTTCATCTCTTTACATCTGCCCTAGTTCACCTTATTTGTGAATCTAATACGCTTTCAGGAGGCATTAGATGGCATGGTGCAGTAGACTGGTAGAGAGTAGCTTTGTGGAGTGAAACTCAGCCGTGGGAAATGAGTGGATGAAGTTAAAATTTTAAACGATTGTTCTGGTGACACCATCTCTCTTGCTTTCAGGATGAGGAGGACGGCACTGTCGCTCCAGAAATCACAACTGACGGCTACGCCTTCCAGATCCCCGAGAACCAAAGCACTTACAACTTTTAAATGTCCTTGTTTCCTTTCTGTCTTTTTGTATGTGTACTGTAGTCTCCAATTTCCCAAGTGTACATAAGTACAGACATTTCCTTGTTCTTCTACAACCTGTAAATAAACTTTATTACATAATTAGCTATCAAATTAGTTTTGTTTTGTAAGCTTGAAGCTTCCGGTACAACATTTTTAATTGAGGTTCCAGTAGTCTACACCCCACTGAATTGACTTAACATGCATATGTCGTACGCTTCAGTGCCCAACATTCTATGCATTCCAAACATGGATGAAATGTATTCAGTTGGGTATTACCAGGCTGTTCCATCAGAGATAAATGGTCTGGCACGAACAGCTGTTGTCAGGGAGAGTCATGGAGGATTAAGATGTGGCATTAACCTACTGTCATGGTTATGTAATACTTAACAAAGTACATGCTATTAATACTGATACTCTTGGGAGGACCCACAGCCTGTGTTCCCCATTGGTGGAGGAGCTGGTAGAGGCAACTATTATCTAGTAACACTAAAATAACATACTCAGATTTTTAAAATGACAAGGTTTACTTCAGACTGGGGTGCTCTCCTTCCTACCCATCTGTTTAGTGTCTGATCCCAGACTACCTGCGGAAAATGATCATCTTCAACCATATCACTCTACCTTCTATTGCTCGGCAACCATTGCCAATCAACCAACTTGGTTTGCAAAATGGGCAAAGGTTCTGTTTATTCTGTTTCTGGACAGGATATGAAGAACTGAAGTCTTACATATTTGTTGGTGTCAACTGAGAGGTGGTCCTTCTTACGCCCAAAGCTAAGCCAGCCCTCTGCCGGTCTTGGACTTCCTAACCATTGGATCCACCGTTGGTCTGCTCTGGACCTCAGGATGTTCAGTCCTGGGGCTGATCTTCCGTTCCTGGCCCAGTATGTTCATATCTGTGACTGGTAGGACGGAACATCAGCACAAGTAAAGCCTCTCTCACTCATCTCTGTTTAGTTACTCACTTTTCACACCTGCCAGGCCTCTAGACTCACTGCTGAGACCATCTTTACTTACCTCTTCCATGTTTGTAGAAGGTTGTTGGGTCAGCTGGAGGACCACAGTGATATCTTGGCCTTATGAAGGGTGGTGATGTTGATGGAGGATAGGTCTGTAATAACCCAAGCAACCAAAATATGACAACATATTTATCAATTATATGACATTGTTTCATGAATAACTTGAGCATATACTTGTGTGAAGGTACAGTATGCACTTCAATAAATGAGTTCAAATGCCCAGTGCAGTCAACATGCTTTTCCTGTGTTTTATGTTTCCACACTATGTTGGAATAATACTGTTTGAAAAGACTGCCTGAAATGTCAGCCTGTTTTGGTGGGATGGAGATTTGGTCTGCTGGGTCACCAGGCGGTAAATTGCTTAATAGTCCAATAAGAAAGAGTTCCAAACCTCTGCCAATAACAGATAGTTTTCAGTTTTCCCCTCCACACTCAGACCAATCCCAGACAGTCATAGGAAATTCTTTCTAGAGAAATTGCTCTTTGCTAAGAAGCTATTTTGTTTATTTTTGTCAATTTTAATTGAAAACAGTCAAAGTAAGGTTACCCAGAAATGATTTGATACTGAGATTTTTAAAAAGCTGCATTGGACCTCCATTGGAAATACATGTATACTGTATATTGTACACCAATGTATGGAGTTCAATGTCTATAATGTAAGGGAGAGAAGACACCACTGGGTGAAATCTGTTACCATGGGAGGTATATTTACCTTTGGGAGCCGCTTGGTCTTTGCCTTCCTCACCAGACTCCACTGAAGCAGCCTCTGTGTAGCTGATGGCTCCTCTCTTACAGGGACTAAAAAAGGGGGCACCTGCTACCGTACCCCGTTCAAATGAACTTAAATATTTTGTCTTGCCCATACACCCTCCGAATGGCACACATACACAGTCATGTCTCAATTGTTTCAAGGCTTAAACATTTTTCTTTAACCTGTCTCCTCCCTTTCATCTTCACTGATTGAAGTGGATTTAACAAGTGACATCAATAAGGGATTATAGATTTCACCTGGTTTCACCTGGTCAGTCTGTCATTTTTTGTACACTCAGTGTATTATGTTCTGAGAACATGGTAACCACGTTCTGTGTACGTTTCGTGGGACGTTAATTGAATATTCTCCTAACCCTCAGAAACTCGACACATGAATGTTCTTGCAACGTTACCATGAAAAGTGTCTAGAACTTTAATATCTTATTTTCTGAGAACATGGCAACCACGTTCTGTGTATGTTTGGTGGGACTTTGATGTAACATTGTCCTAACTCAGAAAACTGAACACTGGAATGTTCTTGTATCGCTCCAATGAAATGTGTCTAGAACCATAATATTGGATATTGTGAGGCACATGGCAACCACCTTCTGGGTAAGTTCTGTTTGACATTTAGACAATGTTCTCTTAACTCTAACGCCGAAACATACTAAATAGGCTTATTAGGAGTTTTTTGCTAACATACACAGAATGTTCCTCTAACTAATGGAATACTGGACACACAAACATCTGGGGGACATTTACGAGTAACATTACAAAAAGATTATTTCTTCCCAAAATGTGTATCTGTGATTCTGTAGATTCATGTTGTCTTAAATTCAGAGTAAGCTATGAATCATTAAAGGTACTATAAATACAGTATTTAATCAAAGGAGGAGGGGTATCCATGGGCAGCTTTGTTTCCTAACTATAACTATTATTACCCTAAATGATATCATACACACATTTAGCTATTTAAGTATCTCTTCCTGTCAGTTAATGTAACCATGCAAATATTCACTTACCTGTAAATGTAACTGTATATTTACCTGGACAGTTAATTTAACTATGCAAATTATGAAGATACATGAAGATCGTGTATAAAGATAATGTATAAAAATGCTGAGCAGGGCATTATTTTGTTCCCATCCACAGGGCACGTGCACTGAATGGTTTGATGAGCATGAAAACGATGTAAACCATATGCCATGGCTGTCTCAGTCACCAGAGGGGAGTTCAAGAAGGCTTCTTTATGTTTGTGGTGAACATGTTGCCAGAGTAACAATTTCATTTGAACGATTTGAGTGAACGTTGCAAAATGTTATAGTGAAACATCAAACATATACTTTTTGTAAAGGTTTACTGTGGCTTTTTAGCGGCAATATTCAAACTGAAAATGACTTAGCTAATTCTTCTGAATATAGTAGAAAGTCTACATAGCCACTTTATTATTTTTTGCCGTAGTTTAGGCCCGAAACAGACACTTACGTTCGCTGCAAACACTGACAGACGTACCATTATGCAGAAGAGGCAAGTGCCTCAGGCCTCACATCATCAAATAATAATAATAATTTCTCAGCATGCTCTACTCGAGGCAAAAATTTAATAAAAATCCATTCAAAATCTGTTTAAGCTAGAGATATGTTTTTTGCATGGGCCGTGTCTCACTAGTTACCACCGCCACAAAGTCTTAATTATGGCTAAACCCCACCTATTTCTAAAATGTTATCTTAAAGTCAGATTTTAAACCTAACCCTAACCTTAACTAAACTGCTCACCTTATCCCTAACCCTAACCTTAAATAAATAAAAGTATGTCATGAACTATGAAGTTATAGACTGTGTGGCTGTGGTAACTAGTGACAAGCGGTGGAAGGTGGCAGAGCTACAGCGTTTTATTTCTTATTTTTTCCCGAAGGTTGGTCTTTTCCCGTAAACGTCTGAAGCGTCCGAACGGGTTGTGCTACACACACGAATATGACCCCACTGTGGAAAGATGAGACTCTCACGAACACGATGGTCTACGACCCCCACAAGTTTCACGGGCTGAAGGTAACTTGATAACGGGCCAAAGAATTTGTGGAAGTGAAAAGGGACAACTTTCCCAACGCTTTGACATTCTGTGACGTTGTGGTCTCGTTAGTCTCATGCATTTCTAAAAGCAGCCACTAGATGGAGCCATAAACCATTTGACATCAAGAAAAAAGTGCCACTGACGCTATACAGTAGAGTAGACCAGTGTTTCTTGTATCTCCAAACACTTTTTGCTCTGCCTGTAGTAACCCATTTGGTTCAAGTTCAACCAATATGTGCAAGTTCAACCAGTCATTGGCAGTAATCAACGTGTTCGTTATCCCATAAAATAGCAATCCTGTGTGCAATATGCTGAATGTTTGAAGGGTGCATGCATGTGTCTTATCCAACAATGATCTATTATATTGATAAGATAGTCAAGCGACTGTTCTATCAATGGAAATACATCCTCAAAGATGGAAGGCAACTCCGATATAAAGTGTTTTTTATAAAAAAATGTTTTGCCGAAATGCCACATGCCACCGCTTACATCATAACAACCTAATCATTACGACATTTATATTCGATCAAATACACTGTATCATAAGTATTCACCCACCTTGGATTACTTCACATTTGATTGTGTTGTCAAGTGGGATTAAAATGGATTGAATTGTATTTTTTGTCAATTAAAAAGTCATAAAAAATTAAATGAATATAGGCTACCTAGATTAGATAAGTATTCACCACAGATTCAATACATGTGAGAAACACTTTTGGCAGTGATTACAGCAGTTAGTCTCCATTGGTTAGTCTCTAAGAGCTTTCCACACCTGGATTGTGCAATGTTAGCCTGTTATTCTTTTCAGAGTTCTTCAAGCTCTGTCGAGGTGTTGGGAGTCATTGGCTACACAGCGATTTTCATGTGTTGCCATAGATTTTCAAGCAGATTTAAGTCAAAACTGTAACTTGGACACTCAGGAACATTCACTGTCTTCTTGGTGAGCAACTCCAGTGTATATTTGGCCTTGTGTTGAAGTTCTAGTTGAAGTTTGGTAGTGATTGCTATGTTGTTGATGTAAAGAATACTTGTTGGTCTGTGGTGTTTAATGAGGAGCAAAACGACACCGCAAGAGACACATTTATGAAATTGCTTATTCCAGTTACTAATAAGCACGCACGCATTAAGAAAATGACTGTAAAAATAGGTAAATCCCCGTCGTTTGATGAGGAATTTAAAATGTGTATGGTTGAGAGGGATGAGGCTAAAAGGTCTGGAAAATAAGTCTGGCTGCACAGCCGATTGGTAAACGTACTGCAAATTGAGAAATCATGTGACTAAACTGAATAAAAAGAAGTAGAAACTGTACTATGAAACAAAGACAAATGATTTAAAGAATGATAGTAAAAAGCTATCAAGTCAAGCCACCAGGGTCGGACAACTTGGATGGACAATTACTGAAGATAATAGCGGACGATAATGCCACTCCTATTTGCCACGTCTTCAATCTAAGCCTACTAGAAAGTGTGTTCCCTCAGGCCTGGAGGGAAGCAAAAGTAATCCCACTTCCCAAGAATAGTATGCTTATAGGTAAGCACTTTCAACAAGTATAGCACGTACACAAATGCCTGATGATTGGCTGAGAGAAATTGATGATAATAAAAATTGTGGGAGCTGTTTTGTTAGCCTTCAGTGCGACTTTTGACATTATCGATAATAGTCTGCTGATGGGAAAATCTAAATTGCGGATAAAGAGTCTAACAGAACACAGAGGGTGTTCTTTAATGGAAGCTTCTCCAACATAATCCAGGTAGACTCAGGAATTCCCCAGGGCTTTAATATTTGCTAATGACATGCCACTGGTCTTGAGTAAAGCCAGTTTGTCTATGTATGCAGATGACTCAACACTATACACGTCAGCTACTTATTACATTTTTATTAACTGTGGGATTTTTTTTTCTCACTTTGACATTATAGATTATTTTGTTAAGATCAATGACCAAAGAAAATCACAGTTAAATCCATTTCAATCCCAATTTGTAATCCAACACAATTTGAACATATGATATCCACTGTAAGACTCAAGTAGCAAATTAGCAATGATATTTGTTGTTGATCAAATTTGACACTCAATTTTCGTGAGTAAATCCTCTTCCTGTTTCGTTTATCCCAGTGTTTAATCCAAGGTATGCCTCGCTTTTAACTTGCTATATATTTATCCCTATTGCATTTAAAATAGTGTACTTTGTTATGTAGGTGCGGGTGTTCACATCAACAACATCAACAACAAAAGATAACGAAACAAACCAAAGAAATATAATGTTAAACTTTATTCTTTCTACATAAATTCTATTTTGGTGTACTTTGTGAAAATGAGACTTATGAGAACTAATTGTTACACGCTATGGCTGCATTTACACAGGAAGCCCAATTATGAATTGGGCTGCCTGTGTAAATTCACTCTATGTAACTCTATGTATTGTTTAAAGAGTGAAAGATTACTGTGCAAACTACACTTTGGGGGGTTGTCGTCTTACATGGCTTCTCATTCAACACTCTGAGAAGTAGCTAGAGGCAACCGTCATGACACATTCCTTCTGTAGCTTAAACCTATAAGGATCATTAAAACAATAATTGAATCAGAAAGCATTTACATTTACATGTTCAGTTACACCCCTAAAATTCACTAAAGAACATCCTAAAATGACATTCTAATTTAATTTTTCACACATTTAAACATTGAATGCCAACCAATTTCAATTCAATATGATGGAAATAAAATGGATTTATGTTTACAATTCTTAACACACATTTTTTCATTTGCATACTTACATTCTCGTTAGAGCCATTTTGTGTTCACCAGGGCCACTTTCCCTGTTGAAATAAAAGAAGGACAATTTAAAAGGTAGTAAGAATTGCTGCACTTGCACACGGTATATAAACACACTAAGAAAATTGAGAAAAAAACATCCAACCCCAAAACCAAACACTTACACTGTCTGTTTGATCGTCTCCACACAGTGCAAGTCATCGCTTATGTCGTCGTCAATCAAAGCTTGAGAGGAGAAGAACGCACAACAGAGATAATCCACTGACACTCTCGTACAAGCCATTTTAATAAAACCCAACTCGGTCAAGACTAACTCTTAACATCCACCTACTCTATAAATGATCTTGTTGTGTATTTGTCATATGCCTTAAGCCTTGCAACTTGAGCACGTCGAAGATACATATTTCGTTCCGATAGGTCAGATATGTTGAACTCACCACTGCAGTTCATCTGGCAAAGGTTCAGGGATGGAGTGGAGCCGTTGGCGCAGATCACGTGATCGCTCAGCTGGAACAAGCCGTAGAGGGTCCACTTGTTCTCTTCTTCGCTGGAGTGGTCTTCGCTGGAGTGTTCTTCGCTGGAGTGTTCTTTGCTGGAGTGTTCTTTGCTGGAGTGTTCTTTGCTGGAGTGATCTTCGCTGGAGTGTTCTTTGCTGGAGTGTTCTTCGCTGGAGTCTTCTTTTGATGAGCTGAACTGGTGACTTTCAGTGCAGGATAAATCCCCGTGAA
Source organism: Thymallus thymallus (assembly GCA_023634145.1). Lineage (NCBI taxonomy): Eukaryota > Metazoa > Chordata > Actinopteri > Salmoniformes > Salmonidae > Thymallus > Thymallus thymallus. The sequence continues at coordinate 10,553,003 of CM042394.1, read as the reverse complement.
AATGCCTAGCGTGTCTCTTAGGACGTTGCCCAAGGTGGGTAAGAAGGGTAGGGCGGTTATCATCCTTAGCAGGGCGGGTAGGGCTGTCATCAGGGCCGTCATCATCCCTCCAAGGAGTCACAATACTGGTGTTGAAACCTGTGGCCTTCTCTATATGGCAGACGACTGGAAGAGGCAATGACAATTGAGCGTTACTTTTACAATCAGACTCCTAGGGGATGATTTCCCACACACAGATTTAGCCTTCGAATAAGAAGCCATTTCAATTGAGAATGTTTCTTAGTCCAGGGCTAGGCTTAATCTGTGTTCCGTGAAACCAGCCCATAGCATTTAAGAAATTGTTTCCGATTGTTGAATGAAAAAAATGATGTAATGTAACTTACTTTTAGCCACAAAGTCCTCGTTTGTCAGGTTCTTTTCTTTGGCTTTCTCAGTCAGGTTGAATTTGAAAGCCTCCAATAAACTCTTCAGCTCACATTTGGAGAGGATCCGTCCCTCAGACAGACTGGGAACCACCAAGACTGCTACAGCCAACACCACCAGTATCTGCATCTTCATGTTGTCTCTGTCTGATCTTTCCTCGATTGTGAGGGGAAGACGAGACTTGCACAGTAGATATACTCTTGGCGTCCTAGCCCCTTGAGAGTGACCTGTGACTAAGACTGGTTCTTGTCTTAAAAAAAAAAAATCAAAAGTAAGGCAATAATGCTGGCCCTCTGAAATGTGTCAAAGGACTACCTACATGTACCAAAGATCCACCCAGTGTTGTGTTTCCCCATTCGATTCAGGCCTCTAGGAAAATGATAAAAAAAACTGATATTCGTTGGTATCACAAAGGGTTTTCCTTTGTTAAACATGTTACACCTTGACCCTCTGGGAAGGAAGTTAGTTGCGTGTTAGTTAGATCGACACACGATAACAATTCTCATGAGTATCTCATGACCACGTGACTGAGAATTAAAGAACAGCGTCTATTCATTTTCATTTTTCTGACGGATCACATGACGCCAGCCCAAGAGTAATGCGAGACCCATGAATGTGGTTTGTTTTTATGCATTGTTTTCATGTGTACTGTTCCTGTAAGTGATACCGTGTTTGCAGACAGATAATTGTCTGGAATAAACAATAAAAGCTTACAATGACAATATTGAGTCAAAAATAACATGGCTATATACAGGAAGTACCAGTACAGAGTCCATGTGCAGGGGTACGAGGTAATAACATGGCTATATACAGGAAGTACCAGTACAGAGTCCATGTCCAGGGGTACGAGGTAATTGAGGTAGATAGGTACATATAGGTAGGGGTAAAGTGACTAGACAACAGGATAGATAATAGACAGTAGCAGCAGTGTATGTGGTGAATGTGTGTGTGTGTGTGTCTGGCTTCAGTATGCATTTGTGCACGTTATGTGTGTGTGAGCGTATTTAGTGTGTGTGTGAGTGAGTGTTGTGGTGTCAGTGTAAGTATGTGTGAGTGTGTGGGTAGAGTCCAGTGTGTGTGCAAGAGAGTTAGTGCAAAAAAGAGCCAATGCAGGTCCAGGAAGCCATTTGATGAGCTAGCAGTGTTGTTTAGCAGTCTTATGGCTTGGGGGTAGAAGCTGTTCAGGGTCCTGTTGGTTCTAGACTTGGTGCACTGGTACTGCTTTTACGTGCGGTAGCAGAGAGAAAAATCTATGGCTTGGGTGGCTGGAGTCGGACAATTCTCTGACACCGCCTGGTATAGACGTCCTTGAGGCAGGGAGCTCGGTCTCAGTAATGTACTGGGCCGTACTCACTACCCTCTGTAGCATTTTGCGGTTGCCGTACCAAGCGGTGATGCAACCAGTCAAGATACTCTCAATGGTGCATCTGTATAGTTTTTGAGGATCTGTCGTGCCCTCTTCACAGCTGTGTGGGTGTGTGTTGACCATGTTAATACCTTAGTGATCTGCACACTGAAGAACTTGAAGCTTTCGACCCACTAAAGGCCAATCGATGTGGATGGGGGCGTGTCTCCCCTCCGTTTCCTGTAGTCAATGATCAGCTCCTTTGTCTTGCTGTAGTCATTCACGGCCACACAGTCGTGGGTGAACAGGGAGTACAGGAGGGGACTAAGCACACACAACTGAGGAGCCCCGGTGTTAATGGTCAGCGTGGTGGCAAATGTGTTGTTGCCTAACCTCACTACCTGGGGGCGGCCCGTCAGGAGGTCCAGCATCCAGTCCCAAGGTCCTGAGCTTGGTACGGTGTGCAATAAAGATAGCGTCATCTTTGGATCTGTTGGGGCGGTATGGGATTTGGAGTGGATCCAGGGTGTCTAAGATGATGGTGTTGATGTTAGCCATGACCAGCCTTACAAAGCATTTCATGGCTATAGATGTGAGTGCTACGGGGCGATAGTCATTTTGGCAGGTTACCTTGTCGTTGGTATTACAGACTGGGTCAGGGATAGGTTGAAAATGTCAGTGAAGACCAAGGTTATTATAGTTTTGTGTTTTTATATTAGTTTTTATATTTTTATTTTTGTTTAGTTTCAGTTCATTTTCAGATTTGTTTTTATTTATTTAGTTTCAGTTTTGATAAAAACATTAATATTTAGTTTTATTTTATTTTAATTATTAAGAACCAAAAGTAGCCAATGCGTGGGAGGGTAGGAGAAATGTATGTGTTGTAGGCCTATAGTTAGTGTTTTTGGGACAGTAATAAGTTCCACTAAGGGACAGTAATAAGGTGGTCATAGGTTTGGTTAGATTTAAATTCTAAATACATTTAAGGCAGCGTTCCCGAGCTTAGACGTTGCTGACGCCCGAGGGATCTTACAACGCCTGGATAGGTATTTTAAGTATCAGCTAACCACATCATATGTTATACCATTCTGTCAGTCAACATATCTTTTACTCAATTATGACAATTTGAGTTATTTTTCCACCACTGCAGAATGGCCACAGTGAAATGCTGGCGAATGAGAGATGGGCCTGTCCATCTTTAGCCCAGTGGTCCTGTCTAAATTCTGGGGTTTTATGCAGAATTACCATTATTTAGCTAATACTGGGCTGATTTCTGCTCCCTGTCAGTTATAAATTGATGAATAATCAAGTTCTGCAATGTGTAGAGATTACTTTGTTAATCATGTTAATTCGTTTTTGGATATTACCAAGTTTGCTTAGGTATGTTAACCATGTTTTGTCATGTTGTTATCTCCATTTCTTTGCCCATGTTCTGTTAATACCCAACACTAGTTGAATCAACATTGTTTCCACGTCATTTTAATGAAATTACGTTGAACCAACGTGGGGTAGATGTTGAATCAGTGGTTTAAAGTACTTAAGTAAAAATACTTTAAAGTACTACTTAAGTAGTTTTTTGGGGGTATCTGTACTTTACTTTACTATTTATATTTTGAACTACTTTTACTTCACTAATGAAAACAATGTACTTTTTACTCCATACATTTTCCTTGACACACAAAAGTACATTTTGAATGCTTAGCAGGACAGGAAAATTGTCAAGTTCACACACTTATCAAGAGAGAACATCCCTGGTCGTCCCTACTCCCTCTGAACACACATCAATGCTTAGTTTGTAAATTATGTCTAAAAAAATTGTATTTTATTTTTTATTTCACCTTTATTTAACCAGGTAGGTCAGTTGAGAACAAGTTCTCATTTGCAACTGCGACCTGGCCAAGACAAAGCAAAGCAGTGTGACAAATAACAACACAGAGTTACACATTAAACAAACAGTCAAAAACACAATATAAAAAAAATCTATATACAGAGTGCAAAATGTAGTGCAAAAATGCAGTAAGGTTAAGAGGTAGAACAATAAATAGACTATAGTGGTGAAATAAATTACAGAATTATCATCATTAACACAGGAATGAAGGATGTGCAAATTATGATGTGCAAATAGAGGTACTGGTGTGCAAGATTAGTGAAAATAAACAAAAATAAATATGGGGATGAGGTAGTAGTGTGGGCTATTTACAGAAGGGCTATATACAGGTGCAGTGATCGATAAGCAGCTTTGATAACTGATGCTTAAAGTTATTGAGGGAGATAGGAACCTCTAGCTTCAATGATTTTTGCAATTCGTTCCAGTCATTGGCAGCAGCGAACTGGAAGGAATGGCGGCCAAAGGAGGTGTTGGCTTTGGGGGTGACCAGTGAGATATACCTGCTGGAGCGCATGCTAAATGTTGGATCTAAAAATCTAGAAAAGGGTGCCCTCTGGTTTGATTAATATAAGGAATTTGAAATGGTTTATACTTTTACTTTTGATAGTTATGTATGTTTTCGTAATCACATTTACTTTTGATACTTAGGTATGTTTAAAACCAAATACTTTTACTCAAGTAATATTTTACTGGGTGACTTTCACATTTATTTGAGTCATTTTCTATTAAGGTATCTTTATTTTTACTCAAGTATGACAAATGGGTAGGACTTATTCCACCATGTCGTTGAATTGCTGTCTGTACCCAGTGGGTAGCTCCTTTTCTACATATCTCGTTTCATACCGTGATCATCCCTCCAAATAACGACAACTTAATATTACATGTTGGGTTTCATTTCTTTGAGATTAAAATTGAATATTTAATTTAATAGAATTGTATTTATTTAATACACACAAGCAATTTACAAACATTCAGATATTAGCAAATAGGAAATAATACACTGGAAACCAAAAGTCTTTATGATAATCTTCTGTATTTTTGTTTGTCAAAGTAGGAAATGTTGTTACCATGCAACAAAGGAGACATTGTCTGTTAGATTTAACATCCTTACTCCTGGTAGTTGGACAGTTGTAGGAGAGAAGGAGAACAGGATGTTGTTGAATAATGTCTGTAGGAGGCACTTTTTCAATGTTGTCCTAACATAAGGGATAAGAGGCTCAAATCATTGCTAGCACGCCATCTAGAGGCCATGGAAAGTAGCACATTTACTAAGTGGAGTTTATAGCAGAAGATAATAGCTGAGAGAAAGAAGGAAAATGCCCTCTTAAATTGTTGTACTCATAGTACTGTTAAGTTGTTGTACTCATAGTACTGTTAAGTGGTTGGTCACACACAAAGTACTCATAGTACTGTTAAGTGGTTGGTCACACACAAAGTACTCATAGTACTGTTAAGTGGTTGGTCACACACAAAGTACTCATAGTACTGTTAAGTGGTTGTACTCATAGTACTGTTAAGTGGTTGTACTCATAGTACTGTTAAGTGGTTGGTCACACACAAAGTACTCAGAGGCTTGCAGCTTGGCACATTTCCATGGGAACCTCAGAGCCTTCCTGTAATACACAAATTAAAATGGTGATTATTATTTTGTGATTGTATATTTTGCAGTCAATAATACAACTTGCTTGAAAGTTGTACAACGGCTTAAAATACTATTACTGTACAAAAGTAACCATTTATATTAGTGCATTTTGAATGTCAGATTTCTATTGAATTAGATTGCAGTAATTAAGACCCAAACAACACCTATTTTGTGCTGTCAGAGGGCTGCTTCACTCTCACAACTCATGTCTTATGGGTCAAGATCAGTAAGTGTGGCATCAATGTCATTGTCCTCACTATTCACTAGTATTGGCAGTCGTTAAACTTACAACCAGGCACGAGACTTCACAAAGCAGGCGATGTCATCACTGATGTCATCATCAACGAAGGCTGGAAGGGCAGAGACACAGTCATACAGTCAGTACAGTTCCCGTGAATTACCTAAGGCCTTTGTGCGCACGTTGCAGGTATTTGAGCCCTGCACCTTGAAATGGTTCGCTAAACAGAGTGAGTGTGATTACAGAGAAGTGAGAGGTTGATTACGAAACCCACTAGTTCTATTCTCTTGTCTTTGTTCATGACACAAGAACAATCCATCAGTTTGTTTGTTCGTTCATTCGTTCATTCATTCATTCACTCACTCACTCACTCACTCACTCACTCACTCACTCACTCACTCACTCACTCACTCACTCACTCACTCACTCACTCACTCACTCATGTAGGCCTATTCATTCTTTCATACATACATGTACTGTACATACATGCAGGCATTTGTTGACATTCTGTTTGACGTTTGTACTCACAGCTGCACTCTGTCTTACAGAGATTGAGAGAGCGAGTGTTGTTGGAGGAGACGCAGGCGAGGCGGTTGTTCAGCTGGAAGAGACCGAAGAAGCTGAAGGACAGGCTCTTGATCGGCTTGAATGGCCTGAACGGTTTGCGTGGTGGTGACTTGCGGCTGTGTCCGGGACCTCTGAACTGCTTTGGGATGTGTCTCTTCTTCCTTCTCCCCTCTTCCTCTTTCGCTTCCTCTCCTTCTTGCTCATCCAGCTCCGCTTCTAACTCTTCCAGGTCCTCCTCGTCCAGCTGATCTTCATCAACTTCGTCTTCATCACCCTCGTCCTCATAGCCGCCAAACTCTTCCTTCTCAGCCGCTTTGCTCTCTTTGGCCTCACGCTTGTCCCTTCCTCTCACGGGCCTCCCTGGTCTCGGTCTCTTCCCCTCGGGCCTCTCTGATCTTGGGCTCATTCCCTCTCTTCTCCCGGTAGGTCTTGGGCTCATTCCCCCAGGCTTTCCTGTAGGTCTTGGGCTCATTCCCCCAGGCTTTCCTGTAGGTCTTGGGCTCATTCCCCCAGGCTTTCCTGTAGGTCTTGGGCTCATTCCCCCAGGCTTTCCTGTAGGTCTTGGGCTCATTCCCCCAGGCTTCCCTGTAAGTCTAGGCTTGTCCTCTTCTCCCTCAGAACTGACTCCATCTTCCTTTGACTTAACATCTCTAACTGGGCGTTTGCGCCCAAACAGTCTCACAGGTCTCCTGCTGATGGGGCGCCTTTTGGGTTTATGCAGGATAGGTTTGCGCAGGACAAGGTTCGTCACAAGGCTGGTGTTTAAGCCAGACTTTAGGTCCAAACTGCAGATAACTGGACCAACCAAGTCAGAGTGAGAGCAGGAAGGGAACACAGAGAGATAGAGAGAGATGATATATTTTGACATTTTAAAACAACAGTACCTGAAGGTGTGTTGTTGAACACCAAAGTAAGGGTTTGACTTGATCAAAAGCCTGACATGATCCGCAGGGTGCCATCATTAAAGGGGAAGTTCAGTAACAAACTTCAGCTAACCTTAGCACCGGTAGCTAGGGGCAACCGCGCAATGTTTTTTTTCTTCTACTTTATTTGAACATTAAATATTGTATATATTGCCTCTATCATTCCCATAGATTTTAGCTGAAGTTCACTGAAGTTTGTAGTGGCTCTTTAAAGGAAATGTATCCAGGCCGATAGACTGCTAGTGTGACAACCCGTTTAACATTAACTTGTAAAATACTGAACTTCCAAAATTTGACACAATCTCACACCCCCTTTAAGTAATCTTTCGAAACCCGCAAAGAAATTCACAACCCACTTTTGGCCAAGACGTCGTCCAGTTCGACACCCTTTGCTGCAATTTTCTCAGTCAGATTGAATTGTTCGGCAGCCTCTGACAGTTTGGTCTTCAGCTCACATTTGGAGAGCAGCCGCCCCTCAGACAGGCTGGGAACCAGGGCTGCTACAGCCAACACCACCAGCAGCACCAGCTTCATGTTGTCTTTGGACGATCTGTTTAGAATAGTATGGAAAGATATATGATAACAAAATACACAATTATCCTACAAAGAGAAGCTGTAAGGCTGTTCTGCACAAAGGGCACAATTGAAGAGTTTCATTCCAAAACGCTATTTACACACCAATTTTTCACATATGTGTTTTTTTCATCAGAAATTATTGCTTATACAGTGCATTCGGAAAGTATTCAGACCGCTTCACTTTTTTCCACCAAGAGTCTTCCTAGGGCTGGCTCCCTGGCCAAACTGAGCAAACTGGGTAGATGAGCAATGGTCAGGGAGGTGACCAAGAACCCAATGATCACTCTGACAGTGTTCCAGAGTTCCTCTGTGGAGATGGGAGAATCTTCAAGAAGGACAACCATCTCTGCAGCACTCCGCCAATCAGGCCTTTATGGTAGAGTGGCCAGACGGAAGCCACTCTTCAGTAAAAGGCACATGACAGCCCGCTTGGAGTTTGCCAAAAGGCACCTCAGACCTCCGAATCAAGATTCTCTGGTCTGATGAAATCAATATTGAACTCTTTTGCCTGAATTCCAAGCGTCACGTCTGGAGGAAACCAGGCACCACTCATCACCTGGTGAAGCATGTTGTTGGCAACAGCATGCTGTGGGGTGAAGGTTCACCTTCCAACAGGACAACGACCCTAAGCACACAGCCAAGACAACGCAGCAGTGGCTTCGGGACAAGTCTCTGAATGTCCTTGAGTTGCCCATCTAACATCTCTGGAGAGACCTGAAAATAGCTGTGCAGTGACGCTCCCCATCCAACCTGACAGACCTTGAGAGGATCTGCAGAGAAGAATGGGAGAAACTCCCCAAATACAGGTGTGCCAAGCTTGTAGCGTCATACCCAAGAAGACTCGAGGCTGTAATCGCTGCCAAAGGTGCTTCAACAATATACTGAGTAAAGTGTCTGAATACCTATGTAAATGTACAATTTCAGGGCTTTTTCGTATACATTTGCAAACATTTCTAAAAAACAGTTTTGCTTTGTCATTATGGTGTATTGTGTGTAGATTTATGAGGGGGAAAAAACAATTTAATCAAGGCTGTAATGTAACAAAATGTGGAAAAAGCAAAGGGGTCTGAATGCAAATTAATTTAATAGATTTTAGATGTGTATTAAAATGTTTTTTGTTGCAAAATGCCATATATCCATTGTTTAGCTGGAATGGAATATTCCTATCCTGTGTATTTGACTGTGATATGCGATTGTCTCACTTAGTTATCTTAAGATGGACCCATTAACTGTTAGTTGCCCTGGATAACAACATCTGCTAAATGACTAATTTGTACAGTCCTTTATTAAGAAGGTAGTTATTTATCACACTTGACTGTGTAAAACCCAGCAGTACTACTTATTCTTTTAGAGTGATGTCAGGCTCTGGCTATAGAGAAGCCTATTTGCTTCTCTATGTAGCTATGGTCAGAGTCTGACAGTGTCTTTCTTTTCTGGTTCTGTGTCGGGTTTTGGGTTGGATCCCTAATTAGAGGCAGCTGCACCGCATTGTCTCTAATTAGGGATCCTATATAATTTGGTCTGTCCTTCACTCTGGTGTGGTTTGTTGTACGTTTCATGTCACAGGGAAGTAAGTGTGTTCCATTCATTGTTTTGTTTGTAGTTCGTCATTGTGTGAATTTTATACATAGTATAATAAAATGTCGAACTATACCTGCGCTGCGCCTAGGAGTTAGCGCCAGTACCAGTTCCCACGTGGCCTAGGGTGAAGCCTGAGGACCGTGGGAGGTTTTTGAAGCAATGGAGGAGGATGGAGAAGGCAAGGTCCGTCGTGGCTTCGAGCACCACACCATCAGTGCGCAGCCAGAGCCCGGAGAGGCTGAAGAAGGGGAATCGCACACCACTTCATCTGCCCACAGTTCAGGATCAGGAGAAGCCCGAGGGGTTTCATGAATACCCGGAGGAGGAGCAGACGAGGTGGTGGAGAGCCTGGGTTGCGCTTCCACAGGAGGTGCAGAAGGACCCATTCCTACGGGAGATAGAGGAGGAGAAGGACTTTGAGCGCCGACGGGTACTAGTGCTGAGGCTATTGGACAGACGGGCACCTCCAGCGAAGGTCAGCAATCCTGAACCTTCAGCAAAGGTCAGCAGTCCTGAACCTCCAGCGAAGGTCAGCAACCCTGAACCTCCAGCTAAGGTCAGCAAACCTGAACCTCCAGCGAAGGTCAGCAGCCCTGAACCTCCAGCGAAGGTCAGCAACCCTGAACCTCCAGCGAAGGTCAGCAACCCTGAACCTCCAGCGAAGGTCAGCAACCCTGAACCTCCAGCGAAGGTCAGCAACCCTGAACCTCCAGCGAAGGTCAGCAACCCTGAACCTCCAGCGAAGGTCAGCAGCCCGGAACATCCAGCGAAGGTCAGCAGCCCGGAACCTCCAGCGAAGGTCAGCAGCCCGGAACCTCCAGCGAAGGTCCGCAGCCCGGAACCTCCAGCGAAGGTCCGCAGCCCGGAACCTCCAGCGAAGGTCCGCAGCCCGGAACCTCCAGCGAAGGTCCGCAGCCCGGAACCTCCAGCGAAGGTCCGCAGCCCGGAATCTCCCGTCGTCTGCTCCGCTCAAGTGCCAGAGCAGTCCGCTCCACCGGTGCCCATTCCGGGTCCAGCCGTCTGCTCCGCTCCAGTGCCAGAGCAGTCCGCCTTACCGGTGCCCAATCCGGGTCCAGCCGTCTGCTCAGCTCCAGTGCCAGAGCAGTCCGCTCCACCGGTGCCCATTCCGGGTTCAGCCGTCTGCTCCGCTCCAGGGCCAGAGCAGTCCGCTCCACCGGTACCCAATCCGGGTCCAGCCGTCTGCTCCGCTCCAGGGCCAGAGCAGTCCGCTCCACCAGTACTCATTCCGGGTCCAGCCGTCTGCTCCGCCCCAGTGCCAGAGCAGTCCGCTCCACCGGTGCCCATTCCGGGTCCAGCCGTCTGCTCCGCTCCAGAGCCAGAGCAGTCCGCTCCACCGGTGCCCAATCCGGGTCCAGCCGTCTGCTCCGCTCCAGTGCCAGAGCAGTCCGCTCCACCGGTACCCAGTCCGGGTTCAGCCGTCTGCTCCGCTCCAGAACCTGAGCAGTCCGCCCCACCGGTGCCCAGTCCAGGCCCGGTTATTTTCCCCGCTCCATGCCCGGAGCTGTTTACCCCACCAGTGCCCAGTCCGGGCCCGGCTAATTGCCCAGCTCCATGGCCGGAGCCGTTTGCCCCACCGGTGCCCAGTCCAGGCCCGGTTGTTTTCCCCACTCCATGGCCGGAGCCGTTTACCCCACCGGTGCCCAGTCCAGGCCTGGTTGTTTTCCCCACTCCATGGCCGGAGCCGTTTACCCCACCGGTGCCCAGTCCGGGCCCGGTTATAAGGAAGGGGCATGGGAGTAAACTGTCCACTTCGCCGGAGCCAGAGCCGCCCCCGATGGACTAGTCTTCCCTCCCTATTAACCCCCCCTTGTATTTGTGTGTTTTTTTTGGGCGTCCGGGAGTCCGCGCCTTGGGGGGGGGGGGGGGGTTTTGGGTACTGTCAGGCTCTGGCCATAGAGAAGCCTATTTACTTCTCTATGTAGCTATGGTCAGAGTCTGACAGTGTCTTTCTTTTCTGGTTCTGTGTGGGTTTTGGGTTGGATCCCTAATTAGAGGCAGCTGCACCGCATTGTCTCTAATTAGGGATCCTATATAATTTGGTCTGTCCTTCACTCTGGTGTGGGTCGTTGTACATTTCATGTCACAGGGAAGTAAGTGTGTTCCATTCATTGTTTTGTTTGTAGTTCGTCATTGTGTGAATTTTATACATAGTATAATAAAATGTCGAACTATACCTGCGCTGCGCCTTGGTCTCTCCTTCCACCCAATTGTGACAAGTGAGGAGGATATATAGCGTTTTGCAACAATAAATGATTATTTGTGTCTCTGAAATGAAACCATCAGTTGATAGATTTCAAACAAATACATTGTCATGATTAGATGGTAAACAAAAAACACATTAATCTCTTTCCTATGTTTTTTAAACAATAAAAGCTAATTTACCAACATTTCAGAAAATGTATATATATAATTTTGGAATGAAACTCTTCAATTCAAGTTCATTAGAGGCTTTACATTATTGTTGTAGGCAAATACGATGAAACCTGAGCAGGTAATTTAAGGATTTTTCAACCAACACTCTCATGTACTGTATGCCTTAAAATGTATTGTCAAGTGTACCATATAGACTTACATGTATATAGTTAACGTGTATTCCCCATAAACAATGTATTTCAAAGCGTTCACAATTCTAAAATGTATATTTATTTGTGTATCTACATTTGTATATTCCTGATCTAGCATCATCTGGTGATGTTCTGTGACCTCCGTGTTCAATTATCAAAACACACATGTTTTTATCAAAGTACCTAAAATTTCTCAAAGGACCTCTACCACCATAAAATTTACTTTTTTCACAGAACATTCAACATATAATAATTCAACGCAGGTGAAAACAATGAGTCAGCTAAATAAAAATAGCCTTACCAGTCGTTCAGTTCAGATAAGAGATTAACAGTGTTCAGTGGGAAATAAACACAGCTGATCGAGCTGTGCCTACGACTCTGTGTGTGACGGACAACACGTCAGGGTTTTTATACGGGAAGGATGGGGAGCCAGGTGAGCCAATTATTCACATTTTTGTTCTCAGGCAATTGGGTAATAAGCCATTACGCCAGCAAAGTAGTGAAAAGTACAGTATGTACACAGACACTGTAGATCTTATGACATGAGAACAATGACTTGAAGATGATGTAAACTCTAACCATCACTTTAAACCAGGATTGGGCAATCGGGTCCCCTGCCAGGGCTGGTGTCGGTGCAGGTTTTTGTTACAGCCAAGCAGTAATGGGCTACACTTGACAGGATTCTTGTCTAAAGGACCTTAGTGGCCTCATAATTGACTCCTTGTTTTATGGTTTAGGTCCATCCAAGACCAGCTGTGACCCGTTCAAATGGACTTATATCCCAAAATCAAACATTCCACAAACAAAGGATCCCATGATAGTACTGTGTAATACACAACAAAACACGTTGAACACAATGAAAACACATGTTTGCAAGGTGTACCACACTAAGCATACACGGTTAACCGGTTAGCTGGCATTTTACAATTTTTGCTTAGTCATTGTGATCACCTGATTATGTGGATTACTGTTGGTGTGAACTCAAGACTAAAGATATAACAATGTGGAATATGAGCCCCATCCTGCCTACCATTTAACCTTGAATGGAAAGCATAACCAATCAAGCAAGTACTTAAGATGCCATCATGTTTCTTTGTCTTTCATTGCTTTTTCTCAACAAAGCGTTGAGAGATTTGGTTCCGTATTCAATAATCAAACACTATGTCCCCCTACACACTCAGGTTGGACACATTTTGTATAATTCACTTGAGACAACAGTTGTCATACAGCTGATATTTTTGTGGTACAGTGTAAAGTTTGTCTCAACAACGTTTGTGTAAACATTTTTGTGCAGACAAACTCTCTGTTGTGTATCACAAACGCTGTCTCAGATGTGTTGTACGAACTGTGTGTACAGGGCCTATTTTTCAGACAATCCAGGCTCATGTCTTCCTATCAGGTTCACCGGGTTTGCGTAATGTCCCGAGCTGTTCAGAGAATTTGGGGACTGTCGCTTGGTAAAAGCACATATGTGGCGCAGTGGTCTACAGCACCTGGTTCGGATCCATGCTGTATCACATCCGGACATAATTGGGAGTCCCATAGGGCGGTGCACAGTTGGTCCAGCGTGGTCCAGGTTTGGCCGGGGTAGGCTGTCATTGTAAATAAGAATTTGATCTTAACTGACTTGCCTGGTTAAATAAAACTTGTTGAACAGGTTGGGGGTCAGTTTAAGTCTACGTTGTTGTCAGGCTCTGGCCATAGAGAAGCCTATTGCTTCTCTATATATCTACTGTCAGAGTCTGACAGTTCTATATGTTCTATTTCTGTGTTGTGTTGTGTGTTGGATCCCTAATTAGAGGCAGCTGCATTGCATTGTCTCTAATTAGGGATCCTACTTAAGTTTGTAGGTCCCACACCATTGTGTGGTTCATTATCTACATGTCCGTTAAAGTAAGTGTGTTCCTGTTATTGCATTCATTGTTATTTTGTGTAGTTCACGTCAAGAATAATTACTTTAATAAATGATGTCGAACTATCGCTGCGCTGCGCCTTGGTCTCTCGAGCGTGACAGTTGTTTACCCCTTTTTTGTCAGTTTAATGACATTGTACTTCCTTGTAGTTTAGATCTCATGTTTCACACCAGAATCATCCCTCCAAATAATGATTGGTGCCCTAAACGAGTACCTGAAGAAACTTTGCAACAACAGGAATGTTTCTTTGATTTACTGTGGGCGCATCCAGGATTTTTTCACAACATGGCCAACTGTTTTAGAGACTGATGGACAGCGTCTGGTAGCGCTCCAGTCCTCCCTGTCAAACTGTTTTAGAGACTGATGGACAGGGTCTGGTAGCGCTCCAGTCCTCCCTGTCAAACTGTTTTAGAGACTGACGGACAGGGTCTGGTAGCGCTCCAGTCCTCCCTGTCAAACTGTTTTAAAGACTGATGGACAGGGTCTGGTAGCTCTCCAGTCCTCCCTGTCAAACTGTTTTAGGGACTGATGGACAGGGTCTGGTAGCGCTCCAGTCCTCCCTGTCAAACTGTTTTAGAGACTGATGGACAGGGTCTGGTAGCGCTCCAGTCCTCCATGTCAAACTGTTTTAGAGACTGACGGACAGGGTCTGGTAGCGCTCCAGTCCTCCATGTCAAACTGTTTTAGAGACTGACGTACAGGATCTGGTAGCGCTCCAGTCCTCCCTGTCAAACTGTTTTAGAGACTGACGGACAGGGTCTGGTAGCGCTCCAGTCCTCCCTGTCAAACTGTTTTAAAGACTGATGGACAGGGTCTGGTAGCTCTCCAGTCCTCCCTGTCAAACTGTTTTAGAGACTGATGGACAGGGTCTGGTAGCGCTCCAGTCCTCCCTGTCAAACTGTTTTAGAGACTGATGGACAGGGTCTGGTAGCGCTCCAGTCCTCCATGTCAAACTGTTTTAGAGACTGATGGACAGGGTCTGGTAGCGCTCCAGTCCTCCCTGTCAAACTGTTTTAGAGACTGACGGACAGGGTCTGGTCGCGCTCCAGTCCTCCCTGTCAAACTGTTTTAGAGACTGACGGACAGGGTCTGGTAGCGCTCCAGTCCTCCCTGTCAAACTGTTTTAAAGACTGACGGACAGGGTCTGGTAGCGCTCCAGTCCTCCCTGTCAAACTGTTTTAGAGACTGACGGACAGGGTCTGGTAGCGCTCCAGTCCTCCCTGTCAAACTGTTTTAGAGACTGACGGACAGGGTCTGGTAGCGCTCCAGTCCTCCATGTCAAACTGTTTTAGAGACTGACGGACAGGGTCTGGTAGCGCTCCAGTCCTCCATGTCAAACTGTTTTAGAGACTGACGGACAGGGTCTGGTAGCGCTCCAGTCCTCCCTGTCAAACTGTTTTAGAGACTGACGGACAGGGTCTGGTCGCGCTCCAGTCCTCCCTGTCAAACTGTTTTAGAGACTGACGGACAGGGTCTGGTAGCGCTCCAGTCCTCCCTGTCAAACTGTTTTAGAGACTGACGGACAGGGTCTGGTCGCGCTCCAGTCCTCCCTGTCAAACTGTTTTAGAGACTGACGGACAGGGTCTGGTAGCGCTCCAGTCCTCCCTGTCAAACTGTTTTAGAGACTGATGGACAGGGTCTGGTAGCGCTCCAGTCCTCCCTGTCAAACTGTTTTAGAGACTGACGGACAGGGTCTGGTAGCGCTCCAGTCCTCCCTGTCAAACTGTTTTAGAGACTGACGGACAGGGTCTGGTAGCGCTCCAGTCCTCCCTGTCAAACTGTTTTAAAGACTGACGGACAGGGTCTGGTAGCGCTCCAGTCCTCCCTGTCAAACTGTTTTAGAGACTGACGGACAGGGTCTGGTAGCGCTCCAGTCCTCCATGTCAAACTGTTTTAGAGACTGATGGACAGGGTCTGGTAGCGCTCCAGTCCTCCCTGTCAAACTGTTTTAGAGACTGATGGACAGGGTCTGGTAGCGCTCCAGTCCTCCATGTCAAACTGTTTTATAGACTGACGGACAGGGTCTGGTAGCGCTCCAGTCCTCCCTGTCAGCAACAGAGGACTTGGAAACCATATCAACTCCTGTAGAACTGTCACCATGGTAACCTGTAACTCATCCTTCTAGTGAGTTTATACAAACTGTCACCTGCCATTCTGATAGATTTGAAACTGTCAGAAAACGTGGTTGTAACATTATTAATTTGGTTGTTATTCCATTGGTTACCTCTAAGACTGATGCCCCAGGGGCAGAGTGGCCCACACGTTGAATATGGTGCGTTTAAATGTTAGAGCAAACACTAGAAAACCAGTCTTGTGAATGGCCTCATTACTGAGTGCAAAGTTGATTGCGTGTTTCTCACTGAATCTTCAGATTGTAGTGCCGCCCTTATTGAAGCCCCTCCCCCAGACTACAGCTTTTCATGTTCTATCAGAACAGGGGAAAAGGAGGGGAGACAGCCCCTCCCATAATGCTCTTAGCTGGAAGGAGTTTGGCGACTTTAAGTCTTTTGAGCATCATGCTATACTGTTAAAGAAATGTGTATCTACATAATCCCTAAAAGTTATTATTTATCATGAGAGGGCAATAAGTAGTAATGCTGCGTAAAGGTTAAAATCTCACATTTCTGTTAAAAAATAGTAATAGATTGCTGAGTTGTAGTGACTTTGAGGACACAAGCTCAAGTACACAGTACAAATATGAAATATTTTACATGATGTATTTCCTATTCAACATAACAGAATAAGGCTTGAAATGACTTAAATGCTTTCTATATATAGTATAAACTAATTATAAAGCAATTAACTATAAGATTCCACCTTCCTTATAGTTTTTAAATACATATTTGTATATTTAGTTATAAAAAATTTACATATTTTCTAAAGCTCTCTTGATCAAAACATCTGCCCCCATTGCTGTGAACATCTGCCCCCATTGCTGTGAACATCTGCCCCCATTGCTGTGAACATCTGCCCCCATTGCTGTGAACATCTGCCCCCATTGCTGTGAACGTCTCACAGAGCTCTAGCTTGGCTTCATGAACTTATTAGGAACTCGCCTTACATCTACGACAAACAGAAAGTGTTTTTTTGTATAAAATCTATGAATTATTTTAGATTAATGGCTATAAATCAATCTGTAACGTAGGGTTCAGCCAGGAGTTGATTGACAGTCAGAAGAGTGAATTAAATGTAAGGAGGGACATCCCAGCTTCAAGTGGTTTCAGATGTCACATCCTACGTCACACAGGCTTAGAAGAAGCATGGAGAGGCAAGCCATTTCAATCTACGACGTCCACAGATCGGTCTATAATGTTGGTCGGAACCAGTACCAGAACCACACAGGTCCCCTAAACAGTGGACTTTACATCTAAGAGGTTTTAATGTCAGACACCAGTGCTGGCTATAACCCTGTATAGGCCACCAAAGCACTGCCCCACTTTCTTTACTGATATCTCTAAACTATTGTCTGTTGTCCTTGAGAACTATGATAAAATCATTGTGTTGGGCAATTTGTATTTTCATGTTGACTTAGAGACGGACTCCAATGCCATTGAATGTATTAATCTTTTGAGCTCTATGGACTTTATCCAACATGTTACTGGGCCCAACCCATATCCGCAGCCATACTCAGGACCTGGTCTGTTACCAAGGGGCTTCTATTAGCATATCCTCTACTGTTGATGTTGTTCCACAAGGTTAGATTGGCGGCGTTGTCAGAAAGCACAGCATTGATTTTCACTGCTATGCAGACGATACACATTTCTACATTGGAGAGGCACTCTTTAGTTACTATGGCCCCAGCCTCTGGAATAGTCTGTCAGAGAACCTGAGGGGGCCAGAACTGTGGACATATTTAAAAGGGATTTTAGCACTGCTTTTCCTCAGGGTGCTTTTTAGTCTTTTGTTTTTTTTATCTTCAGATGTTTGTTGTGTAGTAAATATTTTTTTTCCTGTGAAGGACATTGCGCTGCATCCATGTCTGAATTGTGCTATATAAATAAAGATTGATTTGATGAATGTTTGCTGAGATTTGATGACATTTTTTGTGCCAATGGACTTTGATATAGTAACAACAATATAAAAAACACTTGATCTTTTAGCATTACTTCAGATTAAATGCTTATACAGTCATATATGATTGCAATCCAAGATCTTACAACCAATCATTCAAACAAAACGCATGCAATGCACCATTTTCAAAGGTTACTTTTAATGGATGGAGTTCAGTTTGATTGTCACAGTGTTGTGAAATGTTCCTCTTCACTCCGTCTCCAACCGCAGCTGCATAGGCCCAGGGTGAGAGTACAGGGTAAACATGGTGTTATCCGGAGCTGAAATAACACATTATTACACATGTAATAACACATATTAAACACATTATTACACATGTAATAACACAAACACATTATTACACATGTAATAACACACATTAAACACATTATTACACATGTAATAACACACATTAAACACATTATTACACATGTAATAACACACATTATTACACATGTAATAACGCATACTTATAATGCTGTGTTAGAGTTTAAAGTTTACTCAGTGTTTTATACATACGCGTTAGTAAAGTCTACAACGAGAGGCCAAATCTACAAGGGAATCTAGTTTTCCATAGAATGGTCTTTTGTAGGAAGGATTGTTGACATACACTGAGTATACCAAACATTAGGAACACCTTCCTAATATTGAGTGGAAGTTGTGTCAAGTTGACTGGATGTCCTTTGGGTGGTGGACCATTCTTGATACACACAGGAAACTCTTGAGCGTGAAAAAAAAGTTCTTGACACAAACCGGTGAGTCTGGCACCTACTACCATACCCCGTTCAAAGGCACTTAAATATTTTGTCTTGCCCATTCACCCTCTGAATGGCACACACACACAATCCATGTCTCAATTGTCTTGAGGCTTAAAAATCCTTATTTAACATGTCTCCTGCGCTTCATCTACACTGGTTGAAGTGGATTTAACAAGTGACATTAGTATTTTGTACACTGTATACCTGAATATGTATCTAAAAG
The DNA here is from genome assembly GCA_023634145.1 of Thymallus thymallus. NCBI lineage: Eukaryota > Metazoa > Chordata > Actinopteri > Salmoniformes > Salmonidae > Thymallus > Thymallus thymallus. Next base: position 10,534,291 of record CM042394.1, on the reverse strand, counting down.
CATAATTGAGAAATAAGGAATCAAAGAAGGCATCTTTTAAGACTCCATTATGTTTGTATGTGCTTTCTCAGTTGTGCACCGGGGCCTCCCACTCCTCTTTCTATTCTGGTTAGAGCCAGTTTGCGCTGTTCTGTGAAGGGAGTAGTACACAGCGTTGTACGAGATATTCAGTTTCTTGGCAATTTCTCACATGGAATAGCTTTCATTTCTCAGAACAAGTATATACTGACGAGTTTCAGAAGAAAGTTATTTGTTTATGGACATTTTGAGCCTGTAATCAAACCCACAAATGCTGATGCTCCAGATACTCAACTTGTCTAAAGAAGGCCAGTTATATCGCTTCTTTAATAAGCACAACAGTTTTCAACATAATTGCAAAAGGGTTTTCTAATGATGAATTAGCCTTTTAAAATGATCAACTTGGATTAGCTAACACAACGTGCCATTGGAACACAGGAGTGATGGTTGCTGTTAATGGGCCTCTGTAGATATTCCATAAAAAAATCAGCCGTTTCCAGCTGCAATAATCATTTACAACATTAACAATGTCTACACTGATCAATTTTATGTTATTTTAATGGACAAAAAAATGTGCTTTTCTTTCAAAAACAAGGACATTTGTAAGTGACCCCAAACTTTTGAATGGTAGTGTGTGTGTCAGGCTCTGGCCATAGAGAAGCCTTTTGCTTCTCTATGTAGCCTTGGTCAGACTATTGACAGTTCTAGGTTAGGTTTTCTATGTGGTGTTTTGCGTTGGATCCATAATTAGAGGCAGCTGCATTGCATTGTCTCTAATAAGGGATCCTACTTATGTTTGTTTGTTCCACACCCCAGGTGTGGTTCATTGTCGAATGTCCGTTGCAGTAAGTGTATCTACGTTAATTATCTATTGTTGTTATTTTGTATATGTTCACATCAAGTCTAGTTTGTTTAATAAATATCGATGTCGAACATCCACTGCGCTGCGCCTTGGTCCATTGATACACCCAATCTCTTTTTTTGGTCCTGGTTTTGTGAGGAATCGCTCTAGGCAAACCTGGTCCAGGAGGGTCACAGGCGGTTCATGTCTGTGTTGAATTTAGGCTGAATTGATCAATTAGCTCAGTTGGTCCAGTGTGGTGCCTAGTTGGAAAATATCCTGCAGTACCTGCGGCACTCCAGGAACAGGGTAGCCTACCCCTGCTTTATACACTTCTCCAGGAACAGGGTAGCCTACCCCTGCTTCATACACTTCTCCAGGAACAGGGTAGCCTACCCCTGCTTCATACACTTCTCCAGGAACAGGGTAGCCTACCCCTGCTTCATACACTTCTCCAGGAACAGGGTAGCCTACCCCTGCTTCATACACTTCTCCAGGAACAGGGTAGCCTACCCCTGCTTCATACACTTCTCCAGGAACAGGGTAGCCTACCCCTGCTTTATACACTTCTCCAGGAACAGGGTTGCCTACCCCTGCTTCATACACTTCTCCAGGAACAGGGTAGCCTACCCCTGCTTTATACACTTCTCCAGGAACAGGGTAGCCTACCCCTGCTTCATACACTTCTCCAGGAACAGGGTAGCCTACCCCTGCTTCATACACTTCTGTAGCCTACCCCTGCTTCATACACTTCTCCAGGAACAGGGTAGCCTACCCCTGCTTCATACACTTCTCCAGGAACAGGGTAGCCTACCCCTGCTTCATACACTTCTCCAGGAACAGGGTAGCCTACCCCTGCTTCATACACTTCTCCAGGAACAGGGTAGCCTACCCCTGCTTCATACACTTCTCCAGGAACAGGGTAGCCTACCCCTGCTTCATACACTTCTCCAGGAACAGGGTAGCCTACCCCTGCTTCATACACTTCTCCAGGAACAGGGTAGCCTACCCCTGCTTCATACACTTCTGACGTGTCAAATTATCAAATCAATAGATTAAAAGAGAGAAGGTAGTGAAGTAGCTCTAGTCCAGGGCGTTACGTGTAGCTTGCTGATTCTTTCCTCAAGCATCAAGCAAACCGCAAGTAACACCCTGGACCAGAGCTAGTATTGACGCAGCACTGACGGTAGAGGTGGGACTGCAGGCCAAACTCTTCCTGGTAAGCCGTCTCAGGGGCATGTTGAGAGGCACTGGTGCTCTGGTGGAGAACGTCCAAGGCGTGGAATGTCTGGAGGTCGAAACTCCTCGGGTAGTCTTCATAGTGGTCACGGCAAAGCCCTGGAGAGTAATCCAAGGATGCAAACCTCACTCTGTGTGGTAAGAACACATGTTACAGAATGGAACACAGTAACAGAATTTAACTGTGTTTTGAATAAGACACCTCTCAAGTTGCTTTACACAGAATCATATACAGTGCCTTTAGAAATTATTGTGTTACAGCCTGCATTTAAAATTGATTCAATGTATATTTTGGGTGTGTTCGTAAATTCAATCTGGAGTGCCAGAGTGCGCTCAGTGCTCTGATTGCTCCGTTTTTACAAATTAATAAAAAATGAAAAGCTGTAAGTATTCAACCCCTTAGTTATGTCAAGCCTAAATAAAAATGTGCTTAACAAGTCACATAATAAGTTGCATGGACTCACTCTGTGTGCAATAATAGAGTTTAACATGATTTTTGAATGACTACCTCATCTCTGTATCCCACACATACAATTATCTGTAAGGTCCCTCAGTCGAGCAGTGAATTTCAAACACAGTTTCAACCACAAAGACCAGGGAGGTTTTCCAATGCCTCGCAAAGAAGGGCACCTATTGGTAGATAGGTAAAGAAAAAGCAGACAATATATCCCTTTGAGCATGGTGAAGTTATTAATTACATTTTGGATGGTGTATCAATTCACCCAGTCACTACAACTAGTCAGTTGCCGGAGAGGAAGGAAACCCGCTCAGGGATTTAACCATGAGGCCAATGGTGACTTTAAAACAGTTAGAGTTTAATGGCTGTGATAGGAGAAAACTGAGGATGGATCAACAACATTGTAGTTACTCCACAATACTAATCTAATTGACAGAGTGACAATAAGGAAACATGTACAGAATGCAAATATTCCAAGACATGCATTCTGTTTGCAATAAGGCACTATAAAACAAAAACAAAAAAATCCTGAATACAAAGCGTTATGTTTGGGGCAAATCCAACACATCACTGAGAACCACTCTATATTTTCAAGCTGTCTAAAGAGGCTGCATCATGTTATAGGTATGCTTGTCATCGGCAAGGACTAGGGAGTTTTTTAGGATAAAAATAAATAGAATAGAGCTAAGCACAAGCTAAATCCGAGAGGAAAACCTGGTTCAGTTTGCTTTCCAACAGACACTGGGAGACAAATTCACCTTTCAGCAGGACAATAACCTAAAACACAAGGCCAAATCTACACTGGAGTTGCTTACCAAGATGACATTAAATGTTCCTGAGTGGCCTAATTACAGTTTGACTTAAATAGGCTTGAAAGTCAAAGGCAAGACTTGAAAATGGCTGTCTAGCAATGATCAACAACCAACTTGACAGAGCTTGAAGGATTTTACCACTACCCAATAACATTCTGAGTTCATTCGCGTGTCCCAAAAGGCACTCCTTTCCCTTATTGGGCCCTGCTCAAAAGTAGTGCACTACGTAGGGAATAGGGTGCCATTTGGGCCACAACCTATGTGACCATGGGTAAAAGAGCTACTGCGTGAATACCGCAGTGTGATTTTAATTGAATTGAGTCCAGTATCTTGGTACCTGTGATCCTGAGAGTGAACAACGTGAATTCTACCCAGCTGACCAGGGTACAGACCTCGCACATCCTTCCCCCGACGTGGTACTCTGCAATTACAATGACAAGAGTTCATTTCAGAGTAAGAGTAAGTGTAAGAGTAACTAAGAGCAGAGTTAAGGTCAATGACCATATGCTCACATGCCCAGTGGATGCATAGGCCTACATGTTGCATGTAAGGTAGCAAGTTAAGGTCGACGTCAACATGAGCACAAAAAGGCCAGACAACTTCCTCATAACTACTGTCACGGTTCCACCTGTCACCAGAGGGCGGCAGAGACCGTCCGTGAGACATTAACAACAGAGGTGTGTCCTATTTACTCATTCTGAATTCTCTGTTAAAAGAGGTGTGTTTTCTGTTGTCCTTTGCAGAAGTGTTTGCCGTGTGCGTTTGTCTCCTGAGTGAGTTTGAGAATTAGTATTTGTTGGTTTCCCCGTGTTACTGCGATCCTTCGGTTATTGTTTCTCAGTAAAGTATTATGTTGATCCTTGCCTGGTCTCTTCTCTGCACCTGGGTCTAACCTCACCATGTCGCAACTACAGTATCATAGTGAGAGTTAGTTACTACTTCCTTCACACACGTCCATGCAGATACCCTTTTGAACAGCTTTTTTAAAAAGCCTACTTGTTAGAAGTTCCGCTTGTTGCTGCCAGTTGTACAATGTCTTGTTGAAAAACAGCAAAACCATTCTTTCTCTCTTTCTCTCACCTCAGTGTTGCTGCAGGTTGTCTTTTAAACGAGCCAGAGTCCCGTCTCTCCTGGTACTCCTTGAACTCATGCAGTCTCAGCGCTGCCCCTGATCCGGCCATCCTGAAGGCTTCAGCTACTAGTTCTTTTAGAACTTTGTCTGGAACCTTTGGAATCAATACAATTCTAAAGACAGTCAATGGAATTGCAAAACCAACAGTAAGAAGTACATGGTCAAAATGGAAAAAGAACAAGGTATTCTATATTGACCTGAAAACATCAAACAGTTTTAACATAATCAGAATAAATCTAAATGTATACGTTCAATACACGTTGTGTCACTATCAACTGGTTATGTTCAAGACCGGTTAGGCCTATATTCATTTGAATTCCCTCCTATTAAACAGTATCAGTCTCACCTGTGGCTTTAGGGGTCAGAGAGAGAGGAGATGTGCTGCTCACTCTGGTGTGTTCACATCAGAGCCCTCAGTCCTCTCTCTCCATATGGTAATGACTATGTCCAAAATGGCATCCTATTCCTTATAAAGTGCTTTTGACCAAGGTCCATTGGACTCTGGTCAAAGTAGTGTGCTTTATAGGGAATAGGATGCCATTGGGATGCAACCATACATAGACTCGGCAGGGGACCCACATCCTGCTTCAGTTACCAGGAGAGAGAAACCCAACCCTTCCTTCTCTACAGCAAACCAATGGCACTCAGTAAACTGACACTGGGAGTAAGGGACAGCTCATTCACCACTTTAATCAAGCAGTTTCAGGGAAACCAGTTCAACTCGTAACCTACAAGTAATTGGATGAAACTAATATAGGCTGGTCTACGTCCAAACTGGCACCCAATTCCCTATATACTGTAGTGCTGTATAAAACTATCTTTCTGTTTAAAAAAATGCACAAGTCCACTGTTAATACAGACCCAAAATAATTTGCATGTCGGCAGTCAAGTTTTCAAGATATTGTACTTTCAAGAAGCAGCGTCACTTGCCACACCATCATAATGATGCGTTTTGCATCATATGAGGCAATCATGAAATTCTACTTTTAATGAAAAGCGCTATATAAAATAAAATAAATACATTATTATATGACTGTATAGGGATTATGGGCTCTGGTCGAAATGAGTGCACCATGTTGGGAATAGGCTGCCTTTTCAGACGGACACCTGGCAGCTCTGTTGCATCAAAAAAAGTTGCATGGTTGACAATCTGAAAGGAGACATTGCGCAAATTAATCAAATTGTTCATGACAACCTGCAGTAATTTAAGCAGGATTGACCATGCCTTCAGAACTTCAGAACGCGTTAGGGTTAGGGTAGTGTAGTTCCCAGCTGGCAATGAGGAATCGGCCCAGATCCACTGTGCTAGCTAGGTAGTAGGCTATAGAGGTGCTCAGTTTGGGGTGAGGGTTCTCTCGTGTTGGATTCCTTCAGTTCTCCTTTACTAACACTAGAGGGTAGTGTTTTTTCTCGAAACATAACCTACGTCTGCGCCGACTCTAAAGTCAATATATACTGTGTCCTTTTTATTTGGGTGGAGGCACCACACCTTAAGTGCTATCAGTCAGGCCAAATAAAACATGTTTTGCTTATCTCAAAATGTTGGTAGAATGCAAACACACCCATAGTACAACGTCACTGCTACCCTACACCAGACAATGGGATATTATTTTATAAACATGGGATGGAGATGGATATATATATATATATATATATATATTGTTTAGGGTTCAAATTGTCACCAAATACAACAACCTATTTGAATGGATTGTTGCTGGTTATTGTGCTCATGCTGTACCAGGAGCTGCATGTGCGTTCCTCGTCATGCTCCCATGAAGTAGGCTAGACTGCTATGAGAATCTTTAAACAAAGCCCCCATTCAGATAGTGAATAGGATTCCAAAAATAAATTAATATGAAATAACAAATCCCTAACGGTTTATTAACAACAATCATCTGTTCATCATTCCAGTGATTATGCTAATCTGTAATTTATTTTGCCACTATGGCCTATTTATTGTCTTCCTAACCTTACTGCATTTTGCACTACATTTGCACTCTGTATATAGATTTTCTATTGTGTTATTGACTGTACGTTTGTTTATTTGTTGCACTGCCTTACTTTGTCTTGGCCAGGTTGCAGTTGCAAATGAGAACTTGTTCTCAACTGACCTACCTGGTTAAAAAAAGGTGAAATAAAAATAAATAAATAAAATACAAAAATACATGACTGGGGAGAGGGACCAACAAAAGCGAATGGATGCGGTGAGGAGAGGAGAGGGACCAACAAAAGCGAATGGATGCGGTGAGGAGAGGAGAGGGACCAACAAAAGCGAATGGATGCGGTGAGGAGAGGAAAGGGACCAACAAAAGCGAATGGATGCGGTGAGGAGAGGAGAGGAGAGGGACCAACAAAAGCGAATGGATGCGGTGAGGAGAGGAGAGGAGAGGAGAGGGACCAACAAAAGCGAATGGATGCGGTGAGGTGAGGAGAGGGACCAACAAAAGCGAATGGATGCGGTGAGGAGAGGAGAGGGACCAACAAAAGAGAATGGATGCGGTGAGGAGAGGAGAGGGACCAACAAAAGCGAATGGATGCGGAGAGGAGAGGGACCAACAAAAGCGAATGGATGCGGTGAGGAGAGGAGAGGGACCAACAAAAGCGAATGGATGCGGTGAGGAGAGGAGAGGAGAGGGACCAACAAAAGCGAATGGATGCGGTGAGCAGAGGAGAGGGACCAACAAAAGAGAATGGATGCGGTGAGGAGAGGAGAGGGACCAACAAAAGCGAATGGATGCGGTGAGGAGAGGAGAGGAGAGGGACCAACAAAAGCGAATGGATGCGGTGAGGAAAGGAGAGGGACCAACAAAAGAGAATGGATGAGGTGAGGAGAGGAGAGGAGAGGGACCAACAAAAGCGAATGGATGAGGTGAGGAGAGGAGAGGAGAGGGACCAACAAAAGCGAATGGATGCGGTGAGGAGAGGAGAGGAGAGGGACCAACAAAAGCGAATGGATGCAGTGAGGAGAGGAGAGGGACCAACAAAAGCGAATGGATGCGGTGAGGAGAGGAGAGGAGAGGAGAGGGACCAACAAAAGCGAATGGATGCGGTGAGGAGAGGAGAGGGACCAACAAAAGCGAATGGATGCGGTGAGGAGAGGAGAGGGACCAACAAAAGCAAATGGATGCAGTGAGGAGAGGAGAGGAGAGGGACCAACAAAGCGAATGGATGCGGTGAGGAGAGGAGAGGGACCAACAAAAGCGAATGGATGCGGTGAGGAGAGGAGAGGGACCAACAAAAGCGAATGGATGCGGTGAGGAGAGGAGAGGGACCAACAAAAGCGAATGGATGCGGTGAGGAGAGGAGAGGGACCAACAAAAGCAAATGGATGCGGTGAGGAGAGGAGAGGGACCAACAAAAGCGAATGGATGCGGTGAGGAGAGGAGAGGGACCAACAAAAGAGAATGGATGCGGAGAGGAGAGGAGAGGAGAGGGACCAACAAAAGCGAATGGATGCGGTGAGGAGAGGAGAGGGACCAACAAAAGCGAATGGATGCGGTGAGGAGAGGAGAGGGACCAACAAAAGCGAATGGATGCGGTGAGGAGAGGAGAGGGACCAACAAAAGCAAATGGATGCGGTGAGGAGAGGAGAGGAGAGGGACCAACAAAAGCGAATGGATGCGGTGAGGAGAGGAGAGGGACCAACAAAAGCGAATGGATTCGGTGAGGAGAGGAGAGGGACCAACAAAAGAGAATGGATGCGGTGAGGAGAGAAGAGGGACCAACAAAAGCGAATGGATGCGGTGAGGAGAGAAGAGGGACCAACAAAAGCAAATGGATGAGGTGAGGAGAGGAGAGGGACCAACAAAAGCAAATGGATGCGGTGAGGAGAGGAGAGGAGAGGAGAGGAGAGGGACCAACAAAAGCGAATGGATGAGGTGAGGAGAGGAGAGGATAGGAGAGGGACCAACAAAAGCGAATGGATGAGGTGAGGTGAGGAGAGGGACCAACAAAAGTGAATGGATGAGGTGAGGAGAGGAGAGGGACCAACAAAAGCGAATGGATGCGGTGAGGAGCGGAGAGGGACCAACAAAAGTGAATGGATGAGGTGAGGAGAGGAGAGGGACCAACAAAAGTGAATGGATGAGGTGAGGAGAGGAGAGGGACCAACAAAAGCAAATGGATGAGGTGAGGAGAGGAGAGGGACCAACAAAAGCAAATGGATGCGGTGAGGAGAGGAGAGGAGAGGAGAGGGACCAACAAAAGCGAATGGATGAGGTGAGGTGAGGAGAGGGACCAACAAAAGCGAATGGATGAGGTGAGGAGAGGAGAGGAGAGGAGAGGGACCAACAAAAGCGAATGGATGAGATGAGGAGAGGAGAGGGACCAACAAAAGCGAATGGATGAGGTGAGGTGAGGAGAGGGACCAACAAAAGCGAATGGATGCGGTGAGGAGAGGAGAGGAGAGGGACCAACAAAAGCGAATGGATGAGGTGAGGTGAGGAGAGGGACCAACAAAAGCGAATGGATGAGGTGAGGAGAGGAGAGGGACCAACAAAAGCGAATGGATGCGGTGAGGAGAGAAGAGGGACCAACAAAAGCGAATGGATGAGGTGAGGAGAGGACAGGGACCAACAAAAGTGAATGGATGAGGTGAGGTGAGGAGAGGGACCAACAAAAGCGAATGGATGCGGTGAGGAGAGGAGAGGAGAGGGACCAACAAAAGCGAATGGATGCGGTGAGGAGAGGAGAGGGACCAACAAAAGCGAATGGATGCGGTGAGGAGAGGAGAGGGACCAACAAAAGAGAATAGATGCGGTGAGGAGAGGAGAGGGACCAACAAAAGAGAATGGATGAGGTGAGGAGAGGAGAGGGACCAACAAAAGCGAATGGATGCGGTGAGGAGAGGAGAGGGACCAACAAAAGAGAATGGATGCGGTGAGGAGAGGAGAGGAGAGGAGAGGGACCAACAAAAGCGAATGGATGCGGTGAGGAGAGGAGAGGGACCAACAAAAGCGAATGGATGCGGTGAGGAGAGAAGAGGGACCAACAAAAGCGAATGGATGAGGTGAGGAGAGAAGAGGGACCAACAAAAGCGAATGGATGCGGTGAGGAGAGAAGAGGGACCAACAAAAGCAAATGGATGAGGTGAGGAGAGGAGAGGGACCAACAAAAGCAAATGGATGCGGTGAGGAGAGGAGAGGAGAGGGACCAACAAAAGCGAATGGATGAGGTGAGGTGAGGAGAGGGACCAACAAAAGCGAATGGATGCGGTGAGGAGAGGAGAGGAGAGGAGAGGGACCAACAAAAGCGAATGGATGAGGTGAGGTGAGGAGAGGGACCAACAAAAGCGAATGGATGAGGTGAGGAGAGGAGAGGGACCAACAAAAGCGAATGGATGAGGTGAGGTGAGGAGAGGGACCAACAAAAGCGAATGGATGAGGTGAGGTGAGGAGAGGGACCAACAAAAGCGAATGGATGAGGTGAGGAGAGGAGAGGGACCAACAAAAGCGAATGGATGAGGTGAGGTGAGGAGAGGGACCAACAAAAGCGAATGGATGAGGTGAGGTGAGGAGAGGGACCAACAAAAGCGAATGGATGCGGTGAGGAGAGGAGAGGGACCAACAAAAGCGAATGGATGCGGTGAGGAGAGGAGAGGAGAGGGACCAACAAAAGTGAATGGATGAGGTGAGGAGAGGAGAGGAGAGGGACCAACAAAAGCAAATGGATGAGGTGAGGTGAGGAGAGGGACCAACAAAAGCGAATGGATGAGGTGAGGAGAGGAGAGGGACCAACAAAAGCGAATGGATGCGGTGAGGAGAGAAGAGGGACCAACAAAAGCGAATGGATGAGGTGAGGAGAGGACAGGGACCAACAAAAGTGAATGGATGAGGTGAGGTGAGGAGAGGGACCAACAAAAGCGAATGGATGCGGTGAGGAGAGGAGAGGAGAGGGACCAACAAAAGCGAATGGATGCGGTGAGGAGAGGAGAGGGACCAACAAAAGCGAATGGATGCGGTGAGGAGAGGAGAGGGACCAACAAAAGAGAATAGATGCGGTGAGGAGAGGAGAGGGACCAACAAAAGAGAATGGATGAGGTGAGGAGAGGAGAGGGACCAACAAAAGCGAATGGATGCGGTGAGGAGAGGAGAGGGACCAACAAAAGAGAATGGATGCGGTGAGGAGAGGAGAGGAGAGGAGAGGGACCAACAAAAGCGAATGGATGCGGTGAGGAGAGGAGAGGGACCAACAAAAGCGAATGGATGCGGTGAGGAGAGAAGAGGGACCAACAAAAGCGAATGGATGAGGTGAGGAGAGAAGAGGGACCAACAAAAGCGAATGGATGCGGTGAGGAGAGAAGAGGGACCAACAAAAGCAAATGGATGAGGTGAGGAGAGGAGAGGGACCAACAAAAGCAAATGGATGCGGTGAGGAGAGGAGAGGAGAGGGACCAACAAAAGCGAATGGATGAGGTGAGGTGAGGAGAGGGACCAACAAAAGCGAATGGATGCGGTGAGGAGAGGAGAGGAGAGGAGAGGGACCAACAAAAGCGAATGGATGAGGTGAGGTGAGGAGAGGGACCAACAAAAGCGAATGGATGAGGTGAGGAGAGGAGAGGGACCAACAAAAGCGAATGGATGAGGTGAGGTGAGGAGAGGGACCAACAAAAGCGAATGGATGAGGTGAGGTGAGGAGAGGGACCAACAAAAGCGAATGGATGAGGTGAGGAGAGGAGAGGGACCAACAAAAGCGAATGGATGAGGTGAGGTGAGGAGAGGGACCAACAAAAGCGAATGGATGAGGTGAGGTGAGGAGAGGGACCAACAAAAGCGAATGGATGCGGTGAGGAGAGGAGAGGGACCAACAAAAGCGAATGGATGCGGTGAGGAGAGGAGAGGAGAGGGACCAACAAAAGTGAATGGATGAGGTGAGGAGAGGAGAGGAGAGGGACCAACAAAAGCAAATGGATGAGGTGAGGAGAGGAGAGGGACCAACAAAAGCAAATGGATGCGGTGAGGAGAGGAGAGGAGAGGGACCAACAAAAGCGAATGGATGAGGTGAGGTGAGGAGAGGGACCAACAAAAGCGAATGGATGAGGTGAGGAGAGGAGAGGGACCAACAAAAGCGAATGGATGAGGTGAGGTGAGGAGAGGGACCAACAAAAGCGAATGGATGCGGTGAGGAGAGGAGAGGAGAGGGACCAACAAAAGCGAATGGATGAGGTGAGGAGAGGAGAGGAGAGGGACCAACAAAAGTGAATGGATGAGGTGAGGTGAGGAGAGGGACGAACAAAAGAGAATGGATGTGGTGAGGAGAGGAGAGGGACCAACAAAAGAGAATGGATGAGGTGAGGAGAGGAGAGGGACCAACAAAAGCGAATGGATGCGGTGAGGAGAGGAGAGGGACCAACAAAAGAGAATGGATGCGGTGAGGAGAGGAGAGGGACCAACAAAAGCGAATGGATGCGGTGAGGAGAGGAGAGGAGAGGAGAGGGACCAACAAAAGCGAATGGATGCGGTGAGGAGAGGAGAGGAGAGGGACCAACAAAAGCGAATGGATGCGGTGAGGAGAGGAGAGGAGAGGAGAGGAGAGGAGAGGAGAGGGACCAACAAAAGCGAATGGATGCGGTGAGGAGAGGAGAGGAGAGGGAAGTCGTCCGAGATCTGGCTACACGTGACGTCACGAGGTGTCCCCAGAACAAGCGGCAGCTGCTCAAGCTAGTCGCGGAGCCTGGGAGGACCGTCGCCGCAATTTCTGTCAACAAAACTATTATTTTCGGGCAATTATAACTGTCCGCAGCATCAGCAGCGATGGACACGCCACGGTCCTTCTTCTATTTTTATAACTGACTGACTGACTGTTCTTTCCAAATATTTTTGCTGCGTTGGAAGCACGCGAGCGCTCGGACAGGGGGGGGGGGTGTCCCTAGCTATCGGTCATCCTACTACCAGGTAAAACAACAAAAATACGTCTATGTAATGAACATTTTAAAAAAAATAATAATAATGAAAGCAGAAAGCCCTGTGTTTTCAACGTGAAACGGGCGAGAACAAGCTAGCATGTTCGGGATGTGATGCTGCAACGGGAGAGCTTGGTGTAGATGTCTGTCTTCGGCCCGGTCTTTCAGCCCTAAACTGACGGTGTGTGTTTATTTAAAAAAAAAACACAAAGACACGTGTTTATGTGGCCGATATATTACAAAAGCGAAACGCAGAACGACCTAGGAATAAATGTAGGGAGTTATTTTTTATATTTAAAGGCCAAAATAAACCGTCAAAGAGGAGACTTGTCAGCTAGCTGCTAGCTAACGTTAGCTAGGTTCGTTAGCCTCGTCCAGCTAGCCAGCTTGCTTTACAAACCCTTCCCTCATCACTTGACATTTTATCCGTTTTCTAGGGCATGTGAACATTGTTTTTTAAAAAAAAAATCATCCTTAGCCAGTAATGATTTTGTGTGCCTTTTGTTATTAGTGTATAATTAAGTGTGTATATGGCGGGCGGATGTTATTATGTAAGAGCGAATGACACCACACGCCCTTGAAACAAAAGCTGTTGTTTCAATATTTGCTTATTTGTATGTGGCGCAAGGCCTAGACATGTCTTGTACATTGATGGCAGAGACGGTTATCGGGGGAAAAGTGACCTGCAATGGCTTCTAAAATGAAAAACCTCGTCATGTCAACCATTGTTTTTGTTGTCATTGGATTGATTACATTTATTTTCCATCCCAGAGCCAGGTCTTTCACATCAGTCGGACGCTTTTGATCTCTGAAGACAAAAAAACCCGCAGTTTTCTCCTAGTGCAGTAGTAGTGCATCACTTTGAACAAATTAAACTCGTGTGTTATCACTCAGGCAATTTGGCCTTTATTTTGTCACCCTTGTATCACTGCTTACTAGAGATGAGTAAATGGTAATACATTTTGATCTCTCCACAAAGGACACGAATTTAACCACAGAAGCTGTTTCTAAACGTGAATATGACTGTGTACCCAGAATGAAATCCTTGTGTCTACATAATGCTTTTGACATACTGTCTGCTTTTCCCATTGATCTCCCATTGGAATTCGGAGTGATTGACTGAGGTCCGTGCTAATGTTGTCATCATTGTAGCCAATAGCCATCATACTTAGCCACATCTAGATATACGCAGTAAAACGTAACTGAAGATCAATGCTTTTAGAGACATCAGACTGGCCAGGTTGGGATTCAAGTTATATATATTTAACCAGGTAAGTTGACTGAGAACACATTCTCATTTACAGCAACAACCTGGGGAACAGTTACAGAGGAGAGGAATGAGCCAATTGGAAGCTGGGGGTGATTAGGTGTCCATGGTATGAGGGCCAGATTGGGAATTTAGACACTGGCGTTAAGACCCCTACTCTTACAATAAGTGTCATGAGATCTTTAGTGACCACAGAGAGTCGGGACACCCATTTAACATCCCATCCGAAAGACAGCACCCTACACAGTGCAATGTCCCCAATCACTGCCCTGGGATATATATTTTTTTAGACCAGAGGAAAGTGTGCCTCCTACTGGCACTCAAACACCACTTCCAGCAGCGTCTGGTCTCCCATCCAGGGATTGACTAGGACCAACCCTGTTTAGCATCAGAGGTACGCCAGCAGTGGGATGCAGGGTGGTATGCTACTGCTAGATCGAGGCTCTTTCATTGCCATCAAAGCGCATATTTCGCTCAATCGATCAAAGTTTATGTAGAGTCCTCAAAAGCCACAAAGCCTTGCCCTGTCCTTATACGCGGCTCTGACCTTGCCTCAGTGTGCATCTCCTAATAGACCGCATAGAATAATCCATCGGTACCAGAATAGACACAAGGTGGCCGTAAAGGATGTGTACCTTTAAGAAAATCTGGTCAGTGGCGCTGCATAAGCAGTTTTAGGCCCGCCAAAGAGCAGGGAGAGAGAGGAAAAGGGACAAATCTGCCGGCGGGCAGGGAGGGGACGGGACGGGAAGCGCGTTCTGGGTCTTAACAATGACTCCGGTTCTCACGTAAGTGTTTGTAAAGGAACGAGAGGGGGGGAGGGGGCTGGGGGTGTAGTGTGTGTGGAGAGCGATCCATGGACCTTTTCTTTCCTTTTCTCTCTCCTCTGCTTCCTTCCAGGCTGAGTCACCGCTGGAGTGCCTTAAGAGCGAGAGCGAAGGAAGACGTGGAGAACAAGAGTGAAAGAGAGGAAAAGAGAGGCAGAGTGAGTGTTAGAAGGAGACGGTTAGAGGAGTCAACACAGAAAGTGAGAGGAAAACAGGAGTGGACAGGAGGTAGACCAAGGAGAGGAAGCGAGAAGAAAGGAGAAGAGAAAGAGAGAGAGAGAGCCAAGGGAGTTGGGAGTAAGGGAAAAAGAGAGGGAGAGATAAGACGACGACACAGAGACAGACAGGCAGAGTGAGGAGAGGAGAGGGGGTGTGTGTGTCTGTGAGGAAGAGAAAGAGACAGCAAGGTCAAGACTGCTGACCCCCCCCCCACCTCCCTGGGTCTGAGCACTGGGCTGACGGTCAAGGCAAAGCCACTATGAGCGACCAAAACGTTGTCAAGGAAGGCTGGGTTCAGAAGAGAGGTGAGTCAATTGAATGATTGATGATCAGTGATGTTTACTGTCTTTGAAGAGGGATTTTTTTTCACAGTTCTCAGCAAGAAGCAAACACCCCTTTCCGAACGCTCCCGGTCCCAACACCCCTGTATAGACATAAACATGGAAACCAACAGGGATCAATGGAATATTCTATTATTATAACCAGGGGTTGGAACCAAAATTATTTAGTTCTGTTCGAAACAACAACAAAAGTAACGGTTTATATCGTTCCCTTCTGTTCTTAACTGTTTCCCATGGTTTTAATATAACGGTTCTGTTCCGGAACAATATAGATCACTTTTGTTCCCAGTTCTGATTCTGTTACACATATAATTTTGGTTGTTTTCCCTGAACCGGCTCCAACCCCTGATTTATGGCTTGTATGCACAGCAGTTGGCATGGAGGGTTTTGAAGGTGTGTTGACTGGTTGAGCACATGCACTGTGTGTGTGTGTCTGTATATATGGTTTACCCTCAGGCTGTGACACTGCCACAGACAAATCTGAGCTCTCGGAGGATGGCTCAACTCCCCAGTTACTTCCTTTCAGAGCCCAGGAGCCACTGATTTGTTCAGGCACTTTTGTGCTTGTACATAGTCCAGTTACAGTCTTCTAGTGGGTTTAGCGTTAAAACTAGTTACAAACAATTAACTTTATACTTCTATTAAATTGTTATTACTAAAAGTCATTACTACATTTTTTGCACAATGTTTTTATGTCACTGGTGGTAAAGATAAGTTAAATGATACCATATAGCCTTTTATCAAAATGGAGCTCTTCTACAACATGGTCCACGTGGAGATCTTGCCATCAAACACAAGCATGGACCCTCATCATGTATTAATTATGTATTAACCTGCTTGAACCATATTGAAACCTGCCATACTGTTAAATTAAAATACACTTACATAGGGGTACATCCCGAATGGCATCCCATTCCCTTTAAGTACACTACTTTTGCCCAGGGCCCATAGCCCTGGCACTATAAAGGGAAGAGTGCCGTTTGGGATGCAGCCAAGGTCTGACCACTGCTACAGCCAGCCAGTCAGTCATTAATTATAAAAAGTGATAAGCTAAGTTTCCAATATGAACCAATCCCTGCTGGCCTTGTTGCAGGTGAGTACATAAAGAACTGGAGGCCTCGCTACTTCCTGCTGAAGACTGACGGATCCTTCATCGGCTACAAAGACAAACCCCAGGACGCAGACCTGGCCTATCCCCTCAATAACTTCTCTGTAGCAAGTAGGTCCTCCTCGCCTTTCGTCAGTCCCCATTTTAAACCATTTGGGGGCGGTTTCTCGGACACAGATTAAGCCTAGTCCTGGACTAAAAAGCAAGCTCAATGGAGAATCTCCATTGAAAATGATTGGATCCAGGACTAGGTTTAATCTGTCCCGGGAAACCGCCCTTTGGTGTGTTGGGTGTATTTTATTACAATATACTATGTTTGACATTTTTCATAATTTTGAATATCAATATAAGTTCCCATGTTAGGCAGTGTGCCCCCAAAAGTCACTGTGTTCTTGTCAAAGGTCAGAGCTGAAGTAGTGCTATTTTAATATAGTACAATACTGTGTTGCCACCGTTACCTCCTGAAACAGTAGTGAGTGACAAATGTTTATTCTGTGATGCTTTGTCAACCTCATCACACACTCATTTCATTTTTACCTTCTATCTCTCTCCCTCCTCTCTCTCTCTCTCTCTCTCTCTCTCTCTCTCTCTCTCTCTCTCTCTCTCTCTCTCCTTCCTTCTCTCTTTCTCACTCCCTCCCTTCCTCTTTCTCACTCCCTCCCTTCCTCTTTCTCACTCCCTCCCTTCCTCTTTCTCACTCCCTCCCTTCCTTTTTCTCCCTCTCCTCAGAATGTCAGCTGATGAAGACAGAGCGGCCCAAGCCCAACACATTCATCATCCGCTGTTTGCAGTGGACCACGGTTATTGAGAGGACATTCCATGTGGACACGCCCGATGAGAGGTGGGTCTCTCTCTGTCTCTGTCTCTGTCTCTCTCTCTCACTCACTCACTCACTCACTCACTCACTCACTCACTCACTCACTCTCCCTCCTCCTCTTCTACTACTACTACAGCCTTGCCTCATCATCTCTTGCCTTCAGGGAAAACACCACTGATAAATTAAGAGAAATACCTAAACACTAAAACGTATTAGTCTAAACATTCACAGCAGCAGTTTCATGTTTTGACGTAACTAGTTTTAGCAAACCTGGGGTGCATCCAGACAGAATGGGGGTGTGTCTCTAGATTTCTCAGTGGTATTTGTTTTGTACCTTGCACTTTTCGAAACGTGTGCCTTCCTCAGCACACATACACACACGTACACATAAAGTATAGCAGTGTATTAAAGTGAGCTGCTGTTGGTTGGTTCCAGGGATGAGTGGGCCGAGGCCATCCAGATGGTGGCCGACTCCCTGGCCAAGCAGGAGGAGGAGGGGATCCTGTGCAGCCCCACGTCGCAGATGGAGAAGGAGGTTAGCGAGGAGGAGATGGACACCTCCACCAGCCAACACAAACGGAAGGTGAGCCGCCCTGTGGACTGAGCGCAGGTCATGCATTGGTAGATAGGTACATAAACACTAACTACGGTTGTCTCTCATCTCAATGAAGGCTTTTGTAAATGATACATTTTTGCTCTCTCCTCTCCTCTCCTCTCCTCTCATCTCCTCTCCTCTCCTCTCCTCTCCTCTCACAGACAATGAATGACTTTGACTATCTGAAACTACTGGGCAAAGGCACTTTTGGGAAAGTAATTCTGGTGAAGGAGAAGGCGAGCGGAACGTATTACGCCATGAAGATCCTGAAGAAAGAAGTCATCATCGCCAAGGTATTGGCTGGTTTCAAGCAGTTTCTCTTAACCTTTTTTATACTAGGGGTCAGCAAACTATAACTGTGTTTTCTCCTGCTTGGAAGTACATTTAAACCAGGTCTATAGAAGTGACCAAATGAGTGTCTGGGACCATCCCACAGACCGTAGGTTGAGAAACACAGTCGCCTTGTACCTTCTACATTCTAACATTCTCTCTTTCTCTCCCGCTCTCTTTCCCTCTTCCCTTGTAACGCAGGACGAAGTTGCTCACACCCTCACAGAAAGCAGAGTGTTAAAAAACACCCGGCATCCATTCCTAACCGTGAGTATTGTTTAGCAACGACTTGAAGGCATTCTTCATACTGTAGGCCTCCCAAGTGAATAATACAGGCTGTATCCCAAAATGGCACCCGTAGGGCTCTGGTCAAAAGTAGTGCACTATATAGGGAATAGGGTGCGAGTTGGGATGCGGCCACAGACTCTGATTGAATAAACGTTGAAGCTGTTCTACTGTTGCACGTGTCGTTAGAGATGAATTGCCGGGTTAATTGAACGCCTGTCTGTGTGGCTGTATAGAAGCAAAACAACAACGTTGGTGCAGCTCTTCTTATTTTTCTCCAGTCTCTGAAGTACTCCTTTCAGACCAAGGACCGGTTGTGCTTCGTCATGGAGTATGTGAACGGAGGAGAGGTAAGATGCCTGGGGAAAGATGAGCATTTATCTAAAAAAAAAAACAAAATGGATTCTCTGAGACAGTTGCACCTTCCCCTTCCACCTATACAGAATTCTTTCCAGGAGACAAAATAATATTCCCGGGACGGTCTCAGATTAGGAATGCTGATCTAGGATCAAGGCCCTCTCCTATTATTTCTGATTTAAAAGGCAAAACTGATTTTAGATCAGTACTCCTACTCTGAGACGATTTGCTGTTAATGAATGGAACTATACTGTGGTGGAAATTCAACACCAGGGAAACCTGAAGCCAACATTAAATGAATCACTCTTTATTATCAGTTAACTGGAGAGGTTACAACAAACACAAGTACAAAGTACATTTTGTTACGTGTTTTTAATCATGTATTCCTATCTTTCCCTTTCCCGTTTCCCCCCCCCCCCCCCCCACACAGCTGTTTTTCCATTTGTCAAGAGAGCGAGTGTTCTCCGAGGAACGCACGCGATTCTACGGAGCGGAGATCGTCTCTGCTTTAGACTACCTTCACTCTGCCAAGATTGTGTACCGAGATCTGAAGGTAAATGAGTTCATATCAGCTCAGCTGTGGGACAGTCATCTCTATATCTATCATAACACCATGTGTAGAATTCGATAGAATCCTTACTTCCAATCCAATGGGAGACTCAAGTGAAGATTTGACTTAAAACATATAAAAAGACAATGGTGTTGAGGATGGATATATTCAACACGTATAACATGGTATTCATTCTCATTGGCAGCTGGAGAACTTGATGCTGGATAAAGACGGGCACGTCAAGATCACAGACTTCGGTCTCTGCAAAGAGGGCATCACCGACGCGGCCACCATGAAGACCTTCTGTGGCACACCAGAGTACCTGGCTCCAGAGGTCAGAGCTCACAGACTACATATTGATCTACACTACACTACCCAGAATGCCCATGTTGTGGGATATAGCCAGTTTTGTTATGGGAGGAAATATTCTAGGTGTCTAATATATACTAACTACACACTAATACTGAGTAAAGATGGGGTCTCCAGGCAAGAGACAAAAGCCCTTGCACGGAAAAGAGAGAGGTAGAGAGAAGAACGGTGTGGACGCCATATGCTCCCAAGACAGCCCCAATGGTGGACGGCCATTGCTCCCAAGACAGCCCCAATGGTGGACGTCCATTGCTCCCAAGACAGCCCCAATGGTGGACGGCCATTGCTCCCAAGACAGCCCGAATGGTGGACAGCCATTGCTCCCAATGGTGGAAGCCCTATGCTCCCAAGGGGGCTCCGGTGGTGGAAGCCATATGCTCCCAAGGGGGCCCCAATGGTAGACGGCCTATGTTCCCAAGGAGGCCCCAATGATGGACGGCCATTGTTCCCAAGGGGGCCCCAATGGTGGACGCCCTATGTTCCCAAGGGGGCCCCAATGATGGACGGCCATTGTTCCCAAGGGGGCCCCAATGGTGGACGCCCTATGTTCCCAAGGGGGCCCCAATGGTGGACGCCCTATGTTCCCAAGGGGGCCCCAATGGTGGACGCCCTATGTTCCCAAGGGGGCCCCAATGGTGGACGCCCTATGTTCCCAAGGGGGCCCCAATGGTGGACGCCCTATGTTCCCAAGGGGGCCCCAATGGTGGACGCCCTATGTTCCCAAGGGGGCCCCAATGGTGGACGCCCTATGTTCCCAAGGGGGCCAAGAGGATAAAGTCAAGTCAGTCCAAGTCGCATACTAATAAAATCAAAAGCTCCAACAGTGCAGTAACCCCTAGCAACACCAAACAATACACAGACATAAAAAGAGGGAATAACAGAACGAGCGAAGTCAGTCCCAAATATATATATATGTATGTGTTGGTGTGAATAGACATAGTGGACAATATACAGTAAATGCAGTAGTTATATAGGATGAGCCTTGACTAGAATACAGTATATACATATGAAGTGGGTAAAACATACTGTGTGATGTCATGACGTCCCTGTGCTAGGTTCTGGAGGACAATGACTACGGCCGGGCGGTGGACTGGTGGGGTCTGGGCGTGGTCATGTACGAGATGATGTGCGGCCGGCTGCCTTTCTACAACCAGGACCACGAGAAGCTGTTTGAGCTCATCCTCATGGAGGACATCAAGTTCCCGCGCACGCTCTCCTCCGACTCTAAGTCCCTGCTCTCCGGCCTGCTCATCAAGGACCCCAACAAACGGTACAGAGAGAGAGAGAGAGACACAGAGACACAGAGACACAGAGACACAGAGACACAGAGACACAGAGACACAGAGACACACACACACACACACACACACACACACACACACACACACACACACACACACACACACACACACACACACACACACACACACACACACACACACACACACACACACACACACACACACACACACACACAGAGAGAGAGACACAGAGAGAGACACAGAGAGAGAGAGAGAGAGAGAGAGAGAGAGAGAGAGAGAGAGAGAGAGAGAGAGAGAGAGAGAGAGAGAGAGAGAGGAGAGAGGGAGAGAGGGAGAGAGGGAGAGAGGGAGAGAGGGAGAGAGGGAGAGAGGGAGAGAGGGAGAGGCATGCACTGAAGCAAGAGAGAGGCACCGACATATGCATACACAGAGGCACAGGTACACAGACAGACGAACGCACATACACACACCAGTGTGTGGGGGATTATACGAAGCAGGGTCAGTGAATCAGCCAACAATGGATTATTGACTCATGACTCATGCTAATCAGCCTTCAACTGGAACTTCCCATCATTTAGTCATTTCTATGAAATACTACCTCATCGTAATTTGTTTTCATTTGTTTATCGCTCTGCTACAAAGCCATTTGTCGCTAAAAGCTTGAGAGGCAGCTAGGTTTAGTGGTAATCCCAAGGGAGGACATTCAGCCGTTCGCCCCTTGATGTTATTCCTGGATTTGCACCTAGCTCATGTTCTTGTCTTGTTTCACGATAGGCTTTCTAGAAAGTGTTCACATTTGTACGTTTCTTTATTTCCGGTCAGACTGGGCGGTGGTCCAGACGACGCAAAGGAGATCATGCGTCACAGTTTCTTTGTGGCGGCAGACTGGCAAGACGTCTACGACAAAAAGGTGAGTCTGTGGTTTCTTCTCTTCTTATACACTTGATCACTTACGTGTACGATTTCACTAAACCAGTTCTATGCCCTCCCAACGACTTTTGAACAAATTCGGGAATATTCCACGCAGGTCAAAATGACTAGCGTTTTTTTCCAGTCAAATATGCAAATATTGACATGTCACACACAAGCCACGGACATCAGTGTGTCACATGTCACTGTGGTCCTGTGTGGCTCAGTTTATAAAGCATGATGTAAAGACCTTGGGTTCGATTCCTGCTAAGGTCACCGATATACGAAAATGTATGCACGCACTGCCCTAAGTGGCTTTGGATAAAAGTGTCCGCTAAATGGCATATAAATTAGATAATACATGTGACGACTGTGTCCCCTCCCTCTCTGCCCTACAGTTGGTCCCCCCCTTTATGCCCCAGGTCTCTTCAGAGACAGACACCCGGTATTTCGATGAGGAGTTCACGGCACAGACGATCACCATCACTCCCCCGGAAAAATGTAAGTGTCCATCGGATCCCTCAGCACGGGTCGGCCCACTTTTTTGGAATAGGGGTTTTCTGCCATAGACTCCACCATAAAGTCCATTCGTAGCATATTACCCTATGATACACAACAATTACTATTTGAAAGGATGATTGGTCTGTTGAATTGTTGAGGGTGTTGTGCTGTGGTACTGGCCTTGATTTAGTTATTATTCTAAGGTAACGCTGTTACCCCCATGTAACGACACGTAACTCATGCAGTTTATAACACCCTCATAAGTTTGTTATTGAGCCCAGACCCCCTCTCTCTCTCTCTCTCTCTCTCTCTCTCTCTCTCTCTGTCTCTCTCTGCAGACGATGAAGACGGGATGGGCGAGGGTGACAGCGAACGGAGGCCTCATTTCCCACAATTCTCATATTCGGCCAGCGGACGGGAGTGAAGGTCCTCGCCAGCCAGCCAGTATCGCCCCCACCCCCCTCCCTCCCGCCGTGCGGCCGTTTCGAGGAAAACACGTAGCCATTTTAGGAAAAGTCTCCCCTCTTTTCTCCTTCTCTGTATTCGTGTGCAGACTGGGAGAAGTCGTCTATAAAGGTCGGACTATAAAAGGGGTTTTGCACAGTGGGATAGACTCAAGCTGGTCTCCCCACACAAAAAAAAAAGTATCCTACATTTTCAACGCTATATACTGCAGAAGGCAATGTTTTTGTTATTTATTTTTATCCGTCAGTATTAGGTTGTCGACCTGTTACGTTCTTTTGTCCGTTTTTTCGTTTTTAACTTTTTTTGCACTTGGTTTGGATGAGCCGTTCTAGGGAACAAAACCAAAAATGTTGCCTTAGGTGTGCAGATGTTTCGTATCATACAGACAGGGTTTGGGTCGGGGGGGGGCTCGTGGTTCATACAAACAGTTATAACTTTTCACATATACATACAATGCATATACAATGCACATTCCCCAATCCCATGGCAACAAGAATCACAAAAGAACTAAAAGACAGAACTGACGGAGGTTCTTTTCATTCTAATTTCATTGTCGATGTGTTATTACTTTTCATCCTGTTTTACCATTTCATTTTGTAGCCAGAGATTTCTACTTGGTTATTGTTTGACAGAAACACTAAACTGCCAGATACTGCACGGTTCACTCAGGCAACACGGAGCACAACCGCATTCAACTCAGCTACTAGTTAACCTTTACACACCCATCAGGGAAAAGCTACTATGAATATACAAGGCTTTTTTTTTTTTGCATCTTTTTCCACAGTCATTTGATTATTAACTTATTTTCATAGCTATAGAAAAAATAGTGGTATGGATGTTTACACAAGGAATGTGGCTTATACAGGTCCACCTTATTCTGTTATAACACACACACACTCTCTTAACATCAGAGCCAGCTCTGAGGTCTGCTGATATGGCTATGTGACAGACTATGAAATCTGTATCTGTAAAAAAAGACTTAAGTATCTCCCCATCAATCACACAAACCACACACACACACACACACACACACACACACACATCAATAATCACTAACCATGTTGGGTCACAGATCACGTGAAACTGAGCCATGAATATACTGATGCTGGGATGAGGACTGTGTGAGAATGGAGAGCGTAAAGACGGAAAGCAGTTTCCCCCACCGTTTGTGATGTAAATATGCAATGCCTTTTTTTGTTATTAGTGGCATCTTGGCCAGACATGAACTTTTGTGTGAGACTGTACTTCAAGGTTGCTGACAAGAACCAAGACCGGAGGAAAAGCTACACTGAGAACTACGTTTTGGGTTTAAATACAACGTTAAAGACTGTCGCCACGACCTGTCTGTCCAGAAGAGTTTTCCATGGAGACGAGACCATTTTTCGCTGTTGGTCGAATGGATTGACGTCCGCTGTAATGTTTTCTTTGGGACCATGGTCGATTCTGCAGTGACATATGGTTACATCAGGTTGTTACCGTTCCCCTCCTTTTTTTGTACCATAGTACTAGTTTTATTTATATGTTTGTGTAATTTTAGGCAGTGTTACCCATTCTTGTTCAGAGTCAAAAAGGCACCACTCTTTAAGTCGCTGAAGGATGATATTGTTGGATGCATTTTACTAAAGTCTGTTTTTTATCCAATTGTTTTTTTGATTGTTTGCTTGTTTTGTTTTCTTACCAAAACATTAGGGCAAGAACCCAATAGTGGACTTGCATTGCCGTGGTAGTATTTATTTTGAATTAAATTACAGATACATTTCAGGGTTTTTCATGGCGTAAATCTGTGTTTTTTTTTAATTATTTTTAATCCCCTCCTGATATTCCAATGAGTGTGTACCCTTTCGAAAGCAATGCCATAAACACTGGCGCATTTCAACTGACAGATTTACCTCAGTGTTGTTGGACCCAAAAGGCTGAGCCTTTTCCTTTTCCATCTAGGCCCGTGTCTCACTGGCCAATGGCTGTGACAGACCTGCTCTGACTTTGAGCCAAGATAAGGCCCCTCAATGGCTAACTCTGAACTTTTAACGCCTCAAAAAGCAACAGTCTTGAATGATGCTGAGGTTGGTGATTCTGCTCTTCACGTGTGTCACACTCCTGATGGAAACAACACTAGAGCTTACATTAAAGGGATACTTCGAGATTTTGGCAATGAAGCCCTTTATCTACTTTCCCAGAGTCACATGAACTAGTGGATACCATTTTCTCTGCTGTCAAGTATGAACGAAGCTAGAATTTGTTTCACGAGCCAATGCTAACTAGCGTTAGCGCAATGACTTGAAGTCTATGGGTATATGCTACCCATAGACAGCGCAATGACTAGAGGTCTATGGATATATGCTACCCATAGACAGCGCAATGACTAGAGGTCTATGGATATATGCTACCCATAGACAGCGCAATGACTAGAGGTCTATGGATATATGCTACCCATAGACAGCACAATGACTAGAGGTCTATGGATATATGCTACCCATAGACAGCGCAATGACTAGAGGTCTATGGATATATGCTACCCATAGACAGCGCAATGACTAGAAGTATATGGGTATATGCTACCAAGACAGCGCAATGACTAGAAGTCTATGGGTATATACTACTAAGACAGCGCAATTGCTAGAAGTCTATGGGTATATGCTACCAAGACAGCGCAATGACTAGAAGTCTATGGGTATATGCTACCAAGACAGCGCAATGACTAGAAGTCTATGGGTATATGCTACCCATAGACAGCGCAATAACTAGAAGTCTATGGCTATCTGCTACCCATAGACAGCGCAATGACTAGAAGTCTATGGATATATGCTACCAAGACAGTGCAATGACTAGAAGTCTATGGGTATATGCTACCAAGACAGCGCAATGACTAGAAGTCTATGGGTATATGCTACCCATCGACAGCGCAATAACTAGAAGTCTATGGCTATCTGCTACCCATAGACAGCGCAATGACTAGAAGTCTATGGATATATGCTACCAAGACAGTGCAATGACTAGAAGTCTATGGGTATATGCTACCAAGACAGTGCAATGACTAGAAGTCTATGGGTATATGCTACCAAGACAGCGCAATGACTAGAAGTCTATGGGTATATGCTACCCATCGACAGCGCAATAACTAGAAGTCTATGGCTATCTGCTACCCATAGACAGCGCAATGACTAGAAGTCTATGGGTATATGCTACCCATAGACAGCGCAATAACTAGAAGTCTATGGCTATCTGCTACCCATAGACAGCGCAATGACTAGAAGTCTATGGGTATATGCTACCAAGACAGCGCAATGACTAGAAGTCTATGGATATATGCTACCAAGACAGCACAATGACTAGAAGTCTATGGGTATCTGCTACCAAGACAGCGCAATGACTAGAAGTCTATGGGTATATGCTACCAAGACAGCGCAATGACTAGAAGTCTATGGGTATATGCTACAAAGACAGCGCAATGACTAGAAGTCTATGGGTATATGCTACCCATCGACAGCGCAATAACTAGAAGTCTATGGCTATCTGCTACCCATAGACAGCGCAATAACTAGAAGTCTATGGCTATCTGCTACCCATAGACAGCGCAATGACTAGAAGTCTATGGGTATATGCTACCAAGACAGCGCAATGACTAGAAGTCTATGGGTATATGCTACCCAGACAGCGCAATAACTAGAAGTCTATGGGTATCTGCTACCAAGACAGCGCAATGACTAGAAGTCTATGGGTATCTGCTACCAAGACAGCGCAATGACTAGAAGTCTATGGGTATCTGCTACCAAGACAGCGCAATGA
Organism: Thymallus thymallus; assembly: GCA_023634145.1. NCBI lineage: Eukaryota > Metazoa > Chordata > Actinopteri > Salmoniformes > Salmonidae > Thymallus > Thymallus thymallus. The sequence goes on along the minus strand of CM042394.1, from coordinate 10,507,904 downwards.
CTAGAAGTCTATGGGTATCTGCTACCCAGACTTCCAGTCATTGCGCTTAGTTAGCAATTGCAGTAGCGATAGTTTGCAACTTCCTTCAAACTGCATGCAGCGTCATAAAAACTGTATCCACCAGTTCCTGTGAAGTAGTAGTTTCCCTTTAACATGAAACACACTGGTGTGGGTGTAAGTCTAGATGGAAAGGCAACATACATGGACTAATATCAAACTAAAGGTTTGGTTTTCTGTTACAAAAGGTTTTCCATTGTGTGCACAACTGAACATGACCCAGGCCTTTATTTGGATGGGATGTACAATGGTAGAACATAATGCTGATGGGAGACATCACATTAAAATATTTTCATTCATACAAAAAAAAAAAGGACAGCATTGCTCTTATTTTGCCTCTGGGACAATCCATGGGCAAACAATTGATTTTAAGGCTGAACAAAAATCTCTGTAAATGAACTTAGGAAAACGCACACAAAATACTGAGCATATTCTACCGCGATGCTCTATAACAGGGCTGTTCAATGTCCGTCCTGGAAGGCCCGAAACACTTCTGGTTTTCATCCTCTCTTAATAAGGGAATAATTGAGACTTGTGACAACAGGTGAGTGCAATTAACTTTCCATCAGCGGTGACATTCACACCCAGTCCCTGCCACGGCTCTCAAAGCCATGTATATCTGAGATCAGATCGAGGCCTCAGCTCAGCGCATGTGCTACAATATATTGAAACTATCCATATCATATAGAGATCAGTGGAACTGAGTTAAACAGACTGAGGTGGTGGTGGTGGGGCCCCAATAGATGAAGGTATGGCCGATCAGAACTAGGGCTCCTTTTGGCATCTCCAACAGAAGAGGCTCACTCCGGGATGGATGGTGGCCAGTCCACATCTACAGACTGAGGAATGTACAGAGAGAGAAAGACAAAACTCATCAGAATCCTTTTGAGTCACCTGCATGTTCAATCACGTTTAATCATAGTTCAGCAAAGCACAGACTGCTTTCAAGGTAAGGAAACAAATATTGAAATATGTAAAATCGCTTAACTATCCCTTTAAATTATGAATTAACTTGTCAACAGTGTCTCTCAAATATTTTATACAATAATGACCGTGCACAGGGTCTTATTTTAATATCCCACAAAAATGTAGATATATTTATTGTCAACTTATTTGAATACCCACCTCAACGTCCAGCTCTAGGATATCCGTGTCAGTCTTCAGCAGATCACACAGATTTGGCTTGGTGCGACCAAAGTCTCCGTGGACAAACTCCTTGATGTAACTGGGAACAGCTATTAAGGTACTAACATTAGGTGAGTCATTCATGATAAATAAAAAATAATATATTATTAATGTGTTATTGTGTGTGTGTAAGCATATCAACGTGAATGTGTCTCAACCTTAAAACCTCTTCTTGTGTGCGTGTTGGTTTAGTCTTCGTGTATCACACTGTAGTTGTTCTCTCTGTGTAAAGGATACGTCCCTGCCTGCGTGCGCAGTTTCAGGTGGAAGTGATGCGCATCCAGGAAGCGTGTACTCATGGTGTGGATGACTCGCTCTCTGACGGCCAGTGGCCTGCGATGCAACACTCTTAGCGGCGTCTTCTGAGCTAGCTTCAAATCCTGTACGACCAAGCCAAAGATTATCAACACATACCATAAAATTAACTACAACCAAGATGTTTAACTACTGCGGGACTACTGCGAGATTTAACACTCACTTTGGTTTCCTCTAAGAACGTGATGTCGTCTTTGTCGATGGCTTTCTGGGTCCATATAAGGGCAGTGTACGACTTGGTCTTGTCCTCCTCACCCTCCTTCATGTGGCCCATAGCATCTCTGCGCACACACACACACACACACACGCACACAGTATGACCTGTCAGCATCATTCTTAGGTCTCTGGACAGAAGTGAGACCCATTTTTCTACTGCGTGACTCACCTGCTTACGATCTGTAGATCTCGTACTCTGATTTTGTCTGAGGACTGGTTGATGGTCTGTGAGAAGAAAAGATAGGGCTGTGGTTAAATTCCTCTGTGTGTGTGTGTGTGTGTGTGTGTGAGACCCCTGCAGAGGCGCTGTGTGTGTACCTCCTGCAGCTGACGGACCTCTGCCTTATTGAACCTGGCTCTGTGAGGATTTAGCAGCTCCAGTGCAAACGGACGACCTGCGAAGGAGGATAGAGACACCTCCGTTACACCTCACATTGACGGAAACAAGGACTGGGGGATGTGTAAACGTACATGTATGTTGTGTGTCTGACCATTTCCAAGCGTCCGCACATCCACGTCCTCCCTTCCTGAGGAGGAGAAATTAAACCCTGCAAAGACCAGAGGGAAAAGCGGAGAAATATATGACTTGAGATACCAGAATCATTCACCAGTATATCCTTTTGGATCTCATTGACTTGGAAAGACATCGCATCATTGCATCTGTCCCATTCTGGCATCTGTGAGAGCATGGGCAGAGCCATTGAGGCCATCTCCATTTTGAAGTAGGCACATTTTCTTCTTCTTCTTCTTCTTCTTCTTCTTCTTCTTCTTCTTCTTCTTCTTCTACTTCTATGAATTGGCTAAATAACTGAAAGGGTGCACACTTCTACCTGTAGTGTGTTTGAACAGGTATGAAGCCAAGGTGGCCGATTTACTGCCACCTGCAGTTCTGGCATGTTTGCTCACGAGTATAATTCATTGGCTGATCCCTACTGATGACCTGGATGGAATCATGTGATTCTTCATTAACCCATAGGAAGCCCCACCCAGTTGACTATTTCAAAATGGTGAAAGTCCTCAATGGCGCTGCCCATGCTAAAACAGGCTTCTGGGCCCTCTATCTCTGGTCTATATATATATCCCTAGGTAATCATTTGTAGAGCCTGTCAGGTTCAGTAGGGAGAAACCTTTTAGAAACAGCGAAACGAGGAGATTCTACCTGAACTCATCCATTCAGAACACAGATTTTTGTTTCCCATTGCATAACGCTTTGCTACAGTGTGCCCTTCTGAACACCACCCAGTATACGCTCACCCTCGGCCCGGAAAGAGGAGAGGAGGGGTTCAGCGATTAGCTCCTCCACCGAGGACTCCATCCTCCTCTCTCCGTCAATCACCCAGGGGGTCTGGGGCAGGGTGCGGGAGAACTTGTTGTACCTCCCTAAACAGGGACAAACGTAAAGGAGTCAAGTTAAACCCTTAAAAGTAACTGTGTTGGATTGTAAATAACCGAAAAATCCCATGGCATGAAGGGTGAATCCTAACTTTTCCTTAAGTCCAACTTTTCCTTAGCCATCCATTGATGTCAATGGGGGACTAAGTGAAGATTCGACTTACCTAAGTGGATGTTAGGATTCGTCCCCAACTGAATACATTCCCGAAGTGTAAAGTGAACTGACCCAACTCTTGATAATCTCAAAGCATAGTTCAAATCATCCAAAAAGGACATCATAAACAACCTTACCCGCCACAAATACAGAAACGTGAAGACACTGGACGTCTTGAGCGATGCATTTGCTCGCTGGCCGCGTAGGTGGACAGGGGAACTTTCTAGAGAGAGAAAATAAATACCATTAAGCAAAACACGCGGTTAGATTGTGAGTTTTCTCAAAAGAGTTGAGACAGAGAAACAAATAGCAAAAATAACGTGACCACTTACTTTAGAAACTTCTCATCGGAAACCTTCTCGAGGGCTTTGACCACGGCCATTCTAGTGAAGACATTCTGTTGTGAGACAATAAACTACAGATCAGAGACAAGTAACACAGAGACACACATAGAAAGACAAAGAATGAGCAGGTCGCCGATGGCAACAAAAAAGCAATTTGGACGAAAACATTTACGGAAATGATCAGAACCATTTCAAATGTTACGTGACATGGCTCCAATTGGCTTTTTCACTCACCTGTTTGTTCTTAGTTGGTCTGAAGCAGTCTGAACAGATGCCAGCCCTGATTGCACGAATAAAGCAGAGAAGTAGAATGTAGTTTCATAAAAATGCTACATTACGTTCAATATTAAAATGTATTTTGCTGGTACTCCATGCCTTTGCTCCTATCAAATCATTCTATCAATCTGTCCTTCCATCCGTCCCGTCTATCAATCATCATATTCATCTTATTGATTCCCCCGAGGAGGATCGGAGGACTTACAGGAAGTGGCAGTCTGAGTCTGTCTCTAGGTGTGTGAACCCCACGCCCACCTCAAACTGTTCAGTTTGTCGACTGATCTGTGGGATAAAGAAGAAAATAAAATGGGAATAAACGTATCAATCAAGAATAAAATTATTGAGGAATTAATATAATTTTGTCACGTACATTCTATCCATTAATTAAACCTGGGTGTGTTTTAGTAAGAGAACACTTACATCACATTACTAGCCTGAGTGCCAGTCTGTTTGAGCCGCCATCTTAACTCCCGTTCATGTTTTTCTTTGACAATGATGTCAATTGACTTGACAAGGCCACAAACAGATCTGGGACCAAGCTAGGTCATTGCAGGTTATTGCTAAAGATACAAGTAGTGCATTATACAGTAACTGTATGACAAGTATTTTTCAACAGGGGTGTCCGACCCATCAGCAAGTGAGGCTACTTCCTGGTCATGGGTCACTGACCTTGGTCACCACTGGTACGCCCCCCAGTTCTTTGGACACCAGACCCTGCATGGTCCACTTGAAGGCCTCCTTCACCTGGATGACATCATCCTTATCGAGGCACATAGACTTCTCCCTGTTTGGTAATAAATTCAACGAAATTAATACAAGTATTAAAAACCCCTAAGGTCGATGTCCGCGCCCCGGGGAAATAAAATTAGCGCAATTCAAACATCTGCATAGAAATCTGTCAATTTAAGCTAGAGATACAGTTTTTTTGCATTGGATGAGTCTCGAGCCACCGCATCCGCCTATGTCGTACTTCCGCATCTGCGGTGAAAGGTGACAGAACTAGAGCGGTGTTTGTCAGACCATGAGACTTTGGTCTTCTCACAAAATCGTCTGTAGTGTCCGAAAGGTTTATTACTCTATGGAAAGATGAGACTCTCATGAACACGATGGTGGGACTAGTCTGAAGTCGGTAGAGCAGATCTGCCAACTTCTGTCTGTAGCGACCGAACAGTTTGGGCTACACACTAATATGGGCGAGACTCTCACAAACACGTACATGTTGTTTGTTTTTCTCTGGGTCGTCCATAGGCCTCAAAAGACTCGTCTGAATGTCCCTGTACAAGTTGAACAACTTTATGGAAGTATATATGGAGACTGTTTAGTGCCAAAAAAATATATAAAAAATTCAAATGTTTCCTGATCTCTCAGATATTGGACAGACGCTACAGAACAAACTTCCTTTAGATTTTTTTTTGGGGGGGACTATCTGTTGTTCCATGTAGTGAATCTGTTTTTCAATGCATTTGTATACAAATAACATTTTTCATATATACTTATGGAAGTATATATATATATAAAAAAAATGTGTTTATATATTTTGAGGATACTTCAAAAGGCTCTTAAAATTCAAAATCAAATAGCTAAATGATCCTTGGTATGGCCTTCTTAAAACAATTACATATTAGCTTAGTAGAACTCAGCCCTCCCCTCCCCCGGCTTAGACTCTTATGGGTTAAGACATGACAAGACGTTATAAAAGGTAACGTGAAAGACGTGTGAGCATAATATAGTATAGAACACTGTGATATTTCTGTGTGGTAGTGATGTCATGATACTTTGTGATTAGAATGATTTCTTTAACAGAAATAAATTAGGCTAGGTAGATGGATGCCACTCTGAGGGAGCGAACTTACCTCACTTCCTTCTTTACATACAACCAACAAGAGTGCTGTAGGAGTGTGGCAGAGAGAGAGAGGAGGGTACATGTTCAGAAACGTCCCGAGGAACCCCTTATCTGTTTACAAGCATCTATCATGCACTAATGGGTGTGCCACATCTTTAGAAACAATGGCTCTTGCGATTTTAGTCTACTCTAGAATCTAGACAGACGCAGTACCACTAACTATGAGGTAACTACGCCTTCTAATGGCCAACCCAGGGACATGATACAGCATCATCACACTGTATAGAACGACTGGGGTCCAGGCTATACTGACTGTGTGGCTATGACAGAATCAACTGAGGTTGAAATAATCATACTTTTCTACTGAATGGAAGTTGTTTTGAGACAAAACATTTTAATATACTGTAAGCTGATAATTAAACAATTGCGTGTTACCTCCCTGACAGACAGCTGGGCCGGTAGGGAGACGGACAATACCATTGTGTCAAACTGGTAGTTTTCGGCCTTCACCACCTCCGATATCTGCACACACACACACACACACAAACAGTGTCATGAATCCCCCCCCCCCCAAATTCCAGTGTTGGTTCTGTCCTCCTTGGCCTCAAGCTGTGGGATTTGAGGCAGATTCTAGTAATCTTCATGGTTGTGTCCTAAACAGTACCCTATTCTCTATATAGTGCACTACATTTGACCAGGGCCCGCTCTGGTCAAAAGTAGTGCACTATATAGACAATAGGGTTTCATTTGGGACGCACGTAAAGACATACTTAGTCATAGGTATGATGTAAAACAACAGTGGCTCCTAATGCAATAGGTTTAATAGCGACCAACACACACCTTTATGGCATAGTCTTTATCACAGAACTCCTGTAGAACTCCCAGGCACACCCCACACACGTCTGACTCCGCTGGCTTGGTGTCGGATTCCACCATCACCGTGGGAACCACGACAGAGTCGCCTTCTGATTGGACGTCCGTCTCCGCGGCATCCATCTTCATTTTTTTACTAGGGGGGTCTTCTGCGTTCTGCTCCAGCACGGCTGCATCTTTGGATTCGTTATTCTCTGGATCACTGATGAAAGCACAAAGCTCCTTTGCTGTATCCTGAGCATGACAAACAGAAACAAAAATACATTAAAATGTCCGCCAGCAGTTCAGTTCACCCAATATATGACAGCAAGTTAGATCATGGGCACAATTCTTCTAATGGAGAATACCTAGGTTACCTACAAAGTAGCGTCTGCCACAGGCTTTCACGGGAAGCCTGAAACCGAGGCTACCTACAAAGAAGAATGTTGGAGCTACCTAACTGTCTTTGCACTTGTATCTCTGAAATGTCTGTCCCTGCTTTAAGTGCAAAGACAATCCAATGCAGCAAGAGCACTGACCTCATAAGACTGGCGGTAGGCCGACTGCACCCCCAAGCAGCAGAACCTCAGAACACAACGGGCGCAGCATCCAGCTTCTAGCAGCTTCTTCACTATTGGTCTATCATTCTCCTTCAGGGGCAACATCATAGAGCTGTAAAATGGACAGAGATCATAATGTTATTTTTTATTTATAAATGAGATCAGTTAGAAGGTTGAAAGTACAGTATGTCTGGCAAATCGACTACAACAAGTTAGCTGACAGAGTTCAGTAGAATCAGTACTACAGTAAGTTATCTAAGAATAATATAATATGCACATCACCATGCTCATAACATATCACACACTGTAGGGTGAGGTTACAATCATTGGTATCTGAAGCTAAGCTTGCAAGCACACTTTGCACTACAAAGATAGTTATGGGGGCTATAATCTCTGTCAACCCATAAGTAAAATGGCAATCCTGGAAAAAGCTGCTTGCTCTGAGACCTGTGTACACATTGCTAGCACTAGGTCACTCGCAGCCCTGTGTGGATGTTGATGCCTTGGATGTTATGATGTGCAGGTAGCATTTGCAGCTAGCTGGCTACTGTAGTTCCTACAATAACTATAGCTTTATCTGAGAATACATATAAGCACAAGCTTGCGAACCAAAAACAACAAGTCATAAACCTACCTTGAATGGCAAAGTAATTAAATAGTATTTGTAAGACAATCAAACGAGTATGTAGAGCGAGAACACAGTTCAGTCAAAGATAGTTTAGAAACTCTGTGGTTCAGTCATTTGGTTTCTCAGCATGCAGGAACAAGGCTTCTTCAGAAGTACACACAACTAGTCGATTTAGATAGATTCATCTGTTGATGAGGGTGGATTTGATCATTTTAATCAAAACCACAGGTCAATTTAATTGTATACAATACCACTACCAGTACCTTTAGATGACTGTATATACATATTAATTATTTAAAATGTACAAGTAAAGGATAGTTTGATGCGCACAGTGCTCTGCTAGCCTTGTCTCATCCCTCATATAAACCCGCATGGCAAATTGTCAGACAGCTAAAGACGTCATATCAAGGCGCCGTCGAAGTTGACAGGAGGGTCCTTTTTCTACAAGAGTCGAAACCGGTGGATCTGGAAGGTTCTGAACAAGGCAGGAGATAAATCCGAATCTGAACCCATCTGAAGTCAAGCAGCGCTTTCGGTGTTTTGGGGTACATCTGTCCCCATCGAAAGTATTTTAGTAACATATTCCGACGAAAATAAGTAAGGATGCCTGAAGCCATGGCTGCACCGAGGATGCCAAGTGGTGGGATGAAAAACAAAGGACGAGGGGCGTATGTGGACCGAGACAAGCCAGCACAGATTCGGTTCAGTAACATCTCCGCAGGAAAGGGTAAACTACAAATGCAGTATTCGCTTTTCGTTGTTGGACGAATAAATAACTACCCCCTGACGCTTGTGTTTGCCCCAGACAGTTGTCATACCATCAACTGCTGCGACACTCCCTTTGCAAATGAATAAATGAATGAAAGGATGCTACTGCTGGTTCCGTCTGGGCAGGGCAACCACAAGTTGGTACCAAGTTATCTAGCTAGAATCTGTTACAGAACTAAACATTTGTTCTCTAGCAGTCCCAAACACTGATTTGCTTTAGTGCGCAATCAGTGGACAGATGATCAACATTATTGCACCCTAGTTTTGTTAGGCCCAACAATTGACAAAATGAACTGTCATGTAATGAGCATTTATTTATGTACTCTAACCAATATAATATTTTGGGGTCTTCTTCTTCTCAGTAGTCAAGCAGTAAACATTGTCTGTAAAAAGGTGTCCTAATGCTAGAGGGGTGGGTCCTCTTTGTGGAAGTAACATACATTTTGTTTGACAGCTGTCGCTGAATGCATCAGAACCAGCCTTGGCCCTAAGGGCATGGACAAAATGGTAAATATGTGACCATTTACATCATCTCTCTTGACTTCTCGTCATCATCTCTCAAGGTTTGGTCATTTTGTCTGTAACTAAAAGAGGACTTGATTCTTACAGATTCAGGACGGTAAGGGGGATGTGACCATCACCAACGATGGGGCCACCATCCTGAAACAGATGCAGGTGCTGCACCCTGCAGCCAAGATGGTAAGGTTGAAGAGAACTGAGCTGGGGGAAATGTTCCCATGTTTATGCACTGTCATCTACAATTCTTGTGACCCTTTGTTGAAATGTAAAATGACTGCTCTAACATCTGGCAAGGCACTGTCATTTGGTCACTTTCCTATCTAGCGTCTATGTCCCTTTGAGAGAGCACCAATATCGGGAGTTTGACGCCATGTTTTGCCTGTTTTGTCTTTCAGATGGTGGAGCTGTCCAAAGCCCAGGATATTGAGGCTGGTGACGGCACAACCTCCGTGGTGGTGATTGCTGGTGCCCTGCTTGACGCATGCGCCAAGCTTCTTCAGAAGGGTAAGTGACGTGGAACCAATGGCTTATTTATCAAAGGACAAACCCTTGATGTTCTCCGGCACCAGGCTTGCTGACCACTGGATTACACCATAAACTCCTAGACCAGAATCTGTTCTAATCTAACGGAGTCCCTGCATCCTAAAGTTTCAATACGAACTGCCTGTCTTCTGCTTCTCCCCCAGGTATCCACCCCACCACTATCTCTGAGTCGTTCCAGAAGGCGGTGGACAAGGGCGTGGAGGTGCTGACAGCCATGAGCCAGCCGGTGCTCCTGAGTGACCGTGAGACACTGCTGAACAGCGCCACCACCTCGCTGTGCTCCAAGGTGGTGTCGCAGTACTCCAGCCTGCTAGCGCCCATGAGCGTGGACGCCGTGATGCGCGTCATCGACCCGGCCACCGCCACCGGCGTGGACCTGCACGATATCCACATTGTCAAGAAGTTGGGGTGAGGAGGGAGGGGGAAGGGTGGTGGGTCCAGATTATGCACTCGGTACTGTAAATCGTTCTGTATAAGAACGTCTGCTAAATGACTCCAATATATATGTTTAGTTAGGATTACGAACAGGTTGTTTGCAGCAGTTACTTCTGGGTTATATTCATTAGGGCACACAACAGGAAATGTTAAATTGGCTTTTTCTTATTGGAAACGTCCAGGTAGTCCCTCCCTTTTGCAGGTCCTTTTCTGCCATTTGGTGCCTAATGAACATGACCCAGCAGTATTACCATAGGCTACTAATGTAGGATCAGTGTCATACCTTTCCTAAAGCTTCTGATGGTTTCCAACAGCTGAAAGTCAGTTCGGAGAGGCACATTTTCACTCCCCAGTTCTCTCTCTGTGGGGACGTGGACATGTCTGATGTGCCAGATCAATCTCAGGCGGTCAATTAGCAGAACGGCTCCACGTTGCGTTCCCTGCCAGTCACCTTCTGACAATCTCACAACAAAAACATTGTTTAATCAGCAAAAGAATCCATGCTAATGTCCTACTTCGGTGTTTATCAATGCCTTGTGCACGGCTAGACAAATTAAACTGATCTCAATCGACAACGCAAACGATCGCAAACACATTTTCGTTTAATTATTGTGCCTTCGGTCAAGAACCATTTTGTTTGGAATCAGCCAGGTAGACGCTGCTGTCCTTAGACGGATGTCCCACCCGTAATAAAGTTCTGTGTGTTTCTCTTCAGTGGGACCATTGATGACTGTGAGCTGGTGGACGGCCTGGTGCTGACCCAGAAGGTGGTCAACTCCAGCGTGTCCCGTGTGGAGAAGGCCAAGATCGCCCTCATCCAGTTCTGCTTGTCCCCGCCCAAAACCGACGTACGTCCATCAGTCGCTGACTTTGTCTCGTTGAAATTGGCTTCCGTGTTTGTCAGTCAATGTCCTTGCTGTTATTGGTGGATTTTATCTCTTATTTTAATAATTGTTTTGTTCTTCTGTCTCTCCATATCTGTTTTTCGTGGTCGTATCCAGATGGACAACCAGATAGTCGTGTCAGACTATGCCCAGATGGACCGTGTGCTGCGCGAGGAGCGCGCCTACATCCTCAACCTGGTCAAACAGATCAAGAAGGCGGGCTGCAACGTCCTGCTCATCCAGAAGTCCATCCTCAGGTAACACCCGACGCGTTACTGTCACGCCGTCACTGTAACGGCACTGTCACATCCTACCATCACCGCAATGTAATCCATTCACTTTGTCCAATCACAATATCTCCAAATGGGTTTGTGAGTGTAATCAATAGAAGGTCAGTATTGGTGCTGTTACCATGTGTTCCTCTGTATGTTAGACTTCCTATAGGTGGACCTCTGTCTGCATCTCTGTTTCTGCTATCTTGATCACTGGATGACGTGAGGATGTAGACATGGCTAATAGTCCCATACTTCTTTCAGAGATGCTCTGAGCGATCTGGCCCTCCACTTCCTGAACAAGATGAAGATCATGGTGGTCAAGGAGATCGAGAGGGAGGACATTGAATTCATCTGCAAGGTAAAACCACGTTCTATTGGTCTTTACTTTGAAGATAATTTTCTGTAACAGCCAAATGCTGACTGTTGATGCTGAACTAACCTTTGCCCCCCCCCACCTTGCATCTCTACAGACCATTGGCACCAAGCCCATTGCCCACATTGACCAGTTCCTTCCCGAGATGATGGGCACCGCCGAGCTGGCGGAGGAGGTCAGCCTGGATGGCTCTGGCAAGCTGGTCAAGGTATTCTAATTCACTTCAACTAATCTCAATCTGGCTCACCAAAGCTTGGATAAAGGGTTTCTTTCTGCCATCACAGCTATGCGTGTGGGGAAAAGACTCTCATCCTAATGATGACACCCTTGGAAGTTTGTTAAATGGTCATTGAAAACAGTGATGATTTTGGAGATTGTAAGACTGTTTCAACCTCCATGCATGAAAAATGTGAACTTTGCTGTAAATGTTTATTGTAATTTTAAAAAAGCTTATTTTAAGAACTTTTGCATGAGTCTGATCTCCATTTCCTATTGAAAGTGATTTCATCCTTTTTTTTTTTTTTTTTTTCCCTCTGGCCTATTCCTCTCCATAGATAACAGGCTGCACCAACCCCGGTAAGACGGTGAGCATCGTGGTGCGTGGCTCCAACAAGCTGGTGATCGAGGAGGCGGAGCGCTCCATCCACGACGCTCTGTGTGTCATCCGCTGCCTGGTAAAGAAGAGGTACGGTGCTGCAGCTGCTCTGGTCAGCTGTCTGAGCAACACTAGCCTCTGTAAACGCATGCAGTGGTAGATGTGGAATAATTACATAGAAAAGTAAGCACCAGTCCCTCTAAGCTTTGCCCACTCGTGGCTGTCTGTGCCACGAGTGGCCATTTCCGGGGGACAGAGCAACCCTCTCTTCAACCTGGGTCAGGGACGTCACCCCTGGCTCTGGACCTGTTGAGAGGAACACACTACTCTGAAGGACTGCAACTGAACCTAAAATAGCTGTGAAGGATGTGCACTTTGCCCCTTTTTAGAGCTTAACAGATCTCGTGATCTGTGATCGATCCCAATCGATCTGGAAACCGACCGTTTTCTGTTTTGATATCCTCCACTTTTGGCAGATCTAAAATGTCCTCTTTATGTAGAAGAAGTGGGCACCAAAGTATCTTAAGTAAAAACCAGCTTACCAGTCATTTGCTATGCATTCATTAAATTCCTTCTTTGGTCAACTTGTGTATATCGGTGGGGTTCATCTCAATCCCCGCATCCTTCACTCGATCTGGAAATGTAGGATGTGTTGTCACTAGAGCTGGGACAATAAACCAATAATGATCGATACCGACCAGAGGATATCCTTCATTATGATATTGTGAAGCTACAACATTTTAAACTAGTTTTTAAGGGGTAAAACAAACTGGTTGATATTTAATGTTGTATATTTATCTTTGGTATATTAATAAAGTCAATATATTGCAATATGGATTTTTGTCCGTAGCGCCCAGCTCTGTTACAGGCTGTTTTGATATTTGCTTTCACCAGTTTACCAACAGAATGGAGCAAAAACCTTTTAATCTCTTCACCTTGACTGACGCGTTCTCTCCCTCCCAGGGCTCTAATCGCCGGTGGCGGCGCCCCTGAGATCGAGCTGGCCCTGCGTCTGGCTGAGTACTCCCGCACGCTGCCGGGCATGGAGGCGTACTGCGTGAGGGCCTATGCAGACGCCCTGGAAGTGGTGCCGTCCACACTGGCCGAGAACGCCGGCCTCAACCCCATCTCCACTGTCACAGAGCTCCGTAATAGGCACGCCCAAGGCGAGAAGACTGCCGGGATCAACGTTCGCAAGGTACGGCCCTGCCACGCTCTACTGGATTCTGTTTGGTTTTATGCTTATTTTCACCCTGCCGTAGTTGGTTCTCAGGATGCAAATTTAGAACAAATGTTGTCTCGTGAGGCTAGTCACACCTTGACAAAACCTCGTTGTCCTAGTGTGCTTGCAGTAAACTTATTTGCCTGTTCATTCACTAGTCTCTTGAGGCCCAGCTCGATACAGAACCTCAATTTTGACCGTTTTTGTCATTTTAAGATTTACATTTACTGCAGTTGCATACCAGATGTGATTTATCTATCATGTAGAATAGGGAATTGACTCGTCTCCACTCATTACATCTCTATCTGCAATGTTTTAAAATGTTTCACATCTGGTTAAACACCCCTGGGGTAACGATCTCCCCATTCCTCTCCCTCTTTCATCCCTCTCTCAGGGCGGTATCTCCAACATTCTGGAGGAGCTAGTGGTGCAGCCACTGCTGGTGTCTGTCAGCGCCCTGACCCTCGCCACCGAGACGGTCCGCAGCATCCTCAAGATTGACGACGTGGTAAGAGACCAGACCACTAGTGGAGATCTACAGTCTCACTCAACCTGCATTGTCTTGTCTGCCCATTATTAGTATGGAACACAGCAGAAGAAAGGGGGGGAAATAAACCGTCCTTATAAGGTAATAAGATTTTCCCCTTGTCTTACAGGTGAACACCCGATAAGGAGTTACGAGGAGATTTGTCAATGTAGCAAGAACCCAACCTGTGTTACTGCACCTGCTTGTGCCACAAGGAATCAGAGGACCGGCTGCTTGCTAAGACCCATATGTCCAGAAGTCCACTGTAGTGCATTCTGTAATTTAATTAAACATAGTTGTTTTGTTTTTTGACACTCCATGACTTGTCTTTGTGATTTTTGTTCTGTACTTCTTCCTTGGGTTCCCTCGGTGAACGACCCCACTGACAAGCAGTTCTTTAAATCTCAGGCTAGTGTCGTGACAACCACGGAATGGTGTTCACAAGAGTTGAAAGTCAACTGTCAACCCTGGTTTGGGTAGATATCACCATGAACCATTTTATATTTTAGTATGTAAATCAATCAGGGTCGTTAGCCTATAAAAACCTTAGACTGAAAGTTATTAATTTAGAAATGGAACGGTGTTATGGTTTAATTTAAGAAATGCCATGTTTATTGCACAAATAATCGGGGCGGGGGGTGAAATTCCAGGAGCATTTTAAAACTGCTAAAACTTGATGAGGGATGTCATTTCATGGTCTTGCAATGTTGTGTAGTTGCAACTTTGCATGTATACTGAAAAAAGGAGGTGTCACTGCAGACCCTGGTTTGAATCCAGACTGTATCACAATCAGGCTGTGAGTCCCATAGGGCGGCGCACATTGTCTGGGTTTGGCAGCGGTAGGCTGTCATTGTAAATAAGAACTTGTTCTTAACTGACTTCTCTAGTAAAATAAACACTTATTTTCAACAACAGGTTATGGTAAAAAAAAAATACTAAAGGCTGCACTGAAATCTAACAGTACAGCTCCCACAATCTTATCAATTTCTTTCAACCAATCAGTCATTTGTGTCAGTGCAGTACATGTTAAGTGCCCTTCTCTATAAGCATGCTGAAAGTCTGTTGTTAATTTGTGTACAGAGAAATTGTATTTGGTCAAACATTATTTCCAACAGTTTGCTAAGAGCTGGCAGCAAGTTTACAGGTCTGCTGTTAGAACCAGTAAAGGCCTGTGGTATAATTACAACATTATGTTAATCACATTACTTTTATGAGTCATTTCACAATTTCTGTGTGTGTAAGGTACCAGGGACAAGATCTTTGTCTTAGGGGCCAAACTGTGGTTTCATACAATAAGAACAGTCTTCATCACTAATGCTATCTGGCTGGGGAATACTCCTTTATCATGTATCTGGTCTCACCTTTTGACCCATTCCACACATCTGTTTGTCATATTCAGACTGATGTGTCTTTGCTATAAAGAGCTGTAACTCAGTTCTGCTCTTTGAGTTCTCAAAGACCACCTCCCGGGTGGTTCCTGACCAACTCCATTACTGCAGTAATTATTAATAAAGTTTGATGGTTTTGAAGAAATCTAAAAGACTCCTTTGATTGGAATAATTACCACAACAATTTGGCGATGAGGATGGGATGATAATCTTAATTTTGCTGATTGTTCCCAGGGAAATCCAGGTTAACCTTGCAAGGAGTTGCATTAGATGCTGCTGGGAAGTCACACTCCACTAGAAGGAGCAGATGGGATCCCCACCTCGCTGGGAGCGTCAGCTGAATGGATACATCATTTTGAACAGAATTAGATTAAGAGTGAGACTGATTTCTTTCAGCAATTACATTTGAAAGTGCACAGAATTAATAGTACTAATTGAACATTGTTGATGTTGAGTGGGCAACAAAAAATGTCACGTAGCTAATGATATATTTTTCTTCTAAATAAATGTTACCCTTAGGTTGTGGAGCAGGTTGGAAAAGTTAAGTCTTATTTACCTAGGAAGGAAGTTGTGTTATTGACTGTACTTTGTTTATCCCATGTGTAACTCTGTGTTTTTGTTGCACTGCTTTGCTTTGTTTTGGCCAGGTCACAGTTGTAAATGAGAACTTGTTCTCAATTTGCCTACCTGGTTAAATAATAGTGAAAAATACATTTTAAAATTAGGGACGTGGAGTAGGTTTGGAAAAGATAAATATGTATCCTATTATGAACCCTTAGGAATGTCGACGATCTTCAATTGAGGGGAAGTTTGATAAATCATGTTTGGAGAACAGGTCGAGTAGTACTGGTGTTTGTATGACATCTAGACATTGTATTCTAGTCTTTTAGGGTGTGGTCCGTGTCACGAGAATTTCTATCTCAATGTTCTAAATGAACTATCACTCTAGCTTTGATTAAGACTCTAGTTAATGAAGAATTAAGCAAAGTCTCAGTCTACAACAGATCAGTCGTTTATTCAGAGAGCTCTGCCCCTCTCATGAGGAGACCCTTTTTTATAAACACACAAGTTCCTGTTATCTCAGATCACTACCTTCAAGACATTCTGTACTTTTCCACTAACTACGTTCATACAGTGTTTCTTTGTTCGCTCAGACTGAACTCATAGTTGCATTATTTACACAGTTCATACAGTTTTGGGGTGGAATACTTTAGTCATTACTTTAAACTTACAAATTCATCTATCAGTCCGGCCATTGTATCTCGGTGGGACCGATCCCTGCAGGTTTCCCAAATTTGGAAAACTTAAGAGGAGATTTATGGTTATGGGAAAATTGGTCATGGTAAAATGTTATTGTAATAGATTTGACATCCCAATTTTGGCCCCATTATAGAATAAAATATTCCTGCAGGTTATAAAAATATTGATTAAATGTGTTTGGGAATAGTATTGTGTGAGTGTGATATGAGAGTTGTGTGAATGTGGAAATAAATCTTAATCTGTGGTTTGGATAATAAGATATAGAAATGTGTATAATAAGCCGATTTAAATTGCGATAATTCGTTTTGATATATAACGTTAACTTGGGGTTCCGTCCATCACGGCCCATTATAGATTATCACGGGGTTGTATTGAGCGCTGGATGTTTAGACAGTGGCGACAACGTTTTTGGGTTCTGATGGAGACTGGTGGATGTGAGTACCTAGGATTTTAACGTTATATTATTATGGATTCTGTGAAGGATTGTGTGCGTATGGAACATTTCTGGGATCTTTTATTTCAGCCCATGAAACATAGGACCAACACTTGTTGACATTTGTCCGTCAGTGTAGTTAGAGGCGACTGTCTGGCCAGCACGGTCCGTTAACTCTTCACTTCCTGAAACAGCTAGTCACTTCCTTCACAAACACACGGCGCGTCGCTGTCGCACCTGCTGTGCTTTTGATCGCGTTTGCCAAGTAGTTGTTGCGTCTCTACTAGATGATTAAACTTTGCCAAAGAAAGCAAGACCAGGTGAAACAATGGCGAATGCCCATCGCGCCAACGTCCTGGTTACCGCCTGTTTGAAAACGCCGGTAGACCCACACACCAAGGCTCCGTTAGCGCTGTATGAAAGGCAGAGAGCCCTTCCATATTCGTCAGCAGCTGGTCATATTGACAATCAAGACTACGAAAAAGAGGTAAGATATCGGCAGATTAGTTTTGTATTTGAAAGCTGAGCTAAGCAATCAAGAAATGTTCTGAAAATACATCAAGCGGGTGTGGAAAGAGGACTGGAGCACCATCCAACACTTGCCAAGATGCCATTCATCCCACTAATATTCATGATGTTGATCTGGAGAGGAATGGAACAGTCAAATCTCAGTAGTAACATTTGAGAACAATATACATTTTATGAGAATCCACTGACATAGTAAATGCTTGACCTGAATTTTCCCAATCTTTAACATGTCTGACATGAAAGATAATATACATTCATGGATTCTCCACTTAATTTACATCACTATCCAGTGTCATAGGCTTGTATAGGCTATACATTAGGCCTACTTACATCAGTTTAGATGTTTGGTAGCAATGTATGATCAATTTGTTTTATGAATAGACCATGTAGCAGATCAGAAAGGGAGGACCAAAGCATTTACCTATTATGGAATGAACCATAAATGTAAAAAAAAAATACAATAAACATGTAGGGTTCATATGTGCAACTGGTGTTTTCAGGTCAACCTGCCTGTGTGAGAGGGGATTTGACCTGCATAATTTGTTACTGGCCTATTTTGGGCTTCCCTCCTTGACTAGATTACACTGACGTCACAGTGCCAGTAATCCTAAATGCTTAATTTCCACTGAACAACATTATTTAAAATCCCATTTTATTTTCCTCACTGGACAAGGATCTGGGCATCTCCAAATAGATTTTTGTTATTTAGAAAGTACATTCATTTTGAGCTTGTACTGTAATCAGTAGGATACTCATTATAACGGCTTGTCCAAGCATTAGACTTATTTTCTTAATATTTGTAAATGTCTGATTTAATCTCATCGATTCATCACCTCAAGAAAATAGATGGGAGATGGTTGGAGGCAGAGCCGCTGGCGTGACAGTTGAACAGACACTCCTTCCATTATCACCCACCTTCTGTGCGTGACCATATGGATAGGTCATCCAAACCCACAGCGCTGGGGATAATAAGCTTAGGCCTCAAGTAGCCATCTCTACTCTGCACACTTCATATTAGGCCTATGCCTTAACCATCTACAATATGTCCAGTCATCAGTACTACTCTTTAGATTTAATATATGATGATACACTTTCATACATTTGACATATTAACACATATGGGGCCACCCCTTCAAGAAATATCTGAAAGTCATAGAAATACAGGTGAAATGCTATTTCTTCCATGCAGCCACAATCTTATCCAAGATACCATTTGCTTCCAATAGCTTACTGACAAATAATGTCCTTTTGTAGGCTACATTTATTATTTGTATGGAAAGTATTCTATAGATACGTGCTCCACAATCCGTGCACAACAAATATTTTTTGTTGCTTCATTTTCCTTATGACATTCTTGGACTTTTCAGCTGCAGTATGACGACTCGGGGTCTGAGTGCGGTGATGGGGATGCCCCCGGGAAGGGCAGCCCCCTGATAATCAAAGACTACCGAGTGACGGGGGACCACATCGACCTGCGTGAGTTCTACTTCTCCAACGAGGAGTACTACCGCAAGCTGGAGGAGCTGAAGAGGGCTCACCTCCGCACCATGGCCGAACTAGAGGGAATGTACCGCAAGAAGCTGGAGCTCAAAGGCGCACCACGCTCGGAAAACGTGCAGAGGGCACAGGCACACAGGTGTGTTGTTCGTCTTGCTTGGAATTTAGTTGTTTTTCTTGATTAACCACCAAGATAATAAGCTGAAGTTGGTAGGGTACATTTTTTCTGCTCCTGGAGGGTGTACTGTTTTCAGCATCTACCATTTTTAACGTGTCAATTAATATTCTAATGGTGTAAAATCTTTGTTCGCTCACCAGATCGTACTTGAAAATCAGCCCCATGCCTGTGAGGCGTCTGAGGAAGGCCCACTCAGCTCTGGAGCTGAGGAGGGGCTCTGGGCTGTCGGACACATCTGACGAGGAAGGTGCTGTCGACAACAACGTGGAGAAGGGTCTGCAGTCCTCCCCCAAAGAGCACATCAAGAACATGTGGCAGAACTTCAAGCTGTCGCCTCGCCAGCGCCACCCATCCACAACCTCCCTCCAGAGCCTTATTGGGGGCCACAAGGGCCACAAGAACGGCATCAAGGGTAAGGACCTGAAGCAAGGGCGCAAAGATGTCGAACATGAGCCTTGGAAACCCAGAGTGACCATCCCCAAGCCATTCCACATGACGCTGCGGGAGAACCAGAAGCGCCAGAAAGGTGTCAAGACACGGTCAGAGATCGAGCTGGAGAACATGGCCCTGCGGAAGCAGCTGGAGGAGCTGACAGAGTGCCAGCGCAAATTCCGTGCCAGCTCTGTGCCCGCCCACGTGCGCCTGCCCCTCTACGAGGAGCTCCAAGAACGCGACGAGGCGCGGCGGGCCATGCGTGAGCGGGAGCAGCAGCGTCTGTGCTCCACCCCGCGGCCCTTCAGTTTCCTCGAGCGTGAACGTCTCAAGAAGGAGCAGAGAGAGGAGCAGCTCCGCAACCTCCAGCCAATCAACCAGGAGAGAGTCCGACCATTCAGGGCCAAGCCCGTGCCCAAGGCTGTGTACGAGGCGGCGTCGGGCGAGCAACTGAAGGAGGAACAGCTGTACCGTGCCATCAAGATGCAGATGAGGGCCCAGGAGCTGCTCCACAGCGCCTCCATGCCACCCAGCATGCTGGCACGCCACCTCAGTGAAAGGAAGCGGGCCATTGATGAAGCCAGGGGGGACACCACTGGATCCGAGGATGACAACAGAGCCCCTTACAGGCCTAAGATAAATCCGGAGGTGCCCGACTTCGACACCAGCTACAGGAGGTTCAAGAAGCAGCTGGAGAGCCGGCGTGATGTGAAGCCTTTGACGACGTGCGAGCCGTTCCAGCTCCGGACGTCACAGATTCCCTCGCACCGCGAACGCATCCTGGCCGACATCGAGACGGAGCAAATGAGTCCCCGGGCCAAGCGCTGGCCTTACATCAGCATAGCTGGGCCCGTCCGCTCACAAAACTCCAGCCTCTGCTCCTCCCTTTCAGGCAGTCTGGAACAGCTGCCTGCCAAAGTCACCGATGCCAGCAGAAAACGCCAAGAGGCCGTGAGGTACTACCCACATAGAATAGCTAGGGGCGTCTCCTTTGTAGACGAGCTAGTCAGTGCTTCAGAATTTAGTTGCTCTTTTTAGGAATAGTTATGCCCTGAAAGTTTAAACCCTTGTCTGTTGAATCCTGTGGACTTCCTATCCCCTATGGACTTCCAATCCCCTGTGGACTTCCTATCCCCTATGGACTTCCTATCCCCTATGGACTTCCTATCCCCTGTGGACGTCCTATCCCCTGTGGACTTCCTATCCCCTGTGGACTTCCTATCCCCTATGGACTTCCTATCCCCTATGGACTTCCTATCCCCTGTGGACTTCCTATCCCCTGTGGACTTCCTATCCCCTGTGGACGTCCTATCCCCTGTGGACGTCCTATCCCCTATGGACTTCCTATCCCCTGTGGACTTCCTATCCCCTGTGGACTTCCTATCCCCTGTGGACTTCCTATCCCCTGTGGACGTCCTATCCCCTGTGGACGTCCTATCCCCTGTGGACGTCCTATCCCCTGTGGACGTCCTATACACTCCCACCTCCAAAACAACCAAACCCCCCTAGACCTACTTCCAGTGACCTTGGCCTTAATTCTTCCTATTGACAAAGTCCTTCCTCCACCCATGCCTTCCTGTCAACGATGACTGTCTTGTCTCCTTGAGTAGAAAGGTGCTTGAGCAGAGAAAGAAGGCGGAGGAAGAGGAGGAGAGATGGAGTGAGAGACAGAAGCAGAGAGAGAAGAAGCTTGCGAAGGTGGTCTCGAAGCGCGCCCAGGCCAACGACGCCCACGTGCCCCTCTCCCAGACCAACCAGTCCAAGCTCAAGCAGTTCAGGTACCCATAGAAACCCATAACATTACAATTATACTTGTAGCAACCAAGAAGCTCAACCCACCTGAGACCAGTACGAACACCCACTCCACAGCCCGTCCCCCCCCTTTTCATATGAATGTAATGAGTGGCATTGCAAACCTAAATCGTTAATTGAACACTATTAAAAAGACTGAACTGAACATTGTCTCAATTGTGACCCTTTTTCTAGTATATTATTATGAAGAAAATGGATGGATCTCTTCTTCAATGTTTTACAAAAGACATAAAAAAACATACTTATGTGTGGATACCTGTTTGCTCCTTATCTCAGTTTCAAGTAATTGTTTAGGAATGATTTGTATATATAGTAACAGGAAGCTGCGGTTGTAAAATTGATGTTTTTTGTTGAATAGGTCTGGGTTGAAGGTTATTGCAGGGCTGAGGGTTGTAGTATCACAGGGGGTGAAAGGTTGCCTGTGTGTTTCAAACAGAAAGCAGGACTTTCAGCGCAGGAAGGAGTACAAGAAGGAGATGAGGGAGATCCAGGAGAGAGTGAAGGGGAGGCCTCTGCTGTTGGAGCAGGTCGCACAGGTGAGCCTGAAACGGCCCACACACGCGTGTGAGTCGTGGAGTGACATGACATGGGCTGCATTTCAGTAGT
Source organism: Thymallus thymallus (assembly GCA_023634145.1). Taxonomy (NCBI): domain Eukaryota; kingdom Metazoa; phylum Chordata; class Actinopteri; order Salmoniformes; family Salmonidae; genus Thymallus; species Thymallus thymallus. Next base: position 10,485,808 of record CM042394.1, on the reverse strand, counting down.
TGTAAGTAGCTTCCTTTCTTCATCTCCTCGTCTCATTTATTCACACAATACATATTATATATTGCATGAATAATAAATGTATGACTGACTATTTTCCCATCACTGGTCATGGTGTATGCTATTTTTCCCACTTCTGTCTGTTGACAGATGAATGCCAAACAAGCTGCAGAGAAGCTCTACACAGACACCCTGCGAGGCTGTGGACTGAGTGAGGACTTTGTCAGTGGCAAGGTGCCCAAGTCCCAGCGGCCAGGTGGCCAAGAATCTGCATGCAGGACCTCCTTCTCCAGTGACTCCAAACAAAGGTAGACTTCTGACTCTATGACTGTGAATTATACATTTTGTAAACACACTTCATTAGTCAAAATCTCTACAAAGACAATACAGTATCACATTGCAAACATGTCTTAGGACTACATCACCTGTGCTGTGTTCTTAGATCTTGTATAGAGTATTACAGTCTCAGATGGTGATGGTGAATAGACATATAATGCATATAACATTTAAATATTTAAATATTTAAATGTTATATAAATATTTAAATATTATTTCAAAGTAGTTGAGCCACGTGTAAGGGATAATCAATGAGGGGCTATGCTTTCTGTGGAAAATAATGACCCGAATTGGAAGGTTTGTTAAACATGTGTATGTGACCAATAACATTTGATTTGGTATAAAAGGATAATAAACTCAGGGCTCTATGCGTTCTCTGGCTATAATGTAACACATTTGCCGCTTTTCAAAATGCAAATGTACTTGGTAACCAAACAAACATACTTTGTAGGTTAGCTAGTCAAACCATCAGTCTTAGTGGTGAATAACTGACGTATTTACCAGCGCTCAGTGTCAGTAAACGTCTTGCATAAAAGCGTAATTAAATCATTGTCAGCAGCACAGTTAGTCACCAAAATGGTTCGAGTGAGGTGTTCTCTCATTTGTGTATGGAAGTAGCTAGCAGGCTAACCGACGTTAGCCAGTTAGCTTGGCTGCTTGACTGCCGATTGGATCAACCCTACTCCTCGGCCATAGCTATGGGATCAATATCATAGTGAATTGCATATGTGGACAGTGATTTATACTTGTGGATTGGTGATTATTATTTGTGGATTGGTGATTTACATTCTGTAATGATATTGATCCGATACATAGCGTCTAGTGTGCGCTCCGAGAGCGACACGCTCAGAATTTACAAACGGAATTCTTACATGTAAGAATTAACTAAAGCTATTGAATTCTACCGGGCTGAAATAATGCACACTCTAGAATGCCATTCAAGCCAATCAGAAACAAGTATTACAAAATTGTATGTTTGTTGTGTTTCTGGATTTTGTTTTCTCAGTGAAAAGGATGAGACAGAGACACCAGATATTTGCAACACGGTCTTCCGGGATGACTACCCAGACGATTATGAAGACCGCTTTGCTGACCAAGAACGGGAAGGAGAGCAGGAGGCTGAGAATTATGAACTAAAGTCCAAAAAAGAGGAAGATGAGGATGCAGGGCGGGAGAGGGAGGACATTGGGCGTTATTCAGATGATGGTGATTACTCAGATGACGATGACCATTACTCAGATGCCAGTGAGCATTACTTGCCCCTGGACGATGAAAATAACGAAGGGAGTGACATCATCAAAAGGCCCAAGAGTACCCAGAGCAGCCCAAGCTATAGAAGCGGCCAGCACAGCCGAAACAGTCAGAAGTCAGAGAGTGATGGGGAAAACACAGCAATAGCAGACAAGAAAAGTGATGAGGATGACTGAAAAGTCAAAGGAGTTCATTTTCTCACCGGTAGGCAGGACTACATTGTGCGCAAACGTCTACAACACTGACACACGGTGGTAGAGATGCTTTTGTTATTTAAAAAATACTATATGTATTGTAGGATATCTATCTATTTGTATACATAAAGTACATAATGTGAAATGTCTAAATAAAATGTGTTCATTTCATGTTTATTACATTATTTTTTTGCAAATACAATTGTGTGAGACACAGACCAGAGTCAATTGTAGTAGTACAATTGTCACATTGAACAGTTTAGGGTATTCTTTGTCTTGTGATATCCTACTATGCAGGAAATACAATACTGTGACCACTTACTTTTGGGTGCTTGAGATACATTTTCTTTAGACAATTATTTGTCAATGTTTTGTGACTAAGTATTTGTAGCCTAACATCTGCAATTTATTTCAGGATGATACTTTTTTTCAATAATTGCAGGTATAAATAACATTGGGGGACATAAAAGTGTTATGTATTTCATGTACATTATGGGATATTTCTGTTCTAGTTGTCATAAAACAATTAGGCAATAAATCCTAATTTAAATCCTAATTTACCAACCCAAATTGATTATATATGTTTTGGGGTGTGTGGACCCCCCCCCAGACCAAGGGAAAACACAGCCGCATGGGTACTGAAGGAAGGATGTTCATTTTGATTGACAGCGTCGTTAGCCTGTAAAACAACAGGACAACCCTTGTAGAATTTTATGACAGACCAATCGGATCCCTCAAGGGCGTGCACATAGTCCAAATTTTACGCGGCGCCATGGGCCGAAAAACCTAGATGGAATATCCCAGTCTTAACCGGTTTCAACCGGTCTTGGGTTTGAAGCATGAGATGAAGAGTTGGCTTACACGCTCTCACACAGCCCTGCTATCAAATATTATATACGAATAGAACAAATAATAAACTCAAGATTATTTTATTTTTGTGATTATGACCAGGAATAACGCAGTACGTGTGACTCCGTAAATTGTTAGCTAACTAGCCAAGGGAAGCTAAGTCGTCATTGACTTGCCCATTAGCAGGCTAACCTAACGGTTCTCGCCGTCAGCAACGAGTTCACCGTTGCTAAGATACTTCTAGACTAGTCCGTGGACATTTGTTTGCTATATGGTAAATTGCTAAATGTGCATTATCACACTGAAACTTCGCTTCAGTCAGCGGGACACACGGCTAACGGCGTGCTAGCGGGACATCAATCATTTTGGCTGGCTAGCTAATTAGCCAGGAAGCTAGCTAGCGAATGTCAAACACACTGGAACGTGTGCCATGAGATAACCTGACATCCAGCCAGACGAGAGTTTTAAAATATATGTTTATTTTTTTTTTATTTCATTACAACGGAAAGACTAAAGAAATAAGGTAAGTTTGGTAGCTAGGTGGTTGGCTAACTAAATAGGGCGAATCTCGAGTTTGATGTAGGTAACGTTAGCTAATGCTCATAGGTAGTTGGCTAAATAGCTTTAGCTAGCTGGCTGTTTTTATGGTTAAACTAGCTTGATAGCTAGCTATACTTGTGCATACTACTTAATATTTTGTTAATACGAGTGAGTGGAATATCTTAATTGAATTGATTCTTAGACTTAACATGGCTACATTAGCCAGACGTTAGTTTATGCGCTAAGGTAGTTAGTTAATACAAATCAATAGACCTGTGTCAACTTTGGTCAGTTAATTAAGATTGAACTAAATTGGATACACGAGGTAACGTTATCTAACAACAGTAAACGCTAAGGTAGCCATACGTTTAACAGTAACGTTAGCTAGCAAGCTAGCGTTATCAACTGACCATAGCAGCTCTTGTATTGCTGGATGGAGGGAGGGGTTGCTGTATTGCGGCGTTCATGTACTTGTCGGAACTAGAAACACTCGGACATTTCCGACTTGCTAGCTGGTTGAACGCGGCACGTGTATAACTACATTTTCGAGTTTCCTATTTCCGACTAGTACTTGAACGCGACATAAATACCACTTGTGGTCCATGGTGTCGCAATTGTCCAGTCTATTAAAATGTACAGGCCTGCGAGTGATGTCGCAATTTCAGTCACATTCAATATTAGGCCATTGTTGTTACATGTGGGTGGGTGTAGCCAGTGGTAGCGATATAGGTTAGGGTTTCTTTACAGGTGTCTGTCTGTCTGCAGTGAAGTTCTGTAATTTGTTCTCATGTCTCCCGTCACCCCTCCATTCCTAGAGCTCTATGCCAGCAAACATGACAATGTTGGCGGATCATGCAGCAAGACAGCTGCTAGACTTCAGTCAAAAGCTGGACATCAATCTGCTGGACAATGTAGTCAACTCCATGTACTATGACGTCGGATCACAGGTGAGAGTTGCTCTTTGATCTTCTGCTGCTGCTCTATCCTTCCGCTACATACTTCAGTCTGAGACTGCCATCATTGAGGCTGTTGGTGGTGACTTCAAAATCAGGGGTGTTGTACTTAAACAGTCATCAGTGATTGGATAATCTCTCATTTGCATTGAGTAAGGAGTTTGGGTAGCCAGACAACTGTACCCCATTATAATCCAAACTATAAACTTATTTTACTCTCATGTTTGTAAACATGGTTAAAACTATAATTTTCATATAATGGAAGGTCAGTTCTTGCATCCATGCCTCTGTCTATGAATTTGAGTGTGTCCATTTCTCCATCCCTTAGCTTTTAAACAAAAACAGAGGTGGGGTTGCTGCTTTCTTGTTGTTTCAACTGTGGATTAGACCTTTAAAGCCACACAGATCTCAGAACAGTTTCTCTCTCCTTGTTTTGCATAGCAACGCATGGCACAGGAGGTGCTGACCAACCTGAAGGACCACCCGGACGCATGGACACGGGTCGACACCATCCTGGAGTTTTCTCAGAACATGAAGACTAAAGTATGTGGGCCAGTGATGCATTCCTTGTGATCGGTTTTCATCCTCTAAGCCAACATTGAAAAGCATATAATTTCAGCTAGGAATTGGCAGTCAAGTTTGATCCATAGAGATGCATAGATCTTGTTTATTTCATTAGTTAACTTTTGATGCCATTCAATGTATTTTATCCAATGTATATCAAAGATACAAGACATGTCTTATTAATGGAAATGAGATGCAGTTGTGAGTCATATGCCTTTCCTGGTAGTCTAAGACTCTCCCTCCTCTCCATACCAGTACTATGCACTGCAAATTCTGGAGACTGTGATCAAAACACGCTGGAAGATTCTTCCAAGAAATCAATGTGAAGGTAACACCCGCTGCGTAGGCTGTTTGGACTAACACAATTATATTAGGGCTGCACGAACCTTGACATCAAGATAACAAGATAACGTGGCTAGACTACATCTCTTTCTAATATGTTGTGTTATGCAGACACAAACATTTGATCTTTGACAATGTCTGCATGTTTTTAGGAATAAAGAAGTATGTCGTCGGTCTGATCATCAAGACCTCATCTGATGCCGCAAATGTCGAGGTAAAGTCTTTCCTGTGTTTGTTTGACTCTTTTCTCACTGCAGTAGTTTCCATGTTGAAATTCTGTGCTCGTTCCCAAATTTCATCCGTATTTTTCCATCTGTGTGTTTCAGAAAGATGGAGTGTACATTGCAAAACTCAACATGATCCTCGTACAGGTAAAAAAAAAAGAAAAAATTGAAAGAAATAACCAAAGAAACACACACGTCTGTCCTGTCGTTACAAATGGTAAAAACCGAACCAATCAAACTGAATGTGTCTCATCTGCTTGTATAGATCCTGAAGCAGGAGTGGCCCAAGTACTGGCCCACCTTCATCAGTGACATCGTGGGAGCCAGCCGCACCAGCGAGAGCCTGTGTCAGAACAACATGATCATCCTCAAGCTGCTCAGCGAGGAGGTGTTTGACTTCTCCAGCGGACAGATGACCCAGGTCAAGGCCAAGCACCTGAAGGACAGGTACTTATCTCCTATCCAGCAACCTAATAACCACAGAATACAATGTAGTGTACACCGTACAATTAAATGCATATTTATTCAATAAATGCTTTGGCTGCTTGGAGATGTACTGTATATTTCAGTCTGTTTCCCTCATTGTTAGTGGTTGGAATCATTACCAGTCTCTTCATGGCTTTTGCATTGTAACATTTTTATCAACACATTATTTGAAAGCATGGGTAGATAACACGAAATTGTACACTGGAAATGTTATTTTGTAATGATATTCTTTTTGTTTTTCGTTTCAGCATGTGCAATGAATTCTCACAAATATTCCAGCTCTGCCAGTTTGTCATGGTAAGCAAATAGCTCAGGGATTTTAAAGTGTCTTGATATGAAATTGACTTAGGAAAAACACATGGACACGTTGAATACCCAACACATGTTAAATGCCACATTTTTCTGCAGGAAAACTCCCAGAATGCCCCTCTGGTCCAAGCCACACTGGAGACTCTCCTGCGTTTTCTGAACTGGATCCCACTGGGGTACATATTTGAGACCAAATTGATCAGCACTCTGGTGTACAAGGTAACTCAACTACCGATGACACACTTGCACCTGTCCCCATACTGAAAATTAGATGACTAAGTACCAGCATTACTTCTTCTCGGTTCCATCTAAACACCTTCCTGGGTAATTTAGTGGTGTTTTTCATGCGATTTTGCAATACCAGCTTGTTAAAAAAAAAACACACAAAAAAACAACATATTTCACTATTATTTAACCAGGTAGAACTAGTTCTCATTTACAACTGCGACCTGGCCAAGACAAAGCAGTGCGACATCAAAACAACAGAGTTACACATGGGATAAACAAACATATAGTCAATAACACAATAGAACATCTATATACAGTGTGTGCAAATGTAGTAAGAATAGGAAGGTAAGGCAATAAATAGGCCGTAGTGGAGAAATAATTACAATTTAGCATCAACACTGGAGTGATAGATGTGCAGATGATGATGTGCAAATAGAGATACTGGAGTGAAAATGAGCAAAATAAATAATATGGGGATGAGGTAGTAGGGTGGGCTATTTACAGATGGGCTGTGTACAGTGCAGTGATCGGTAAGCTGCTCTGACAGCTGATGCTTAAAGTGTTGGAGGCTAACAGCAGTTGTGGAACTCGAAATAGCAGTTGAACTGTAGGCATCCTCTCACAAAGGCGCACTTGCATTGGATTTACTTGCAAGTGCGTAAGAACCGGGGGAACTACACAGTGAACGTTTGAGACATTTGCGCCTTGTTGCTTCGTCGACTTGGTCCGCTGCAAACATTCATACACTTGTACCTGTATAGCGCCTGAAAATGGCCACTAATAAGGGCCTAAATTGGAACGTAGTGGCTGTACAGTAACATGCTACATACGACGTCCGAGCTTGAGCACCGCGCGCGACAAGAAGTTGCCCCCATCCCTCCAGGTAATTGGGCAACTTTAGCAACGTTTTGTTGTCTGAGTGAAGGACATGCTGTAAATTAAGAGGACTATGTATTTTGAAAGATGACATATGAGGATTGTAATAAATACAGCATTGATGTCATATACAGTGTCAACGTTTATGATCAATATGTTTGATGTACAGTTACAAGGTGTCATGGCGTCACATCCTGGGTTGTTCTGAACAGAATGAGCCCATGTTTGTCTATTGTGAAGGAAGAATTCACCACGTCACACGTCACCTGAATGCACTCATGACTCCTCTCTACGCGCACCAAAATAACAATCGGTTTCTCTGAATTGCCTTGTGAACACTGCAGTATCACATTTTAGAACGTAGCTAGTCATGTTGGCAATAGAGCGAGCTTTCAAATCATGCCCACTTGACCCAGATTGGGATTGATAATGTGGCGTTATTGGATTACGTAAACCGCTGCAGTAATTATGCGCTGGCGGGATGCAGGAATGTGTTCAAGACTAAACTCTAAGTATGTTTGATCTAGTTCCTCAACAGCATGGATAGGAGAACTAACAAGGGAGCTTATAGTTGAAGACGTGTTTGAGAGGTGTGTGGCCACTCGGAGACGCCAGTTAGTCCTCTCACTCAAACCCTTGTTATTATTTTGTCCCATGTCGCCCCCTACCTCACATTATTCCAGGAATAGTCTTGTCACGTTACTGAATGCATCGAGAGTATTTTATTATCAGCAAATGCACATAAAATCAACCGTGTAATGTTTGCATTCAGTCTTGTCAGGTGAACTGTTGTGTACTCAACTTCAATCTAACACTTGTTCTTATTGGTCAAGCTCAAGTAGTTCTGTTTCAGTCAGTTTTCTTCTGATTGGTGCCTGGTGAATACGTCCCCGTTGACTAACCTCGTTTTCCTCTCACCCGTTCCCAGTTCTTGAACGTGCCCATGTTCCGCAACGTGACGCTGAAGTGTCTGACAGAGATCGCTGGCGTGAGCGTCAACCAGTACGAGGAGCAGTTTGTCAACCTCTTCACGCTCACCATGTGTCAGCTCAAACAGGTACACACACACCATGTGTCAGCTCAAACAGGTACACACACACACACCATGTGTCAGCTCAAACAGGTACACACACACACCATGTGTCAGCTCAAACAGGTACACACACACACCATGTGTCAGCTCAAACAGGTACACACACACACCATGTGTCAGCTCAAACAGGTACACACACACACACACCATGTGTCAGCTCAAACAGGTACACACACACACACACCATGTGTCAGCTCAAACAGGTACACACACACACCATGTGTCAGCTCAAACAGGTACACACACACACACACCATGTGTCAGCTCAAACAGGTACACACACACACCATGTGTCAGCTCAAACAGGTACACACACACACACACACACACCATGTGTCAGCTCAAACAGGTACACACACACACACCATGTGTCAGCTCAAACAGGTACACACACACACACCATGTGTCAGCTCAAACAGGTACACACACACACACCATGTGTCAGCTCAAACAGGTACACACACACACACCATGTGTCAGCTCAAACAGGTACACACACACACACACACACCATGTGTCAGCTCAAACAGGTACACACACACACACACACACACCATGTGTCAGCTCAAACAGGTACACACACACACCATGTGTCAGCTCAAACAGGTACACACACACACCATGTGTCAGCTCAAACAGGTACACACACACACACACACACCATGTGTCAGCTCAAACAGGTACACACACACACCATGTGTCAGCTCAAACAGGTACACACACACACACACACACCATGTGTCAGCTCAAACAGGTACACACACACACCATGTGTCAGCTCAAACAGGTACACACACACACCATGTGTCAGCTCAAACTAGTCTGCATAGTTCCATCTGCTGGCCAGTTAAGCCTACTGTCAAAACTGTATTGGAGCAGTGGTACCCAAATGATGGACCATGACAAACCGATGGGTTACATATATTTTTTTAGACAGGATACTGGATACCCTATATGACTCCCCTATGTGTTTCAACAACGATCATATTGCAGGCATTGTAAGAACTATTAAGAAGTTAGCATACATTTTTACACATCAAAATTAATGTGTGAATTAACACAAATTGATGCATAAAATAATCTCTCCCTTCGTGTTAGATGCTCCCCCTGAACACCAACATCCGCCTGGCGTATTCCAACGGCAAGGACGACGAGCAGAACTTCATCCAGAACCTCAGCCTGTTCCTCTGCACCTTCCTCAAAGAGCATGGACAGCTCATTGAGAAGAGGCCCAACCTTAGGGAGACACTCATGGAGGTAACGTTAACGCCGTGAATACTGGACAATGACAGCAGAGCTACTGTTCCTACAATGGTTTTTTTTTGGGGGGGGGGGGGGACGCATGAATCAATCCCATTCGTTAATAAAAGTAACGTGTTAACAGTTCACATTGTTCCCTGCCAACCTAACCTGTACTGCAGCCAGAACACTGTTACCTTTGACCTCAAATATCTGTATTCTATTATTACAGTACTTTTCTCTGCTCACTTTCCCTTTTTTGTTTTCATCCTCAAGTCACACATTGAAATGGAGCCACACCCCCAATGCTCAACATTCTCCTTACCTTCTGTTGTAATCACATCCTCTACCCTCCAGGCTCTGCACTACATGCTGCTGGTGTCTGAGGTGGAGGAGACGGAGATCTTTAAGATCTGTCTGGAGTACTGGAACCACCTGGCGGCTGAGCTCTACAGGGAGAGTCCCTTCTCCACCTCTACCTCCCCCCTGCTCTCTGGGAGCCAGCACTTTGACGTGCCTCCCCGCCGGCACCTCTACTTGCCCGTGCTCTCCAAGGTGAGGAGTAACACACACACACACACTTTTGATCTTCACACCGTAGCAAAGCAATCTACAAAAGACAACAAAAATGTGTTCCAATCGGGCAAGTTCATGTGGTTCCCACCACTTCAAACCTACTGAACACAACCTTGATGTTCTACTGTGTTTCCTATTGCCAGTCCCTGCCTCACCACGGTGTCTGTCTATGATACGATAGGATTCCTTAGATTGTCCATTAATAGTGTCTGGCGTGTTGTCTGTCCGGTAACACAGGTACGTACGCTGATGGTGAGCCGTATGGCCAAGCCAGAGGAGGTGTTGGTGGTGGAGAATGACCAGGGAGAGGTGGTCCGAGAGTTCATGAAGGACACCGACTCAATCAACCTCTACAAGAACATGAGAGAGACACTGGGTGAGTGCACGGCCCAGGACTGTCTGAACATCTCACACACACACATCCACGTTTTGTTCGCTGTCTATGTAGGGCACTTTCCACACAAGCCCCCTCTCTGTGACTAGCAGACCTCCCTCACTCACTCCCTCTCCCCCCCCCCCCCCAGTCTACCTGACCCATTTGGACTATGCGGACACGGAGCGCATCATGACAGAGAAGCTGCACAACCAGGTGAACGGGACCGAGTGGTCGTGGAGGAACCTTAACACGCTGTGCTGGGCCATCGGCTCCATCAGCGGGGCCATGCACGAGGAGGACGAGAAGAGGTTCCTGGTCACCGTCATCAAGGTCTGTAGTAGTCTGGACACACATCGCACCTTCACGGGTAGCTACAGTCTTTTAAAGGGTACAACACGCACATACAGTAGTTGCTGGTGTTAGTCATCAATTCCGTGCTCTGTTAGACCAGAAACGTTCTCTTTACTGTTCAGAAATTGAATGGCCTGCCCCTTGAGGCGTTGCAGTCCGACTGTGCGTGTCGAGCCTGTGTCATGAGGGGCAGAGAGTGACAGGGCTACGTCTACGCCGAGGACTCAGAACAGTGGGTACTTGGCGTGATTGATAGAACCGACATTTGGCTAATTGAATGACACTCTTATGGAGAAATTCCACATCCAAGTCACCTGACAAGACTTCAAATAGAATTGGCCCCAACTCTGCTGCTGTAGAGATTGACTGTCAGGACGTACTGAGCTGCATTTCTGTGTTATTGACCGACTGTGTCGTTTTCCCATCGTGTCTCCAGGACCTGCTGGGCCTCTGTGAGCAGAAGAGGGGTAAGGACAACAAGGCCATCATCGCCTCCAACATCATGTACATCGTGGGCCAGTACCCACGCTTCCTCCGAGCCCACTGGAAGTTCCTCAAGACTGTCGTCAACAAGCTCTTTGAGTTCATGCACGGTACGCAACTTTGTTCAGGCCACCACTTGCATATCTCAAAAAGATACAGGATACTGTTTTCAGTGTTGTGTGAATTGATTTCCTTGGTGGGGTTTTGCATCCATGCAAAATACCAGGGCTGTGTTCATTTGGCTCGTGACAGAAGAAAACCAACTGAAACAGGGAGGGACTATCTGAACTGGTCCAATAGGAAACACTTCTTTGCGGTTTTCGCTTCAAAGCTTTTTAAAACGTTTCACTACGGTGTGTCCAAATGAACACGCCCCAACAGTGTATTTAAAAAACATTTTATTTGAATGTAATTGTTCCCGGCAGAGACCCACGACGGCGTGCAGGACATGGCGTGCGACACCTTCATCAAGATCGCCCAGAAGTGCCGGCGCCACTTTGTCCAGGTGCAGGTGGGCGAGGTGATGCCCTTCATCGACGAGATCCTCAATAACATCAACACCATCATCTGTGACCTGCAGCCCCAACAGGTACACACATCCACCAAGATTAGCCGTAACACAGCTGAGCAACGGGTCCCTGAAGACCCAACCTTGAGTAATATACAGTAGTAGCTGAAACTCAAAACCAGTGTTGCTGTCGGCCAGGTTCAGGTAGCACCCTGTTTCCAGTTGACACAGCAATGTGAAAATGCTTGAGTTGACCTATGAAGCAGAATATGTTCATATTACCATAATCAACCTAATATCTCCTCCCTCCACTCCCCATTCAGGTGCACACGTTCTACGAAGCGGTGGGCTACATGATCGGGGCCCAGACAGACCAGGCCGTGCAGGAGCACCTCATCGAGAAATACATGCTGCTACCCAACCAGGTGTGGGACAGCATCATCCAACAGGCCACCAAGGTAAGTCACACTCCGCTATTGGATTGGATTGTATTTACATTGTATGGATGCGACAACAAGAAAGTGCCACCCACCTTGTACCACTGAGCCACGGAGAAACGAAGAGAAAAAACCCCGGTCTTAGGTGCCATTGTAATTTTATCAGCAACATTTGTCAGTGCTTTTCCTCTCATGTTTTTGTTGTTGTAAATAGCAACTAGCAAAGCCTAATCTTACAATATGTTGTCCGAAGATGCGGTAAAACCATTTTAACTGACTTGTTGCTCTCTCTCTCTCTAGAATGTGGACATCCTAAAGGATGCAGAGACGGTGCGTCAGCTAGGCAGCATCCTGAAGACTAACGTACGGGCCTGCAAGGCCGTGGGACACCCCTTCGTGGTGCAGCTGGGACGCATCTACCTGGACATGCTCAATGTCTACAAGTGTCTGAGTGAGAACATATCCTCTGCCATCCAGACCAACGGTGAGACGTGTGTGCCTAGTCTGTCTGTCTGTTCTGGGTGCTTGTTTGTCTTGGTGTGTCTGTTAGACTGTTGTATGTCTGAGGTGCTTGTTTGTCTTGGTGTGTGTCTGTTGGACTGTTGTATGCCTGAGGTGCTTGTTTGTCTTGGTGTGTGTCTGTTGGACTGTTGTATGTCTGAGGTGCTTAACTGTCTGTCTTTAGCTGCGGCATCAGTGACAGAACTATAAATCCGGGTTAATGGTGCGTTCAATACAACTGGGAACTCTGAAAAATATGAGGATCTTCATATCTGTGATCTTCAGGTCGGAAAGTCGGAGCTCTAGAAATTCCGAGTTGAATGACAGTTCACACCGATTTCTCAGTCGGGGCTCGTCCCCCCCAGAGTTCCCAGTTGTCTTGAACGCACTGAAGTTGGAGATTTCATTCTACCCCCATGCTATCATGCTAAACCCTATGCTAGCTAACTAACGCCCTCTATTGTCCTGCTAGGAGAGATGGTGACCAAGCAGCCCCTGATCCGGAGCATGAGGACGGTGAAGAGAGAAACGCTCAAGCTGATCTCAGGTTGGGTCAGCCGCTCCAACGACCCACAAATGGTGAGTCTGTCCTGTCTTGGATGAAATTCCTGAGTCACAGCCTAGAGGGAATGCTGTTGACCAGTGGTTCTTCTATAGATCCTCTTCTACATCAAATGGTGGGATCAGAGCGGGCATCTCTCAGACCATAGATGGCCTGTCTAAACCACACCATAGAGAAACTGGAGGCAGAAAGACGACCAGAAAGATCCAACTCGCTGTCTGGACTAGCTTACACTCCACACAGACACCCCAAAAATGTTTGTTTTTTATTCAACTTGATTTTTCAACGACAGATATAGCATTTGCCTGTCACTTCCTCGTCTAAAATAACTGTGGTGCCAATGAATTTAACCACTACTAGCACCCAGTTATCTGACAGTTTGCTTTAATGTTGATTGTCTCTGTAATAACTGGTCATGTTCTACAGGTGGGGGAGAACTTTGTCCCGCCCCTGCTGGAGGCCGTACTCATCGACTACCAGCGCAACGTCCCCGCCGCCAGAGAGCCCGAGGTGCTCAGCACCATGGCGACCATCGTCAATAAGCTGGGCGGACACATCACCGGGGAGATCCCCAAGATCTTCGACGCAGTCTTCGAGTGCACTTTGAACATGATCAATAAAGTATGTTTCATAGATGTTTCCTTCACTGTACTAGAATGCTGTGATCTATGAATTAGTTAATATTCTTAGCTGGCCGGAGTGGCCCTTATAGTCTGCAAGTGATGTCAAAGGAACATTAACAGAAAGACGTGTTAGTTTGCAGCCTTGTCAAATTCAGTGCTTCCTCCACAATGGACCGCACTGGCCCAAAATGGCTGCCACAGTGAACCTGTAGTTCATGGGCCCCGCATACCTTTTGCATGGGTGTTGGGGATAAATTTGTACTACAGACAATTAGTCAAGTCTATCCAGTGCACGGTTGTAAACTGAAGGATTGTTGAACACAAGATACTTTTTTTTTGTAATTGTATGCGTGGAAAAAGAACGACTATGACCTGATATAATCCTAATAGTCTTTTATTCCTTTATGGAAAGTAACTCCACTGACATTGTCCAACTGTTTTCCTCCTCCCCAGGACTTTGAGGAGTACCCAGAGCATAGGACCCATTTCTTCTACCTCCTCCAAGCGGTGAACTCGCAGTGCTTCCCGGCCTTCCTCTCCATTCCCCCGGCCCAGTTCAAACTGGTGCTGGACTCCATTATCTGGGCCTTCAAACACACCATGAGGAACGTCGCAGACACTGGTAAGACCCTCCATATGCTTTGGCCTTCCATACCTGTTCATGCATGCTATGACTGTCACGAGTTTGGAACTGTGTGTTGATGAATGAGGTTGTCAAACTCCTCTGAGGTGAAATGCACTTCACTTACCTCTACATTTCAAATATAATCGGCATTTCAGACACAGATGGGCTCTAATCCTGGACTAAAGCTTTTTTCAATGGATAATTAGTTTTTTAGTCCAGGACCAGGCTTAATCTGAGTCTGGGAATATAGTCCAATCAGTACATTGTGGAATACGTCCTGCTTATTATTGTTATCAAGCCACTCATCCACACATTTCTCCCATTATTATGTCCTCCAGGTCTGCAGATTCTTTACACACTACTGCAGAACGTGGCCCAAGAGGAGGCTGCCGCACAGAGCTTCTACCAGACCTACTTCTGTGACATCCTCCAGCACATCTTCTCCGTCGTCACAGATACCTCGCACACAGCAGGTGAGGGGGGGTGAAGAGATGGTTGGTTGATGGTTAAAAATCACCAGAAACATCGATGGTACTGTAATAAGTGTTGGGTACAGGCAAAGAATTAGACTTTTTGTTATACACTAGATGGTTTGATTCCTGAAGGGGATATTTCACTTTGGTGTCACATGGCAGCAGAGTCAAACACAGACATGGCCGATGGACACGGCAATGTGCTTAAGTGCCATGGGTGAGTGCAAGACAAGTGTGGGTATAACTGATGTTGTGCTTGATATTTCTCCAGGTCTAACCATGCACGCGTCCATCCTGGCGTACATGTTCAACCTAGTGGAGGAGGGTAAAATCAGCGCCGCCCTCAACCCAGCCAGCCAGAACAACCAGGGATACGTTCAGGAGTACGTGGCCAACCTGCTCAAGACGGCCTTCCCCCATCTACAAGAGTACGTTTGTCTGTCAGCCTGCCTATCTGTGTTATTCTTAGCTGTCCTGGCAAGGAAATTCAAATGAAACATTTTCTGTGCTCCACTCTGAACACTAAGATGGGGACGTGTTAGTTTGCAGCCTTGTCAAATTCAGTGCTTCCTCCACAATGGACCGCACTGGCCCAAAATGGCTGCCACAGTGAACCTGTAGTTCATGGGCCTCATCTCTTTTACATGGGTGTTGGGGATACATTTGTACTACAGACAAAAACTAGTTTATCTAAAGTGATCTACTTACTGTAATTAGTTGGTGTGTTGGTAGGTGATTTGTGTTGTGGTCCTGACTCTCCTCTCCATTCTAGTGCCCAGGTGAAGGTGTTTGTAACCGGTCTGTTCAGCTTGAACCAGGACATCCCCGCCTTCAAGGAGCACCTGAGGGACTTCCTGGTGCAGATCAAGGTGAGTCACTGGTTTTGTAGCCACGCACACACAGGTGCAAACGCTTAGTAACCCTCTGGCCCTTGCGTGTCTATCGGTCTGATAAGGTGTCAAACCGCCGGAGCATGTGATATTTGTCCCTCACAGTCAACTCTCAACTTTCTCCCTATCCAGGAGTTTGCTGGCGAGGACACCACAGACCTGTTCCTGGAGGAGCGGGAGACGTCGCTGCGGCAGGCTCAGGAGGAGAAACTGAAGCTGCAGATGTCCGTCCCCGGCATCCTCAACCCCCATGAGCTCCCCGAGGAGATGTGCGACTGAGCGCCGCCACATAGGAACGAATACAACAGCAAACATGTACAGTTTTGGGGGGAATAGAAAGCCAAGAGAAGCTGGGCACTCCTCTTGTCAATAGTGTGTGTGTGTGTGTGTGTGTGTGTGTGTGTGTGAGAGATTGAGGGGGGGGGGGGGGGCAGGAGGTGCCCTCAGCACTCGGTTGTTTGTCGACCAAATCAATGCCAATATGTAAATGAGAATTGCGCCTCCGATTCGGGCACTCCCCTTTTTTTGCATACGGACACATTTTATACAGTCATTTGTGTAATAATACAGTGTCGCTCCTTTTCCCTCGCTAATTGAAGCTTTGTGTTTTTGGTAATCCTCTGTTTAGACGTGCATGAAGTTGAAAGAATTAAATAATTATTTTTAACCTTCTTTCCTACACCCCCCACCTATCCCCCTTCTATTTGTTTATATGTAAGATATGTTAAAAGCACACTCAAAGGTTACTTTAAAAGCGCTGTAGAGTCAGGAAGTGATCCAATAGAAAGAGCTCTGTGTGCTTTTCGGGGGAGCCGCATGGCCTGCAAATGAATGTAACGGTCAAGGGTGGTAAATTATGCTGCTTCCTTTGTTTTTTTTCTGTTGTCAGCAGTTTTTGCGTGGCGAGTCGGGGCTCTGAAATTTGGACGAGAATGTTAGATCAAAGGAAGGTTATGTGCATATCATCCTGTTTGTAAAGCAGTCTTAGTACAATGGGAACATAAAGTTGGTTATTTTTACTAAACTATGTCCTGTACCGGTGTGTGTGTGTGTTATCTTCAGTCATTGAAGGTTATTAAATCCAATTTCTGAATTAGGATTTGAAACCATTATAAACTCAAGTAGGTTTTGAGAGGATGAATGTAAAAACTTTAAGTTCAAAATACTTGAGGAAATATTTGAGTACCAAAAAAAAAAAAAAAAAACGATGTCATTGCATAATACTTCTGATAAATTCCCCAAATTAATAAAACGTCTGCAAGGGTGGACTGTGCTGGTGGCAATGAGGGTGATCTCTTAACCTGAGCCGCAGCGCACCGGCTATGGCACCTGACGTGGACGGGCACAAACAGATCTTTTCCATAAAATATACAGTACCAGTCAAAAGTTGACACCTACTCAAAGGTTTTTCTTTATTTGTACCATTTTCTACATTTTAGAATAGAAGACACCTATGAAATAACATGTTATGTAGTAAACATACTGTATATTTTATAAGTTTCTTCAAAGTAGCCACCCTTTGCCTTGATGTCAGCTTTGCACACTTGGCATTCTCTCAACCAGCTTCACCTGGAATGCTTTTCCAACAGTCTGGAAGGAGTTCACACGTATGCTGAGCACTTGATTGCTGCTTTTCCTACACTGCGGTCCAATTCATCCCAAAACGTTTCAATTGGGTTGAGGTCGGGTGATCTGATGCAGCACTCCATCGCTCCGTGGTCAAATAGCCCTTACACAGCGTGATAGTGGGACTATCATTTGAAAAGCAAATGATAGTCCCACTAAGCACAAATCAGATGGGATGGCGTATCGCTGCAGAATTCTGTGGTAGCCATGCTGGTTAAGTGTGCCTCTCACATTTAGACTTTTCAGACCAAAGGACAGATTTCCATTGGTCTAATGTCCATTGCTCGTGTTTCTTGGCCCAAGCAAGTCTCTTTGAGGTGTCCTTTAGTAGTGGTTTCTTTGCAGCACTTCGACCATAAAGGCCTGATTCACGCAGTCTCCTCTGAACAGTTGATGTTGAGATGTGTATGTTACTTGAACTCTGAAGTATTAATTTGGGCTGCATTTTCTGAGGCTGGTAACGAAGGAACTTATCCTCTGAGGCAGAGGTATATCTGGGTCATCCTTTCCTGTGGTGGTCCTCATGAGAGCCAGTTTCATCCGTTCCGTATTGACTGACCATAATGTCTTAAAGTAATGATGGACTGTTGTTTCTCTTTGCTTATTTGAGCTGTTTTTGTCATAATATGGACTTGGTCTTTTACCAAATAGGGCTATCTTCTGTACACCACCCGTACCTTCTCACAACACAACTGATTGGCTGAAATGCATTAAGAAGGAAAGAAATTCCACAGATTAACTTTTAACAAGGCACACCTGTTAATTGAAATGCATTCCAGGTGAAACCCTATTTATTTTATTTAACTAGGCAAGTCTGTCATGAAGCTGGTTGAGAGAATCTCAAACATAAAATATATTTTGATTTGTTTTAACACTTTTTTGGTTACTACATGATTCCATATGTGTTATTTCATAGTTTAGATGTCTTCACTATTATTATACAATGTAGAAAATATGAAATATAAAGACATATGCTTGAATTTGTAGGTGTGTCCAAACTTTTGACTGGTACTGTATGTTTGAAATTTCAAAATTGTTTTCAATGGGAAAGCAGATAAAGCGTATTTTATCAAAAGTAATCACTTTGGCATGTGAGAACAGAATGTTACTCATTAGTGAACGTGTCACCTGGCTCACGCCCTGGAGGCAGCCCAGTTCCAAAACAAATGCAATCACTTTAACCCGGTGTATACTTCCCTCATCGGGGTAACCCGGGCCAGATAATCGAATCCTCTCGCGGTGACTACTGGCTGGTGCTCCCGTCGGTCTGCTGTCTGGGAATGAAACGCCTGTTGTAAACGTTTCTCGCTGATGGAGTAACCGCGAGACTAGCGGAAAAAGTCGAACAAGGCGAAGGAGACAGAACGGAAAGTGACGAGCTGTGAACACGCTGTGCCCCCACCCCCTTTTCAACATGGCTGCCGTATCTACTATCTCTAGTAACGCTCGGATGGGAGATTGACTCGACTCTGTATCTCAACGCCTCTGACTTGTTGACTTTATCAACGGTATTTAGTAACAAATTCAATCTGAACCTATTACTCCCCCTTATTTTATTGAAGGCATTAGCAAACCTTCACCAACCACTACGTCGGGCCTTTTCCCCCAACAACCAGGTGCCAACAATTCGTATCCACCAACAATTTCCAATGGTTTGACTACACTTTTCCGTCGTTCTTTTTATTTTTTATTTTTTAATGAACAATGTGTGAAAACTGCGCCGAGCTGGTGGAGGTTTTAAATGAAAGTAAGTGAAACAATTTAATGAAATGGTTTCGGTGCCGTAGTTGTCCCCTAACGTTAGCTAAGTCGGGCTACCTGTGAGGGAAGCTGGACAGCTAACTGTCCCTGTCGTTCCTGGTTGTTCACCAGCCAGACAGCTGCCAGTGTAAGGCCTCGTCTTCAATTCATGATATGAATGGAAATGGCACCTTGTCTGCAACTTTGAGGCCTGTCTCTGTCAAATCGCTGCTGGATCAAGGGGATGCCTGACTACAGTTAACTGGCTACCTAGTTAGACGAGATTCCGAACATCCGCTGGTTAAAGTTAACTAGTTAGATTGGGCTGAATCTATTCCATGGTAACTTGGTTAGTTAGAGAACTTGTCAGTTTGGTTAACCGCCTGTCTAGAAATGTGGTTTGACATGTATTTGGCCGTAACAAATGTGTGCTACACATTGCATGTGTCTTTTCTTTTATTAGTCCGAGACGAGAGAGGTGGAAGTGGTGTATGTTGTGCAGGCGTGTTCACTCTTTCTAGTTAGCCTGTCTGGTTAATGTGTTTGTCAATTGAACGTTGAGTAACGAGTTGTCCAACGTTAAATAACGTTAGTTCACTAACTAACCAGCTAGATGTGATCATCTTCCATCAAAACGGACTGATTATTTTTCAGATTTGAGTTGCCACATGCGCTGTAATATAATTGTGCCAGATTTCAACCAAATGTTTAGCATTGTCAGCTAACGTTAGCCAAGCAATATGTTCTCACTAGTTACTGTAGGTAAATACATGTAGCTAGCAAGCTAGGCATGGAACATATGCTAACTATGACTCATTATAGTTTTTGTTTAGTTAAGTTGGCTAGCTATTATAAGCTTGTTCTTAATCAAAATAAAATGTGCATACGAATGCCATCGGATGTATTTCCTAGTTCAGATTAAAATGGACAGTAGTAACGTTGGAGCAGCTATGTTGCTAGCTACGAGGTAGCTAACTAGGCCATATTGCTTTCATAACGGGTTATGGGAGCGAATAAACAAAGCAAAGGCCCATTTTTTTTTTGTCGTTTTGTAGGGCTACATCTAACGTTATTTTTTTCCCCGCCATTACATTTATAGTCACGCAAACAATTGCAATTTCATAGATGTATATGTGGAGTGTGTTTGTTTTACCTAGATAGTGAACTGAGTATGGGAAGACATTGACGATGGTAGCAAGAAGACACTACTGACAGTCTGGCTTATGGCCTGGTGTTACTACTGTGATTAATATGCTTGGTTGCTAGTTTACGATGTTTTTTTGAGTCTTACACCTATTTTCAGTCTGATATTAGTAACTAAACGTTTGGCCTTGGTGACTTAGATACGAGGGGAGTCATCTTGTTTTAAAATAGTCTCCCATGTTTTGGGAGGACACCCAAGCCCACATGCTAAAGCGGTTGTGGGTTGGTTATTGCAGGACCCCTTTGAAAGGTGGATCATGATGGTGTAGGTCTTTCATCCTGTCAATACACATTTTAAAATAAACAAGAAACTAGAATAATGGAATATAACCTATCCCCTCCCCAAAACCTGCTATTCAAATGAGCAATGAGTATGACGCTTTAGGTGCTCAGATTAACTTGGTTGTTGGTGATTTGTAGGCAAATTACCGGAGATATAAATGTAGGCTTACTTAAATGTTCAATGCATTTAATTCGGCCTATAATCAGCGGACACACAATCCCTTTTGTATTATTAAAGTGTGTGGAGGAGTAAAGCCTATGTCTTCCAGCAAGACACCCTCTCTGGCCCACATGTATGTCTAACAACAATGGTTTTGGAGATGGCTAGTAGGCTACACAGTAGTATGTTATCACAATATAGCTGCTGTTTTACCTGTGACGGGGGTGGGGGTCCCTCTGTTCAGCAAAACAGTACACCCCCTGTGTGTGTGTGTCGGCACCAGGCTGCCACCAGTAGAGGTGTGATGGGCTTGTTGCCTGTGACAGGCCTGTCTGGAGCGCCAGGGTGTGAGACTGGCAGCTCCATGTGTGCTTTCACCAGGTGACCCCTGACTCCAAATTTGCTGTAGCGGGGTGCATGAAGCCGGTAATGTTTTGTGTGTGGCTGCATGCATGCAAGGGAAGTGAGGGACTTAGTGAGGGAATGATGGGTTTCGACCCACTATGCAAGTAAGCCTGCAGGTTGTCTAGCTGTTAAGAGCATTGGGCCAGTAACCAAAAGGTTGCTGTTTCGAATCCCGTGCCAACTAAGTGAAAAAGACACTTAACCCAAATTGCTTGTTTAAGCCGCTGTGGATAAGACCGTCTGCTAAATGACTAAAATCTAAATCCCCACACACCCTGCTTTAAGATACTGTCTGGCACTGTGCCAGCCAGGCAGATGTTGCCCATGAGCATAGATCTGTGACCAGTTTACTTGCCCACCTCTAGCCTAACACTAATCCACTGATGTAAAAACCCAAACGGACCCTAGATCAGCACCTAAAGCCAGCTACTTCCACCAACTCAGACACTTGAGTTTTAAGTGTCCATTTTACTTCTCTGTTTTTGTTACAAGCTCAAAGCTTTGCTGTCAGAACAATGGCTGGGATATCCAGATCCTCTTATCTGGGGCTGATCACAATGTTGTTTGGTACAGGCCACCGAACACAATGTCATGGATTGTTTTATGAAGGGAGCTGGGAGTTTTTCCAGTTAAAGATTAAAAACGAAAGAAGTGAATAAAAAGGGAATAAAGGCAGACACGCACGTTGGGGTCAGGGGTCGGGAGAAGGTGCCCTGGTGAACTTCAGAACCCTGTTTGTTGTTTCTTCATCTGTCACGTGCCGAGGAACAGACCCGCTTGCCTAGACACTAAAAGTTTCACTTTTAGTTTTCTATTTCTCTTGGTAGTGGTTTGGCACGACTCCACCCGTAACAGTGGTTGTTATTAGGCCCTCTGCATGATGAAGAAGGTGACATTTAGGCCTAGGTCAGTCGGGTATAGGAATTGTTGATGGGTATGGGTCTCTTGTCACAACGTTTGTGCATGTAGGCTGCACCTTTTTTTAAATGACACTTCTCCCTCCAACATAATGTGCAATATTCAATGTATAGTTTATTTCATTAGCAATTTAAGTCCAACTTGTAGGTAGTATTGAAGAAAAATAAGTAGCGGGAAGCTTCAAGTATTCCAAATCAACCACAGGTGCTCTTGTAGGGGAATAGCACTAGAAAAGCAAAATAATGCTTTCATCAGGGTGTCCTTTTTGCTTTTCTTGTAGTTGGTATTCTTTGCATTTAGGCTAATGTGAGGCAACAATATGGTATTTCCTTCTCTGTTCTGAGAGCTGAAAATAATGTGTTGGTACAACAACAAAGATCTGTGGTTGAGGGGTGGGTGCAGCTGAAAATTATGCGTCATAAATGAGTCCCAAATGTTTTTAATTTACTCCAATGAGTTTGAAAGACACAAGTGCTTTGGGGCTGCGGAGAACTGTAGACAATGCTTCACTGTCCACAGAAAAGTTAGAGCTGAACTTTTGACACATCAATAACCTTCCATTGGATATGCCTTGCCCCACATGTTGCTTACATTTCGTTTTGAGACTGTGTGCTTGTGTGTCACCAATAGGGATGTGCATGGTTATATACGAATACCCAAAAGGGCGTTAGTATTCAAATACTTGTGGGTATTCATTTTTTTTCAGCAAGAAAATGTATAGGCCTATTTCAACACAGGCTTTTTCTAAATTAAAATATCCATGTCACAAGGTCCATGACATTTCAAATGATTAATTTACTAAAACAAACTTTTCAATGTAGTTTTTATGACGTGCCCCATAAAGACCGTTAGCTATCTGGTAGCCTTCACCTGTAGCTTGTTGTTTAGGTTGGACAATCAAAGAGGCTCAATGTGTCGTGAGAGTTCACTAAAATGCAATGCAAGACGGAATTACATTTGACTGAATTAAAAGTTAGCGAAATGAGTCGGCTACAACGAGCAACCAATAGGTAGGCTTTTTGTTTTATTGAATGGAGTTGAGGTGAGCGTGATAAATGTGGCCTCAGTTAGCCTAGCTACCTGTAGTTTTTCCTGGCTGCTCCAGTCAAGATGGGAACTATTTGTAGCGTGTCTCTCTTTCTCTGGCCATGTCTAGACTCGATGGTTCATGCAGCTTTAGGATTCTGATATAGAGTTCTGATCATGTAATCCCGAACATGTCATGTGTCTACACTTACATTTCACTGTGTCTACGTTGTGTCCGGATTCCCTTCTCCCGCGCTTTTTTTCAAATGCCAATATGCAGTATGCGTTCTACCAACTCCCATTTGGGCTCCCAAGTGGCACAGCGATCTAAGACACTGCATCTTGGTGCTATAGGCGTCACTACAGACAACCTGGTTCGAATCCAGACTCTATCACAACCGCCAGTGATTGGGAGTCCCACAGGTCGGCGCACAATTGGCCCAGCGTCGTCTGAGTTAGGCCGGTGTAGGCAGTCATTGTAAATAAGAATTTGTTCTTAACTGAATTGCCTGGTTAAAACAAATAAAAAGTGGAGTTAGCAAAATATGAAGAAACAGCAACAACTGATGTCAGTATCTAACTAGCCATCTAACCTCTGTAGCTGGAGCAACCAACGCTAAAGGGATTACAAATGGGTTAGCATAACTCTAGCCAAACAAAATATAGTTTTTCTAAGTATTAGCTAGCTGGCTAGCATTTATGATTCCAGCAAACACCTTCCTCACCTGCTAGGAACGTATTTCCTCCGACATTATCATGAAAAGGTGCCTCTGTCCCAAAACACACGTTTTCTGGAGTCTTATGGGAGGAGTGCTTGCTGCTAACTTCGCCCACTGTATGTACTTTCGGTAGCCTGATTACATCCAGACTGAGGAGAAATCCACACCCAATGCGTACTTGACCAACACCTGAAGTGGTCAGCCAGATCTGAACACAATCAAATCACATTTTATTTGTCACATGCGCTGAATACAATGTGTAGACCTTACCGTGAAATGCTTACTTACAAGCCCTTAACCAACAACACAGTTCACGAAATGGTTAAGAATATTTACTAAAATAAATAACACACAAATGACACAACATCGAGGCTCTACACAGGGGGTACCGGTACCGAGTCATTGTGCGGGGGTACAGGTTAGTCCAGGTCATTTGTAAAGTGACTATGCATAGATAATAAACAGCGAGTAGCAGCAGTGTAAATTTAAAAGTCCGGGTGGCCATTTTATTAATTGTTCAGATTTCTTATGGCTTGGGGGTAGAAGTTGTTAAGGAACCTTTTGTCCCTAGACTTGGCACTCCAGTAACGCTTGCCGTGAGGTAGCAGAGAGAACAGTCTATGACTTGGGTAACTGGAGTCTTTGACAGTTTTTGGGGCCTTCCTCTGACACCGCATAGTATATAGGTCCTGGATGTCAGGAAGCTTGGCCTCAGTGATTTACTGGGCTGTCATCCATGACCTATATACAATCAGACCACAAAGCGACTAGACAATCTTTTCAATGCGATCTTCTTATTCTAGTCACCAACACATAATACCGTAGCCGACTTTAGCCTGTAGTACAAGCCAATGCTGCTTGGGAAGGATGTTGGTGTGGAGCACCTGTTAGTTGTCGGTAATGGGGAGCCTTGCCTGGCTAATGTGGTGCTGAGGCACGTTTCTCACCAGAGACTTGAGACTTCCATGGGTCAGTTGAGTCACCCATCCAGACTAGAGAGAGGATAATCTCTGCTCTCCTGTTGACCAAAAGGCTGAGTTGAGCCTCCAGATGTGTTGTTTTTTTGTTGTTGTAGAAGTGTCTATCAACCACTATTTCGTCTTCGATAATGCCTAAAATATTTGCATTGTCTGCTTTTTTTTTTTTTTTCCTTCTTCTAGCGCGGGGCCACCATATAGCCTAGTATGACCTATTAGTGCAAAGCCTTTGAACAAGCAGTGTGTGTGTCAAGTGTCATGTCCTACACTAGCCTTTTCCACGGACGATGAACTGTACTCACCACCTCCTCTCTCTCTCTCTCCCCTCCAGTATCGGATGCAGACAGCACTGAGGGCTTACAGCTGAAGAAGGAGCATGCATTACGAGTCTTCAGCTACATCAGCTCATGGACCCAGAGGTCAGTCTCCCCCTCTCCTCTGTTCCCCGCATTCATTATTCTTCCCTGGAGTTGTCTTAAATGAAGCCCTATTCCCTATTTGGTGCACTACTTTTGACCAGGTGCACTTCTTTTGACCACTATGTAGGGTAAAGCGTTTTCATTTGTAATGCAGACCATTATTCATGAATGTTTAAAAGGGGAGGATATCCGCTCCTGTATAGCGCTAGCTTTATCTGAAGTAGTTATCAGCCTTTGAATTCATTGTGTATTACTAGCGCTAACCAATGTGTTTTTAGGTGTAGCTTAGCATGTAGGCTAGCTAAGGTCACCGGAGGACAAGTGGGTCATGAATAATAGGTTTTTCGTCTCGCTTAGTGGTGTTTTTATTGTTGTTTAACTAGCTGTGTGTGTGTGTGTGTGTGTGTGCGCGCGCCTGCGCGGAAAAGAGCCTTGAGGAATTGTTGACCTTTCAGAGTTGTTCTTCCACTCTGTGAGATCAGGCAAAAGTGCTGACTGTTCAGTTGACTGATTAGGGAAAGTTGACTGGAGGCATTCCTCTTGTTTTGCCTTCTTCTCTTTGAGTTTCTGATTAGTGGGATCTGTTATGAGTTAACTGTTTGCTGTCTTATTAAAATACACGGGGGGGGAATATTTTAAAATAGGAGGGTCAGCAATATTAGTCACATAGGCGTTTTACATCACGCTAATGTTACAAGAAACAGAACTGATGAGAAGAAACAGAGTTCAAAATAGAGCAAGGACTGCTTTCAATCAAATCCTCCATAAACAATGTGCATTCTGCCTCTTTGTTATTACAACTAATCAGAAAGCCAGAAAACCCTGAATGTTTTCTGCTGCAAGTACCTAGGTTTCTACGCTTTATTGGCTTCAATGCAAGTTTGATTGAATTGAGCCCATAGATGAGTCCCTAAAGATAGCTAGTTGTTGAGGCCACCCAGGTCAGAAGCTGCTGTCCACTGCAGTAGGAGTTGACTGCGACTCACTGATGGGTCTTCATGATCCGCAATTCACTCAGTCGCTCTCGCCACCCCTCCTTTGCCTCCACAGGCAATGTCTATGCTGCTTCAAGGAGTACAAGCACCTGGAGGTGTTCAACCAGCTGGTCTACGCCCTCATCAACCTGGTCATCACCCAGGTCACCAGCCTGAGGGACCGCCTCTGCAGCACCACCAGCCAACAGGGCGCCACTGACACCGGGGACGGGGCCGCAGAGGGGCCGGCGACAGACTGGGGGGGGGATGGAGGGGGCGGAGTAATTGGAGCAGGGCCACACCCGCAGCAACCGCCCTCCTCGCCTGGCGAGGACGAGCCGCTGAATGTGGAGAGGGACTCGGCAGAGGAGGACGCCGCCGGGGACGCACCGGAGCAGAACCAGAATAACAACAACCAGAACCCAGTCCAGGGGACGAGCCAGGCCCAGCAGGAGGCCCCCAAGCCAGGGGAAAGTAGTAGTGAGGGGGTGTCTGAGGCTGGAGCTAGCAGCAGTACGGACAGCCAATCCCAGGAGGACATGTTGGACTCGTGGAGCACGGAGGACCGGGAGAAGCTGCTGCTCTGTGCCGCCAAGATCTTCCAGATCCAGTTCCCCCTGTACACGGCTTACAAACACAACACACACCCCACCATAGAGGTAATGGAATGACAATACGATACATATGCACACAGCCCACCATAGTGGTGAAAGCATAACATGTACCCCCCCCCACACACACACTCACACAACTCAATTATGGATTCAATATCTCCCTTTGTATTTATCTCCATAGTGTTCATACTTGACAATGGCATTGGTGTTCTCCTGTTGTAAAATATTCTCTTAACATTTGGACAATATACTCATCATTCTTCCTTTGTTTCCTTTTCCAGGACATCTCTGCTCACGAAAGTAATATCCTCGGCTCCTTCTGCGACATGAACGTAAGAACCCCTCCGCCCTCTGTTTGTTTTTACAACTCCGCTGTTTCGTCCCAAAACACAATACTCAATCTGCCTGATTGTCGCTTTGGGTCGGTTCCAGGGCTTTACTGTAACATCTACGCCTGCGTCTCCCAAATGGCGCACTCTATTCCCTTTACAGTGCACTAATTTTG
The DNA here is from genome assembly GCA_023634145.1 of Thymallus thymallus. Classification (NCBI taxonomy): domain Eukaryota; kingdom Metazoa; phylum Chordata; class Actinopteri; order Salmoniformes; family Salmonidae; genus Thymallus; species Thymallus thymallus. The sequence continues at coordinate 10,458,354 of CM042394.1, read as the reverse complement.
ACCCGGGCCCGTATGGCTCTGGTCAAAAGTACCGCACTATAGGGAATTGGGTGCCATTTGAGACGAATCCTACGTCATACAGTCCTTTTGAAGCAAAGGCCCATATCTGCCCGTTTGACCAATTGGCTATCTCCTCCTAGTCCCCTCTCCTCTCTCCTGTGATCATGTTACTCATATCAGTGATTCATGTCTTGGGTCTATTTATATTTGTTTGAGAAGCTGCACGAAAAGTAGCATGCCCAGAGCCCGACAGCTGTGTCCCATTTAGGACTGGGAGAGCAGGACTCTGAACACTGTTCCCAGGTTGTTGTAATGGGTTTTCACTCGTAGAGGTTTGGATTAGTTTTGGTGAACGATAGTTCTCCCTCAGGGGTCCAATTTACAAATGTTTCCTTTACTACCTGGGGAGACTGATGGAGAGGGCTCTACACACTGTTCGCAGGTCTCCCTTGTGGCTTTTCACTTATGGAGGTGAAATCCACAAGGGTTCCAACTACAAATGTCTGTCAGGGTGTGCTCAGGGCTATATCATCCGAAGTACATTTGATTTATCTGACAGTGGCAAACTGTCTTCTAAAATGTATTGATAGTTCTACATGGGTCTTTTTGAGGTATGTCAGGCCAAAGTACACATGAGGGTGTGAAATGTGTCTACAGTATAGCTTGAGCTTTTTCACATGAAGAGCTTTTTTTAAATTGAGGCTCATTTCCACCTCCAAGTGCTGTCGATCTCTCCCCAGAGTACAATACTCTGTTTCAGGCTAATTGAATAACTCTCCAGCTCATACCTCTCCACAATATTACACATTTTTAATGAGATTTTAATGCGTATATTTAGTGGGCAAAATTCATGGTCTGCATCAGACCTGAGTTCAGATAGTATTCTGTTCTAAAATGAGCTTGCCTAGCTGGAATAAAACCAATGGAATACTACCTGCTCATCTGGCACACCTGGTAGGCTCAAGCAAACACTCAAAGATTTAATCTGCTGTGAACCCAACTGTGGTCTGCATACTCTGTCCTGAATAGTCTGCAAAAAAGGGTTGGAAACCATTGAGTTGCACCAATCACGCGTGTCTCTTCTGCTATGAGGTGTGATATGAAGCCAAAATCAGTTTTCCATTCCGGTGTGGACAATAAAGTTGTATTGTATTGACCTTGTTTCTCCCTGTGACCAGGATGTGGAGGTCCCCTTGCACTTGCTGCGCTACGTGTGCCTGTTCTGTGGCAAGCACGGTCTGTCGCTCATGAAGGACTGCTTTGAGTCAGGCACGCCGGAGAGCCTGCCCTTCCCCATCGCCCATGCCTTTATCACCATCGTCTCCAATGTGAGTAGGAGTTGAACCCGATATGGCACCACAGCCCAGCCCGCAGCCGCCCAATATTTCAATCCAGCCTCCCAACATTGCAGCCCAACCCAGTCGCCCAATACGACCTAACGTTCAAAAGTTTGGGGTCACTTAGAAATGTCCTTGTTTTTGAAAGAAAAGTCCAGTGTCTGTTCTTTTGCCCATCTTAATCTTTTCTTTTTATTGGCCAGTCTGAGCTGGCTTTTCTAATGATCAATTAGCCTTTTAAAATGATCAACTTGGATTAGCTAACACAACGTGCCATTGGAACACAGGAGTGATGGTTGCTGATAATGGGCCTCTGTACGCCTATGTAGATATTCCATAAAAAATCAGCCGTTTCCATCTAAAGTAGTCATTTACAACATCAACGATTTCTACACTGTATTTCTGATCAATTTGATGTTATTTTAATGGACAGAAATGTGCTTTTCTTTCAAAAACAAGGACATATCTAAGTGACCCCAAACTTTTGAACGGTAGTATACATCCATCCAATCCACTACCTCCAGATGCTGTTTCAGCGGCATCTCCAGAGCCAGATATATGCAGGTGTTCTTGATGCAGGTTCTATGTTCTAGCACAGCTGTTTAATTTGTAAATGCTCTCCTTCAGTAATGGCAGTGAATAATCAGTTGTCAGCCAGCTCTGTTAGTGGCATCCATTTTGAGGTTTTCTACTGATCCCATTTCTGTTCTCTCCACACACACAGATCCGAATATGGTTGCACATTCCCGCCGTCATGCAGCACATCATACCGTTCCGCACATATGTAATACGGTAAGTTCACACTCTCCATATCAGTGCAACTCTATGGTTAAAATCTCTGCATTTACTTCAGAGTGAGGATAATTAAGTTTTCACTAGTGCCTTGAAATCCCTCGTTAGGCATGTATCAGTAGACTGAATCACAAATGATTGAATAAAATGGTTAATGTTAGTCATGACGTTTTCCCAAATATCAAATACAGCTCTAAACAATACGGCATTCCATACTGCTGCTTTTTTTTCTGCAGTCATTGTAAGAGAATATGAAAATGGGGCAGAGAGGAGAGTTTCCGTTGCAGTCGGAGCTCCTCTCCTCATAAATGGCCCGAGGTGCTGTTTGAAATGCATGCTGTATTTGGATACACAGTGCTGTGTTGTTCCACTCGCCCGCCACTTTCCAACACACAATCAAATGCGCTTGATAGAGATGCTCCCCTGAATATTTGATGTAGTATTAGGCGGACGTTATGCAAATGGTGTTATCCAGCATATTGGCAGTCGGTTAGCATAAATCAACGATGGATTTAGTGGATTTCTGTATTTTAAGGTGAATTTTCAAAATTGTCTTTTCACAAAATTGACTATATATTCATTTTTTTTCTGGATGGAAAGCGTTTGCAGCTGAGAGGCCTAAGTCAGTGTAGTGTGCTTCACTCTTGCCTGCCACTAACTGGTGTTGCTAGGAAGAGCTTCCCTCACCATGGCAACAGTGGCCAGTGCTCCAGTCAGCTTCTCCTCACATGACCTTGGAGCAGTCAGGCAGCTCTCGGGCCTCGCCGCACCTCTGTCATGTGACCTGGGTGGGCTGGATTAACTGGTCCTGATGCTCTGTCTAAGAAGAATGATGGTGTGACTTTTTGACTCCAGTACAATGCTACCTTATCGAGTATTACTCCTTCCTCCTGAATTGAGCAAAATGTTATATTAAAAAGATACAAGCTGTGTCTTATAGCTTGCAGAGACCGTATGTTCTCATTGTAGCCGACTATTGTCATTGTTTTTCTCAGTAGCTTATCGAAGTGCTTCTCAGCTGATTGATGCCACACTCTTTATCCAGTCATGATGTCCAGCCTGTCTACCATGCCTTCTCCAACAGCACTCTTGATAGAACCTGACTTCAGCCTTTTTAAACTAAACAAAACTAAATACAAGTATTTCCTAACGAAGGGACTTCCTGGTTTTAAATAAAGTTAACTCAATTCACGAATAAACATATATCTTTTCAACTAAATGCGTCCCTCCCCAGGTACCTGTGCAAGCTGTCGGACCAGGAGCTGCGTCAGAGCGCGGCGCGCAACATGGCAGACCTGATGTGGAGCACGGTGAAGGAGCCCCTGGACAGCGCGCTGTGCTTCGACAAGGAGAGCCTGGACCTGGCCTTCAAGTACTTCATGTCCCCCACGCTCACCATGAGGCTGGCCGGCCTCAGCCAAATCACGGTGAGACTCACACAACCACTCTCTCAGCAAGTGTTGCTTGCTCTTTGGGAGTCTAGGCCGGGTGACTGGGAAACACATTGTGGAAGCTGTTTTGTTTTTGACACAGACAGACTTGGACTTGTATACTTCAGTTTAATGGAACTGTTCAGTTTAATGGAACTGTTCAGTTTAATGGAACTGTTCAGTTTAATGGAACTGTTCAGTTTAATGGAACTGTTCAGTTTAATGGAACTGTTCAGTTTAATGGAACTGTTCAGTTTAATGGGTCAATGGCTCGTACACTGGTGTGTACATACACACATACATACACACATACATACACACATACATACACACATACATGCCTACATACATGCATACATGCATACATGCATGCCTACATACATACATACATACACACACACATACATACATACATACATGCCTACATACACACACACACATACATGCATACATACACGCATACATACATGCATACATGCATACACACATACACACATACATACATGCCTACATACATACATGCCTACATACACACATGCCTACATACACGCATGCCTGCATACGTACGTACATACGTACATGCATAGATGCATACGTACATACATTCATACATACATACATACATACATACACACATACATACATACATACGTACGTACATGCATAGATGCATACGTACATACATACATACATACATGCATAGATGCATACGTACATACATACATACATACGTACATACACACATACATACATACATACATACATACACACATACATACATACATGCCTACATACATACATACATGCCTACATACATACATACATGCCTACATACATACATACATGCCTACATACATACATACATGCATACATACATACATACATGCATACATACATGCCTACATGCATACATACGTACGTAGATGCATAGATGCATACGTACATACATATACATACATGCCTACATACATACATACATGACTACATACATACCTGCCTACATACATACATAGATACATAGATACATGCATGCATGCATAGATACATACATACATACGCACACATACATACATACATACATACGCACGCATACATACATACATACATACATCCATGCCTACATACATACATACATACATGCATACATACATGCCTACATGCATACATACGTACGTAGATGCATAGATGCATACGTACATACATATACATACATGCCTACATACATACATGCCTGCATACATACATACATACATACATACATACATGCCTACATACATACATGCCTACATACATACATAGATACATAGATACATGCATGCATAGATACATACATACATACGCACGCATACATACATACATACATACATACATACGCACGCATACATACATACATACATACATACATACATACATACATACATACAGCGGGTGAAATAAGTATTGAACACGTCACCATTTTTCTCAGTAAATATATTTCCAAAGGTGCTAATGACATGAAAGTTTCACCAGATGTTGGTAACAACCCAAGTAATCCATACATACAAAGAAACCAAAACAAATAAGTTCAGAAATTAAGTTATGTATAATAATGTGAAATGACACCGGGGAAAAAGTATTGAACACATGAAGAAAGGGAGGTTCAAAAAGGCATGGAAAGCCAAGACAACAGCTGAAAACTATCAGTAATTAAAAAGCAATCCAGCCCCCTGTCAGTGCAAATTAATATCAGCTGGTTCAGTCCCAACTGATGGCCTACAAAAAGGTCTCATTGCCAAGGTGTCACACAAGACACATCTCATGATGGGTAAAATGCAAAGAGCTGTCTCAAGACCATCGCAACCTAATTGTTGCAAAACATAATTGACATTTGTTATAGGTGCATTTCTAAGCTTCTGAATGTTCCAGTGAGCACTGTTGGGGCCATAATACGGATGTGGAAAGACAATTATTTCACCATAAATTTGCCTCGACCAGGTGCTCCTCGTACATTTGCCCATTCATCCTTCCTTCAATTATGTGAAGTTTGCCAGTACCATTTGCTGAAAAGCAGCCCCACACCATGATGTTCCCACCTCCAAACTTCACTGTTGGTATGATGTTTTTAGGGTGATGTGCAGTGCCATTTCTCCTCCAAACATGGTATGTAATTATGACATCCAAACAGTTCAGTTTTGCTCTCATCTGACCACACTATATTCTCCCAGTATTTCACTGGCTTTTCCAAATGTTGTGCAGCAAACTTTAAAGGAGCTTCAACATGCTTTTTTGTCAGCAATGGAGTCTTGCGTGGTGAGCGTGCATACAGGCCATGGCGGTGGAGTGCATTACTTACTGTTTTCTTTGAGACAACAGTACCTGCTAATTGCATGTCTTTCTGAAGCTATCCACAAGTGGTCCTTGGCTCTTGGACAACTCTTCTGATTATTCTTTTCACTCCTCTGTCAGAAATCTTGCGAGGGGCACCTGGTTGAGGCAAATTTATGGTGAAATGATTGTCTTTCCACTTCCGTATTATGGCCCCAACAGTGCTCACTGGAACATTCAGAAGCTTAGAAATGCGCCTATAACAAATGTCATAATTATGTTTTGCAACAATTAGGTTGCGAAGGTCTTGAGACAGCACTTTGCTTTTACCCATCATGAGATGTGTCTTGTGTGACACCTTGACAATGAGACCTTTTTGTAGGCCATCAGTTGGGACTGAACCAGCTGATATTAATTTGCACTGACAGGGGGCTGGATTGCTTTTTAATTACTGATAGTTTTCAGCTGTTGTCTTGGCTTTCCATGCCTTTTTGAACCTCCCTTTCTTCATGTGTTCAATACTTTTCCCCTGTGTCATTTCACATTATTATACATAACTTAATTTCTGAACTTATTTGTTTTGGTTTCTTTGTATGTATGGATTACTTGGGTTGTTACCAACATCTGGTGAAACTTTCATGTCAATAGCACCTTTGGAAATATATTTACTGAGAAAAATGGTGACGTGTTCAATACTTATTTCACCCGCTGTACATACATACATGCATGCATGCATGCATGCATGCATGCATAATTCATTGTCAATTAAATGTTTATTCTCGTTTTCTCCCCACAGAATCAGCTCCACACCTTCAACGACGTCTGTAATAACGAGTCTCTGGTGTCCGACACCGAAACGTAAGTCAATTGAGTTGATTTATTACAATGAAACGTAAGTCCGTAGAGTTGATTTATTACAATGAAACGTAAGTCAATTGAATTAATTTAGCACTGCATCACGGAGCGTAAAAGGAGCGTACCTCAAACTGTCCCTCCAGGTCAATAGCGAAGGAACTAGCTGACTGGTTAATCAACAACAATGTGGTGGAGCACATCTTTGGACCAAATTTGCATATAGAGGTGAGATTTCCATTTCCAAGTCGTTATTACAGGAAGTCAATAAAGTTTTATGGCCAATCTGTGTTTGAACTCCCCTGTTAATGCCTCTTTGTTGTTCCAGATAATTAAACAGTGCCAAGTGATCCTGAACTTCCTTGCCGCAGAGGGCAGGCTCAGCACCCAGCATGTGGACTGCATCTGGGCCGCAGCTCAGGTAACTAGACCCTCGACATCAGGGGCTGCATGTATAAAGCTTCTCAGTGCTGATTTTAGGATCAGTTTTGCCTTCGATCAACATGAATAGGATTACATGAACAGGGGGGACCTAGTCACAGAGTAGCACTCATACTCTGAATTGCATATATAATTTTCAAGTTGTCTTTTGTCTTTTTTCACTGATATTCTCCTTGACCCTGTCTCTCTCTGTTCTCCCCCTGTAGCTGAAGCACTGTAGCCGTTACATCCACGACCTGTTCCCCTCGCTCATCAAGAACCTGGACCCGGTGCCGCTGCGCCACGTCCTCAACCTGGTGTCTGGCCTGCACCCCAGCGCCCACACCGAACAGGTACACACACACCACAGATCATAAGTGCCCAATGGTAGTTAATAGTATTCTCCGAAATATGAGGACTACGACTTACCTAGGGCCGGGAAGATGTCTGTATCGCGATACTGGTTAGTATCGTGGCAAGGAAACCAAACACAAAGCAAATTGTACTTCTTTAGAAACAAACATGTTGTCAGATGTATTTATTTCCCCAGCAATAGCATACAATACTTTTTTAAATGACCAAAGAGTTTGGTCTGCTTCGTGTTTTCATTTTTACCATGGAAAAAGTATTGCAACACTGGTACCCTCCCGGGCCTATTATTAGCTCAGATTAGAGTTAATTTAGACAATGGCAAGGAGTGTACAATCAAATGTTGAGTGTGATTTAATCAATATCTCACCAGATAGATTACTTTGAAAATGAGCTTTACAGTCCCAGTCTAACTAAGCTGCTCTTTGTCTTGGTCACCTGCCCACCATAAAGATCCTATAATTGTGATTTTTCTATGTAATTCTATGCTTTCCCGCCCACTCCTCAGACCCTGTACCTGGCCTCCATGCTGATCAAGGCTCTGTGGAACAACGCCCTGTCCGCTAAGGCCCAGCTCTCCAAGCAGAGCTCCTTTGCCTCGCTACTCAACACCAACGTCCCCATGGGCAACAAGAAAGGTACGATGGTTTTGTGTGTGTATTTCAAGGGGAGATACAGTGCATTCGAAAGTATTCAGATCCCTAGACTTTTTACACATTTGGTTACTTTACAGCCTTATTCTAAAATTGATTAAATAAAACATTTTCCTCATCAATCTACCCACAATACACCATAACGACAAAGCAAACACATACCTTCGTTACATAAGTATTCAGACCCTTTGCTATTAGAATAATCTAAATTGAGCTCAGGTACATCGGTTTCCATTGATCATCCTTGAGATGTTTTTACGACTTGGAGTCCACCTCTGATAAATTCAATTGGACATGATTTGGAAAGGCACACTCCTGTCTATATAAGGTCCCACAGTTGACACTGCATGTCAGAGCAAAAACCAAGCCATGAGCTCAACGTTATTGTCCGTAGAGCTCCGAGACAGGATTGCGTCGAGGCACAGATCTGGGAAAGGGTACTGTCTGCTGTGGCCTCCATCATTCTTAAATGGAAGAAGTTTGGAACCACCAAGACTTCCTAGAGCTGGCTGCCCGGACAAACCGAGCAATCGGGGGAGAAGGGCCTTGGGCAGGGAGGTGGCCAAGAACCCGATGCTCACTCTGGCAGAGTTCCTCTGTGGAGATGGTTGTCCTTCTGGAAGTTTCTCCCATCTCTGTAGCACTCCACCAATCAGGCCTTTATGTTTGTGGCCAGACTGAAGCCACTCCTCAGTAAAAGGAACATGACAGCCCGCTTGGAGTTTGCAAAGGCACCTAATGTACTCGGACCATGAGAAACAAGATTCTCTGGTCTGATGAAACCAAGTTTGACATCTTTTGCCTGAATGCCAAGCGGCACATTTGGAGGAAACCTGGCACCATCCCTACTGTGAAGCATGGTAGTGGCAGCATTATGTTGTGGGGATGTTTTTCAGTGCCAGGGACTGGGAGACTAGTCAGGATCGAGGGAAAGATGAACGGTGCAAAGTATAGAGAGATCCTTGATGAAAACCTGCTCCAGGACCTCACACTGGGGCAAAGGTTCACCTTCCCACAAGACAATGACCCTAAGCACAGCCAAGACAACGCAGGAGTGGCTTCGGGACAAGTCTTTGAATGTCCGAGAGTGGCCCAGCCAGAGCCTGGACTTGAACCCGACTTCTCTGGAGAGACCTGAAAATAGCTGTGTAGTGACGCTCCCCTTTCAACCTGACACTTGAGAGGATCTGCAGAGAAGAATGGGAGAAACTCCCCAAGTACAGGTGTGCCAAGCTTGTAGCGTCACACCTTTTACATACTTATGTAAATGTGATATTTCCGTTTTTTATTTTTAATACATTTGCTAAAGATTCTAAACTTGTTATTGCTTTGTGGTGTATTGTGTTTTAGATTGATTTAATCCATTTTTGAATAAGGCTGTAACGTAACTGTGGAAAAAGTCAAGGGGTCTGAATACTTTCCGAATGCACTGTACATACAGTATGCTCTTAAACATCTCTGCTGATATATAAACTACGTTATGAACTCAACTGTTTTGTGAGATTCAGTATCTGATGCATCAAGCCTCTGCTTCTCGTCTCTACCCAGGCTCCCCAGCGGCCAGCCCGGACAGCAGTGACAACAGCGACACACACCACAGCGGCGGTAGCGATATGGAGATGGACGAGCAGATGATGAGCGGAAGCAAGCGTGGCCAGCAGAGACTCTCTGACACAGAGGTAACTAGCTGGAGAAACCAGGGATGCACTTTCTCAATACATTTAATAGGAATTGCTATTTGTAGCAAACTGTTACTTTCCAGCACTGTTCAGCAATCCATGCTTCATTTACCTAGCCACTCTCTCAGGTTGCTAACATTTTAGTATTTTCATGCTTCATTTACCTAGCCACTCTCTCAGGTTGCTAACGTTTTAGTATTTTCATGCAAAAGCCAATCCAAGTCAATATCCCCAAATTTATTTATTTATTATTTTTCTGGTTTAATGTAAAAAAATAAATTAAAAAAAATGTATGGCTGGGTTAACTGGAACGAAGTCTGTCTCCTCTCTCTCCTCCCCGTCCAGGAATCTATGCAGGGCAGCTCGGACGAAACGGCCAACAGCATGGAGGAGGGCAGCAGCGGGCCGGGCAGCAGCAGTGGCCACAGCGAGGGCTCCAGCAACGAGGCGGACTCCAGCCGTGCCAGCCAGTCAGCGGGAAGCCCCGGCAGCGAGCTGCACTCTGACGACATGGCCGACAGCGAGGTCCTCAAGGACGAAGAGGATGAGGAGGAGGAGGAAGACGACGAAGAGGAGGATGACGATGATGATGACGAAGAGGATGTCGAGGGTAACAACCGCGGGGTAGCGGCCGAGGGCAGCCCGCAGAAGGAGCCCCGGGACCAGTCGGAGGTCAGGAAGCGCAAAGCAGGCGAGGCGCTGGTGGAGGAGCAGGGCGACAGAGCCGGAAGAGGAGGGGCAGGAGACGGACCAAAACCCAAAGGTTTGCCCTTTAACCCCGAGGCAGCGGTCGGCATGGTAACGGCCGCGACGTCGATGGAGGGCCGCATGAGGATGCTGGACGCCTGCTCAGCCCTGCCTGAGGGGCCTGAACAACAACAACAACAACATTCAGAGATGGGAGGCCCCTCATCCCAAATGGCCCCAGGCCCCCAGGAGCCTCCCTGCCTGCCCTGCCCCGGGGACTTCCTGGGAGACGCCATGGGTAATGAGCTGTTTAACTGCCGACACTTCATCGGGCCTCACCATCACCATCATCATCACCACCATGAAGGGTAAGACTGAGATCTCTTTGCTTTCTTTAAGCTAATCTGTATCTTCTGTCTTCACTATATCTCCTCTTTCACAATGTTCTATGTTAAAGACTTCTATCCAACTACAGACCCCAACTAAGACAAACTGTCCGTGGCCGATTCTACATGTTGAATCAGGACCAACTACTAGCAATTAAGTCGGCGTCCAAATGAGTCTAGACCCCATCCATAGACTGTTGAGTTGGCTGTAGTTGCATGTGTAGTAGTGTCCAGTCAATAATTTCTACGTTTGTCAAGAGGAACTAGACATACTCTGAGTGTAAAACATTAGGTACACCTTCCTAATATTGCGTTTGTCGCTTTTGCCCGCGATTCGTCCGGGCCTGGAATCTACAAGGTGTCGAAAGTGTTCCGCAGGGATGCTGGCCCATGTTGACTCCAATGTGTCAACTTTGGGTGGTGGACCATTCTTGATACACACGGGAAACTGTCGAGCGTGAAACACCCAGCAGTGTTGCAGTTCCTTGACACACAACATGGTGTGCCTGGCACGTACGACTCTCCCCCATTCAAAGGCACTTAAATATTTTGTCTTGCCCGTTCACCCTCTGAATGGCACACATACACAATCCATGTCTCCATTGTCTCCAGGTTTTAAAATCCTTTAACCTGTCTCCTCCCCTTCATCTACACTGATTTGAAGTGAATTTAACAAGTGACATCAACAATTGATCATAGTTTTCACCTGGATTCACCTGGTCAGTCTGTAATGGAAAGAGCAATATTTTGTACATTCAGTGTAAATATACCGTTATTATACTGTTGCTCTTTAACTTTGTTATTTAAATTTTTTACTTATTTTTCTTAACTGCATTGTTGGTTAAGGGCTTGTAAGTAAGCATTTCACTGTAAGGTTGTATTCGGCTCATGTGACGAATAGAATTTGATTTTATTTTTAACTGTTTTCCTTGCAACATGAAACTAGGGCTCATTTCTAACATTGAATCATCCGCCAGGCACATGGTGGACGACATGCTGAGCGCAGACGACGTGTCCTGCAGCAGCTCCCAGATCAGCGCCAAGTCTGAGAAGAACATGGCCGACTTTGACGGTGAGGAGTCTGGCTGTGAGGAGGCGCTGGTGCAAATCAAGTCTCACGCCGAGCTCAGCTCCCACCTGCAGCAGCACCTGCCTAACCTGGCATCTATCTACCACGAGCACATGGTGCAAGGTAGGCTGCACTGCACGGTGCACCTAGGGTTGTGAATTTACATTCCCCCCCCAAATTCCCCTAAATCGCGTTTGGAAAAATTACGGAATTCCGCACGGTTTAACGGAAGCAAGAATCATGTCGTTCTGGTTCTACTAATCTTCAATCCACAGTCAAACGCTTTCAACATCGGTTAGTCCCGTGTAGCTCATTTGGTAGAGCATGGCGCTTGCAGCGGCAGGGTTGTTGGTTCGATTTCCGCGGGGGACCAGTACCAAAAAAGTATGAAGATATATGCACTACTGTAAATCGCTCTGGATACAATCGTCTGCTAAACGTATAAAAAATAACTTTTAGCCTGCCATCTTTGCAGTTCAGTAAATCTTTACTGAACATTTTATGGCTCTTTCTCACCAGCGGCTGTGCTGTTTTCCTCTGCAGGCCCGCAGGTCCACAAGCACCAGTACTCTGGCCACGCCGTGACCGACATCAACCTGGACAACGTGTGCAAGAAGGGAAACACGCTGCTCTGGGACTTGGTGCAGGATGAGGATGCGGTAAGAACCACAAGGAAGCGTTCTGGTGGCGACTTCCTTTTCTATGGTGTTTTTTTGCTGAGTAGAAGCATGTAGCATTCTAGTAGTCGGACAGCCTTGAAGCCCGAGCGGCTTAGAAGCAGAATATGAGTTCCCAGAAACAAGCGACACATTTTGTTATGTGAATGTTCATTCACTGAATAAAAAAATAAGTCTATGCTTTTCCATCCCATTTTTAACTCTGTCGATGGTTTTGGCACATAAGGTCCATGATAACTAGCAAATGTGCCCACTCTGGTCTTGGCACATGTCCTATAGTCAACAGCTCGCAGATACAATGCCATAATGTGTTTTGTTTATTGGCAGCTGAGTACTGATCATCAGTCACCAGTATAATACAGATGAACATCAAGCTCATCACTGTTAACTTTCACCACCATGTGAAGTTCAACGTAACTTATTTCCTCTGGAGCTTTAATGAACTGCACATGCTTTTTCAATTTGTAGTGACGAGACCACACATCGCATGGCTGCAATTTGCACCTCAATTTGTTGCGTACTTTAATCACCGACAGAAGTATCCACCCTTTTTTTCCCCCTCTCTTTTGTTTACATTTGGGGATTTTACCGACAATTTTACTGTTTCCATCAGGCCTGTCATGAGTTTTCTATCCAACGGGTACTGTGTGGGGGGGGAAAAAAAACACTTTGTCAGCTACCAAATACTCAACGTATTGGGAGAGAGCGTCACTTCCTCCTTCAGGTTTCGAACAGCAGCTAATTTATTATTAAGGTTAGTCATCTCTATTAGTTTAGGATCTCTGTGATATTCTGAAGTGACCGTTCTTCCCTGTTCCATCAGATCCACCTGTCGGAGGGCCTGATCAACGAGGCGGAGAAGCTGCTGTGCTCTCTGGTGTGCTGGTTCACCGACCGCCAGATCCGCATGCGCTTCATCGAGGGCTGCCTGGAGAACCTAGCCAACAACAGGTGTGTGTGTGTGCGTGTGCATATATGAGCGAGTATGTCTGTGTGAACAACATAGCTCTGAAACAAATTAATGTCTAATTATTTTGTAATAGGATCCCTTCGTTGGCTAGCTATTATGTGCAACTTGTGTTCTGACTCCATGCTTCTCTCTCTCTCTCTCACAGATCCGTGGTCGTCTCTCTGCGCCTCCTTCCCAAACTTTTCGGCACTTTTCAGCAGTTTGGCTCCAGCTACGACACCCACTGGATCACCATGTAATCCATGCTCCATCGTCATGATTAGAACAGAACTTTGTCCATTTTTAAATTGCATCACAGAACAACGTTGACAATGCCAACAGCTTTAGTGCGTGTTGGACATATTGTGAGCATAACTCTGTGACTATAACTACTATTTTAGTGACATTGATGTTGTGGGTGATGTCTTACAGGTGGGCGGAGAAGGAGTTGCACATGATGAAGCTGTTCTTTGAGAACTTGCTGCACTACATCCAGGAAGTCCGAGAACAGAGGCACAAGTTTGCCCTGTGAGTAACCCCCCTATATTGACATTATTAACTTTGTTTTTTTAACTATACAACGGGTATGTCTTACTACTGTGGAATATGTGCAACATATTTGATAACAAAGCATGTATTGAAGGTTTACCATTGTAACTGCAGCTTATTAAGCCGACTAGTCTCGCTGCTGTGCGGTTCTGGTATGCAGTGGCTGCAGACAGTGACTCTGTGGTTGTGTATGTGGCCAGCTGGGAGGTGCTGGCCGCTCTAAGGGACCGCTGAGACAAAAGGACACTTGTTTTTTTTTTCCCTGATCGCACTACAGATGGTGTAGCTAGTCTTTTGATTTCCTTATTTGAGATGTGAATTGGGCACTATAGTGATGTTGCAATTCAAAAGGAAACGGAGTAGTTCGTTATGAATTATGTTCTTTGATTACTATGCGATCACAGGTATGGCCACAGTGCAGAAGTCCAAGTACGCCTGCAGTTCCTGACCTGTGTGTTCTCCACACTGGGCTCCCCGGACCACTTCAGTAAGTCAACAGGGTTGCGTTTATTAGGCACAAAATGGAACAGAACTGACTGAAACGGGGGAGTGAACACCCTTGACTTGTCCAATAAGAAACTCATTCCAGCTTCCCGTTAAATTACCCAGTGTTCACACACAGCTTAGCAGAAACATCCCCCATCATCCTCTGCCTCTATGCCTTTATGGCTGGCTGGCTACACCCTGGTGATGGGATTGGTCCTAGAGGAGATGTGAAACCTGATGAGCCCCACAACAGAGACATCATTGTCCTAGGGAGTCTTTAGAGGGGTGACCGGATCTACCTAGCTAGCTAACTCACTCTGTTCATAGCCGTGTGTGTGTGTGTGTGTGTGTGTGTGTGTGTGCTTGCTTGTGACCTTTTATTGTATTCCTGTGTGCGCCACCTCTGTGTGTCTTTGTGTCTGTGCGTGTGTGTGGAGCTAATGTTTGGGATTTGGAGGTAGACTGGCTGGCTCCCTGCCCTGGTGGCGCCCAATCAGGACATACAGAGTGCCATTCTCTGTGATATCATAATAATATCAATGTAATATATACTGCAGCCAATTTTCTCTGGCAACCATTTCTATTGTGTGTATGTGAAATGGTGAATGTGGTGTACATGTCTATCTGGTTGTTTATGTAGCGTGGGAGTGATACGCTCATCTTCCCCTTGTAGTCTGAACTGTGGTTGTGTACCAACATTCAGACACTAGGTAAACTACTCCTCTCCCCAGTGAATGTGTGCATATATAACAGCGGGTATTTATACAGTGCCTTCGGACAATATTCAGACCCCTTGACTTTTTCCACATTTTGTTACGTTACAGCTTTATTCTAAAATGTATTAAATTGTTTTTTTCCCCCTCATCAATCTACACACAATACCCCATAATGACAAAGCAACAACAGGTTTTTAGAAATGTTTGATAATTGATCAAATATAAAAAAACACATTTAAATAAGTATTCAGACCCTTTACTCAATACTTTGAAGCATCTTTTGGCAGCGATTACAGCATCTTCTTGGGTATGACGCTACAAGCTTGGCACACCTGTATTTGCGGAGTTTCTCCCATTCTTCTCTGCAGATCCTCTCAAGCTCTGTCAGGTTGGATGGGGAGCGTCGCTGCACAGCTATTTTCAGGTATCTCCAGAGATGTTCTATCAGGTTCAAGTCCGGCCTCTGGCTGGGCCACTCAAGGATATTCAGAGACTCGTCCCGAAGCCACTCCTGTGTTGTCTTAGATATGTGCTTAGGGTCGTTGTCCTGTTAAAGGTGAACCTGCACCCCCTGTCTGAGGTCCTGAGCGCTCTGGAGCAGGTTTTCATCAAGGATCTCTCTGTACTTTGCTCCGTTTATCTTTCCCTCGATCCTGACTAGTCTCCCAGTCCCTGCCGCATAATGCTGCCACCACCATGCTTCACCGTAGGGATGGTGCCAGTTTCCTGCAAACATGACGCTTGGCATTCAGGCCAAAGAGTTCAATCTTGGTTTCATCAGACCGGAGAATCTTGTTTTTCATGGTCTTAGTCTTCAGGTGCCTTGTGGCAAACTCCAAGCGGGCTGCCATGTGCCTTTTACTGAAGAGTGGTTTTATTGGTTGGGTGCTGCAGAGATGGTTGTCCTTCTGGAAGGTTCTCCCATCTCCACAGAGGAACTCTGGAGCTCTGTCAGAGTGACCATCTGGTTCTTGGTCACCTCCCTGACCAAGGCCTTTCTCCCCTGATTGCTCTGTTTGGCCGGGCGGCCAGCTCTAGGAAGAGTCTTGGTGGTTCCAAACTTCTTACTTTTTTAAGAATGATGGAGGCCACTGTGTTCTTGGGGACCTTCCATGCTGCAGAAATGTTTTGGTACCCTTCCCCAGATCTGTGCCTCGACACAATCCTTTCTCGGAGCTCTACGGACAATTCCTTTAACCCCATGGCTTGGTTTTTGCTCTGATATGCACTGTCAACTGTTGGACCTTCCAAATCATGTCCAATCAATTGAATTTATCATGGGTAGACTCCAAGTTGTAGAAACATCTCAAGGATGATCAATGGGAACAGGATGCACCTGAGCTCAATTTCAAGTCTCATAGCAAAAGGTTTGAATACTTATGTAAATAAGGTATTTCAGTTTTGTTACTTGTTTTCGCTTTGTCATTATGGCGTATTGAGTGTAGATTGCTGAGGTTATTTATTTTAGAATATGGCTGTAACGTAACAAAATGCGGAAAAAGTCGAGGGGTCTGAATACCTTCCGAAGGCACTGTATATGAACACACACACTCTAACAGCCCCTCTCCCTCAGGACTGAGCCTAGAGCAGGTGGACATCCTGTGGCACTGCCTGGTGGAGGATGGAGAGTGTTACGACGATGCGCTGCACTGGTTCCTCAACCAGGTCCGCAGCAAAGACCAGCACGCAATGGGCATGGAGACCTACAAACACCTCTTCCTGGAAAAGGTGAGACCGGACTGCACCATCTGGTCTTCGTGGGGAGGGGTGTCTATGACAAGGGTCTTTCCAACATGGTTCGTTGTTAGTGAATCTCAGCAACATCAAAAGACATCAATAAGTTGATAGCTAGAATCTCTAAAACTAATAATTTAATAAAAACAACTTAACTTGTTGACAGTCATTTAAAAAGTCCCCAAGTTGTCAATTCGTTGTGAAAGGTAATTGAAAAGGGATTCAGTAGCCGGGAGAAACAAATTGGAAAAGTTTCCCAAATGTTTGAAAAGCATTGGCCTTAAAGTCACAAGTCTGTCGTTGTGATCCCTTTTGCCCATACCACCTCCTGTGTTTCCTCAGATGCCCCAGCTGAAGCCGGAGACCATCAGTATGACGGGCCTCAACCTCTTCCAACATCTCTGTAACCTGGCCCGTCTGGCCACCAGCGCCTACGACAGCGGCTCCAACTGCGAGGTACACACTTAAATATTTGTATCCACCAATCACGTTACAGAGAAGGATCCAAACACGCACACCCACACACACACACATAGGGACACAAGCACACACCAGAGGATAGTTGCTCATGCACACACACACACACACACACACACACTTATATTCACACAACCACACACACAGTTTCTGTCTGAGTTTGGTAACTTCCAGGCCTGTCGTAGCCCTCACTGAACCCTGCTGTCACCTTGTCAACACTTGTCTATTACCTCTAACCTTTGACCCCCTCCTCTCTCTCTGTAGCTGTGTGGCATGGACCAGCTGTGGGGCATAGCCCTCAGGGCCCAGTCTGCAGATATCAGCCGTGCTGCCATCCAGTACATAAACTCCTACTACATCAACGGTCAGTGGACCTCAGTTGGTACATGGTTGAAGACTAAGCTTAGTAGTATTATTTCTCTACCGTAACATCCTTGTTTATATTGCAAAAAACTGGGTGAAAACCCCCCTGTCCACAGCAGTGCGTCTAGATTCAGGGTTTGGGTCCAAAACAGCCTAGTTTATAGTCATTATATTGAACGAGCAGTTTGATGTTTGTGTAGAAGCGAGGCTTATTTCAACGGTGACCTACTGATTTCCGATATTGATTTTGAGCGTGTGCCTGGCTTTCTGTTTGTGTGTCCGTCCCCCAGCTGGTAAGACCGGCCTGGAGAAGGAGCAGGAGTTTATCAGTAAGTGCATGGAGAGCCTTATGGTGACCTCGGCCAATCTGGAGAAGGACGCTCACTCCAGCCTCACAGTCATCGAGAGGGGCCTGCTCATGCTCAAGACCCACCTGGAGGCCTTCCGACGCAGGTAGGGAGCGCACACACACACACACACACAAGCATGCTCCTTATCTCCATCCTCTCAACCTGTGTACTTTAACCTCTAAACTTAACCAAAACACCCCCCCCCCCCCCCTCCAACTCCTTGGTTAATTTCAACCAGCACTAAGAACCGTCACTCTCGGTCTCCTGCCCCCTCTCCAGGTTTGCGTACCACCTGCGCCAGTGGCAAATCGAGGGCACGGGCATCAGCAGCCACCTGAAGGCGCTGAGCGACAAGCAGTCTCTGCCACTGAGGATAGTGTGCCAGCCCGCCGGCCTGCCCGACAAGGTACCCAAGAAAGTACCCAGCATCTTGGTACTTAATTATTAACCCTTGGTCTATTTTAGCACGCTCAAATGCTCTTGTTGTGTTCTGTGGTGTTAGGGGAAAAAATCTACAGGCCACAATCTCAAAATGAACGGGAACGATTGGTGGAAGCTCATTTCATACTTTTGTGAAGTAAA
This sequence comes from Thymallus thymallus, assembly GCA_023634145.1. Classification (NCBI taxonomy): domain Eukaryota; kingdom Metazoa; phylum Chordata; class Actinopteri; order Salmoniformes; family Salmonidae; genus Thymallus; species Thymallus thymallus. Next base: position 10,439,493 of record CM042394.1, on the reverse strand, counting down.
ATGTGTTTGTTTTGGTTTACTGTGAATAATGCTGTTGTCATTTTAGCGTTTTGGAAGAATGTTTTTCTAACTGTGTGTCTATGTTCCTATCTGTGTGTGTGTGTGTGTGTGGTACCAGATGACCATCGAGATGTACCCCAGTGACCAGGTGGCAGACCTGCGGGCCGAGGTGACCCACTGGTACGAGAACCTGCAGAAGGAGCAGATGAACCAGCAGGCCCAGCTGCAGGAGTTTGGACAGAGCAGCCGCCAGGGGGACTTCCCAGGTCTGTCACGTTTGACCCCTGATCCAGTGTAGCACCAATACCAATGGAGAATCTTGATTGCACTTCCTTCGTTCCTCGCGTCCTCTACCTCGCTTTTTTTAAACCCATTCTATGAGAAGGTCAGAGGGGAGGAGACCTTTTGACCTTCTCATCCAATGGACTTTGAGGAGGGGATGAGTATGTAATTGGAAGGAAATGACTGTTGCATCCTTCCCTTCTGAATGAATCACTGATCGCACAGTGTGTTTTTTTTTAGCAGTATTTTAGGAGTATTCAAACAGGAACTGTGTCTCAGTAACCTTTAATTTAATTCAATTCGATAGATATTTATTGTCCCAAGGGGCGATTCTTGTGCAGCGACTGGTTTCCTTACCGCCTCATTAGAAATGCGTACTTCATTTGGTGATTTCATTGAAGTAATCACCTCCGAAGGAAGGATTACACCGTTTCTATGCGGTCCTTTCAGATTTGAAGGATGGTTATTCAATAAGGGACAGGAGCAAGTTAATGGATGTGTTTCAACCGCCTGTATTATTAACTTTGTGTTTCCTTCAGGTGGTTTGATGGGTCCCGTCAGAATGATCTCCTCTGGCCATGAGCTCACCACTGACTACGATGAGAAGACCCTGCATGAGCTGGGCTTCAAAGACATGCAGGTAACTACTTACACACACTTTGCGCTCTGCTCTTAGGTTTACGCACACCAGAGCCGGGATTGAAGCCGACCGTGGGTTATTAGGCATTGCTGCTTTTTGAAGGCCATTTCAGATTGAGGCAACATGTCTATGTGAATGAGATCTCTGCGAACGCGGTAACGTTGCCTTTAAAAGCCACAGTGCCTATAACCAGCGATTGGCCCCCATCTATTGCACTCATGTCCCTCCCTCCCTCCCTCCCTCCTTTGCAGATGGTGTTTGTCTCCCTGGGCGCCCCGCGGCGGGAGCGTAAGGGTGAGGGGGTGCAGCTCCCGGCCTCTTGTCTCCCCCCGCCCCAGAAGGAGCACATCCCCATGCTACTGCTGCTCCAAGAGCCCCACCTCACCACCCTGTTTGACCTGCTGGAGATGCTGGCCTGCTTCAAACCCCCCAGTGCCCTGGGAGACAGCCCCGAGGTGGGTCATCAAGTGTGTGTGTTTGTGACAAGGGGTGTGTGTGTATTTATGAGACTGAGTGTGTGTGTGTTGGGGGGAAGACCTGCTGGAGATGCTGGCCTGCTTCAGTGCCCAGGGAGACAGCCCTGAGGTAGGTTGTGTGTGGTAGGGGCGTGGGTTAGGGCTGTGTGAGATGCAGGCCTGCTTTAAGCCCCCCAGCTCCCTGGGAGAGGGGGCCCTGGACAGTCCCATGGTGTGTGTGGGGGGGCGCAACAAAGTGGGGTTGGCAGGACGCGGTGTGTGTGTGACAAAGTAGATATGGGGTGTTTGGGATGGGTTTCGTGGTGTAATCTTTAACATTTTTCATCATTAATATAGCTAAGTAAATAAGGAAGCAACTCATCAGAGCATTTTGAAAAAGCAGCTTGAAAATGGCTACGTAGAAACCAGACTTGAAATACTCTCCATCCCATTAAATGTCAAATAGACTTTGAACAAAAAGCCCTTCCAGAATATAAATTAGACCCTTCATTCCAGCTGCCTCACCCATAATGCATCACTACTGTCCACTTCTCTTCTGACAGTCGTTTGATAGTCCAGTAAAACGTACTGCAGGGGCTGTGTCCCAAATGGCACCCTATTCCCTATATAGTGCACTACTTTAGACCAGGGCTCATATGTTCTGGTCAATAGTAGTGCACTCTATAGAGAATAGGGTGCCATTTGGGACGCAGCCCCTGGTGTGTTATATATAGGATTTAAGGTTCTCATCTGTCAAGGCGCCTCGTTTTGAAATGCAAAAGTCATCTGGCGGTCAGCCCTTTTTATAGTCTCTCTCTTCACAGGAAGTCAGAGTCCTGTGTGCTGTTTTGTACCTCTCTCTCTCTCTCTCTCTCTCTCTCTCTCTCTCTCTCTCTCTCTCTCTCTCTCTCTCTCTCTCTCTCTCTCTCTCTCTCTCTCTCTCTCTCTCTGTCTCTCTCTGTCTCTCTCTGTCTCTCTCTGTCTCTCTCTGTCTCTCTCTGTCTCTCTCTGTCTCTCTCTGTCTCTCTCTGTCTCTCTCTCTCTCTCTCTCTCTCTCTCTCTCTCTCTCTCTCTCTCACCGTCTCCTTCTCTCTCTCACCGTCTCCTTCTCTCCCTCTCCGCCCTCTTCACTTTCTCACATCTAACACTCATCTGATCTGACCAGAACGTTAAAACAATTACTTGAATCAAAATGAGGTATTGACTGAGTGTGTGCCTGCCTTCGGCTGTGTTTATATGACTGCTCCAGGGCTGCTGCTCTGTGGCTGTGTAGTGTGTGGTCTATGGGTTCATTCACTGTGACAGCAGACAATAATTAATTTCTATTAAAGTCTCTAAATAAAGATGTATTTTATTCCTACTCTCTAGAACCTACGGTGTGAGGAGCTGCACCTCCATGCTGAGAACCTGTCGAGACGTGTCTGGGAGCTGCTTATGTTGCTTCCCACCTGTCCCAACATGCTGCTGGTCTTCCAGAACATCGCCGACGACACGGTATGTCCCCTACACACGGTCACCCTCCCCTACACACGGTATGTCCCCTACACACGGTCACCCTCCCCTACACACGGTCTCCCTCCCCTACACGCTGTCTCACTGGGCTATTTACACACTCCCCCTATACACGGTCAAACACCAATATATACACTGACACTCTTCCCTGATACTGTATTGCTCATCCCTTCACATCCTGTTCATTAGTTTCTTCCAGTATTTATTAAAACGTTCCCATCACGTACACACCTGACGATTAGTTGAGTTATTCAATCAGGTGTGCTTGTTCTGACCCACTTTGCACACCAATCAAACACATGGACATAAATGACAATGTAAAGACATGCGTCCTGTCTCATTTTTTTTGTGTTCTGTCTGTCCGTAGGGAGGCGAGGGTCTCTGCTGGAAGGACCTGTTGAGGATCAAGAGCCCCCACAAGCTGCTGTACGCCCTGGAGATCATTGAGGCCCTGGGCAAGCCCAACCGACGCATCCACCGGGAGTCCACGGTACTACTGAGACTGCATATATATATACACACACTCACACACTTACTGTCACTCAAACACCTTTTTACTCATTCATGAATGCCCACATTCATACATGCATAGATGCACGCCCATTCTCTGCTCACTGATTTACACATATGAATGACTCCGGTGTTGTCTGTCTGTCTGTGTCCAGGGGAGCTACAGTGACCTGTACCCAGACTCTGACGACTCCAGCGAGGACCAGATAGAGAACAGTAAGAACTCCTGGAGCTGCAAGGTACGCCCCCTTAAAACGGACTAACTCCCACACTGTACACACTTGTACAAACCACTTATCAATCAAGTCCACTCCATTTCCTCTCTCTCTCTTTATAGTTTGTGTCATCTGGAGGACTTCAGCTGCTGTTGGAGATCTTCAACTCTGCCATTCTGGAGCCCAAGGACCAGGAGTCTTGGACAGTGGTGGGTGGATCAGGAACGTATAATAACACATGGAGGAAATGGAATAGATTGGGTTGCATAGAATTAACAAAGTACATTATATTTCAAATGAGTGGTAGTGATTCTGTATTTATTCCCACATTTAAAAGTAACTGGTTTTATGACGTGCCAAAGATTTCCAATTTGGACAATCATATAAAATAAATAAAACCATTTTCCAAACCTGTTTTTAAGCCAATGTTCTGTAGTTATTGTTGAGGGTTAACATGGGTCATATCTCCCTGGCTCCTCCAGTGGTTGTTGGACTGCCTGGCTTGCCTGCTTAAGCTCATCTGCCAGTTTGCGGTGGACCCGGCCGACCTGGACCTAGCCTACCACGACGTCTTCTCCTGGTCGGGCCTCACCGACAGCCAGCGCAAAAGGGCCTGGCCCGGCAAGTCCCGCAAGTCCGCCGGCGACCACGGCAAGGGCCTGCACATCCCCCGCCTCACAGAGGTACAGTGGTCTTCAGCTAAATGCTTTTAGCTTTATGCTAACCGCTGGGTGGGAAGTTGCCATCTTTAACTCTTCATGTGCTGCACATAGCCTTCCTTTTCCTCAGCTGTAGCACTTAAAAGAGAAATGATTTAAGCGATTTGTATTATTTTGTTTGACTCAACCATAAAATACAGGAACGTATAATAACCCCAGATTTAGAAACCTCCAACCACCAGTAATAATATACATATTTTTTTATAGTGTTTTTTTACTTGATTTAGTATTTCTGTAGTAAAGGCAACATTTCTGTAGAAAGTAGTAAAGAATGTCCTGCAATATCTTTTTCTCTCTTCTCTCCCTCTGAAGCAGTCTTCTCTCTTCTCTCCCTCTGAAGCAGTCTTCTCTTCCTCTCCCTCTGAAGCAGTCTTCTCTTCCTCTCCCTCTGAAGCAGTCTTCTCTCCCTCTGAAGCAGTCTTCTCTTCCTCTCCCTCTGAAGCAGTCTTCTCTTCCCCTCCCTCTGAAGCAGTCTTCTCTCCCTCTCCCTCTGAAGCAGTCTTCTCTTCCTCTCCCTCTCCCTCTGAAGCAGTCTTCTGTTCCTCTTCCTCTCCCTCTGAAGCAGTCTTCTATCCCTCTTTCTCTCCTCTCTCCCTCTGAAGCAGTCTTCTATTCCTCTCCTCTCTCCCTCTGAAGCAGTCTTCTATTCCTCTCCCCTCCCTCTGAAGCAGTCTTCCTCTCCCCACCCTCTGAAGCAGTCTTCTAGGCTATCAGTCTTCTATTCCTCTCCCCTCCCTCTGAAGCAGTCTTCTATTCCTCTCCCCTCCCTCTGAAGCAGTCTTCTATTCCTCTCCCCTCCCTCTGAAGCAGTCTTCTATTCCTCTCCCCTCCCTCTGAAGCAGTCTTCTATTGCCCCCGGCTGTTTTGTCTCTGTACTTCCCTCCCTGTGGTGTCTTGGCCTCTACACAAACTTCTAAACTATCCCCATGGTTATGTCTTTGTATCATTGAAACTTCATTAACCTTCCTTTTTGTTTCAGGTTTTCTTGGGCCTTGTCCAAGGCACCAACCTGATCCAGCGCTTGATCAACGTGGCCTACACCTACGACAACCTAGCACACAGGTGAGAGAACACAGAAGACAAGGCCTGTTTCAGTAGTCCCACTACGCACTAGCGTACTGTGTAGTACTTAACTACTTAGTATGTTTGGTATGTGGTCACACTCCATGCCAATAAAGGCTTTTGAATTTGAAGAAGGCTATCATATTAGGAATGTATTAGGCATTTATTGTATGTACATGAATATTGCTGTGTAAAATGTCTTTGTCCTAAAGATTTCCTTCAACCTATGTTTACTTCCTGTCTCACCTGCAGAGTTTTGAAGGCCCAATCGGATCACCGGTCCCGTCATGAAGGTGAGCTACATTTTACGTATGCCTAAATAATGTTAATCAACACGAGAAATGAAAAGCCACATAGATGTTTTTCACACATTTTGCATTGAAAGTGAATCTGTCATAGCCTCCTATCCATTCTGTATGTGCTTAAGCACATTGTTCTTGGTCATTTCACGTCTAATGTGTTATTCCTATGTTCCAGTGACCCACTACTCCATGTGGCTGCTGGTGAGCTGGGCCCACTGCTGCTCTACGGTCAAGTCCAGTCTGGCTGACAGCGACCACCTCCACGACTGGCTCAAGAAGCTCACCTTGCTGGTGCCGGAGGTGAGATCTGGGGGAATGATGAACTGCTATCTAGTAACATCATGGGGCACTGACCCCTGGAAATGAACTGCTATCTAGTAACATCATGGGGCACTGACCCCTGGAAATGAACTGCTATCTAGTAACATCATGGGGCACTGACCCCTGGAAATGAACTGCTATCTAGTAACATCATGGGGCACTGACCCCTGGAAATGAACTGCTATCTAGTAACATCATGGGGCACTGACCCCTGGAAATGAACTGCTATCTAGTAACATCATGGGGCACTGACCCCCTGGAAATGAACTGCTATCTAGTAACATCATGGGGCACTGACCCCCTGGAAATGATTAACAACTGCTATCTAGTATAGTCTTCATCTTGTTTTTTTCCATCTACATAAAACATGGCTTCAGTTTGTTTCAGTGTAACATTTGTGGGTATTTCCATCCAAACTATTCTGGGAAGAATCTAGCTGTACCGTGATTTGTTGGTTTGTTTCCTGTCCTGGTTTGATGCCACTGAAATACTCATTATTCTGTGACCCAATTGATTAGTGTGACCTTGGTAACAACATCAAACAGAGGATTGTATTGTGTTAACGTGAGTGTCTCTTGTCCTTTTTTAGACGGCGGTGCGCCACGAGGCGTGTAACGGCCTGTACAAGCTGTCCCTATCGGGTCTGGAGGGAGGAGAGTCCATCAACAGGTCCTTCCTGCTGCTGGCCGCCTCCACGCTGCTCAAGTTCCTCCCTGACGCACAGGCCCTCAAACCACTGCGGGTGGGTACGACACACTTACACACTTGCGCGTGTAGACAGATGCGTACACACACACACATACATAGACACACACTAGCACCATTTTGTTGTACTGTATGCTGACAAAAACAAATGTGTTCAGTGTGGCTTATTCAATTCCTAGGTCACGTGAAGTTACACATACCTAATTAAAGTGAAAGTGCTCTGTAGCTGATGTGTTTTGTGTTCAGGTGGAGGACTATGAAGAGGAGCCCGTGCTGAGGACCGGCTGCAAAGAGTACTTCTGGCTGCTGTGCAAGCTCGTCGACAACATCCACGTGAAAGACGCCAGCCAGACCACCCTGTTGGACCTGGATGCTTTAGCCAGACACCTGGCCGACTGCATACGGAGGTGAGTCCAAGATGAAGGTCCGCGCCTGGAATGGTACCCTATTGCCTATTTAGTGCAATACCTTTGGACCACGGGCCTGGGTCAAAAGTATTAATATACGAACTGGGGTGCCGTTTTCACACACAACCCAGGTCTCTCTTGAAATAGATATTTTATGGATTGCATTGTCCACGTTCTTGCTGGAGTATGAAGACCAGCTCAGTTCAAATATGTAAGACGAGGCCGTTTTAAACCAGTTCTACGATGAAGTTTGCTAGATCAAACATTGACCTGTCTCCCGCTCCCCAGCCGTGAGATCCTGGACCAGCAGGACGGCGCAATCGAGGACGACGGCCTCACGGGCCTGCTGCGCCTCGCCACCAGCGTCCTCAAACACAAGCCCGCCTTCAAGTTCTCCCGCGAGGGCCAGGAGTTCCTGCGCGACATCCACAACCTGCTCTTCCTCCTCCCCAGCCTGGCCGACCGCGCCCAGCCCAAGTGCAAGTCGCACGCAGCCCGCGCCGCCGCCTACGACCTCCTGGTGGAGACGGTGAAGGGCTCGGTGGAGAACTACAGGCTGCTTCACAACTGGGTCATGTCCCAGCACATGCAGAGTGAGAAGAACTGTTGAAAATGCATCTAGGGATATTTGTCAATGAAAGTAATGCATTGGTGGGAGGGCCCAAGGCAATACGATGGGTATTGAATTGACGTTTTGCTGGCTGACAGAAACTGAAAATAGTTTTTGCACTTAGCTGTTGTTTTTCGGGGGTGGGGGAGTAGGAATACTATACGCTGGTTTTAAACAAACATCCAAATGGCATCCCATGGAAGTCCGGCCCTCCAGTTGGTAATGTCTGCTCCATGGATTTCCATGACCAAGTCAAATGAGCGGAGCAAGTTCGAGGTCACATTTTATGAAAATTCTATGATTAGTATCCGATGTACATGTTTAAAGGTCATCAAACAGTCTTAGATCCAGTCTATTCTATTAGGCTCCTCAACGTTTGTGTTAATGTTATTTAAGTTGTCATTTCTACCTCTCCCCAGCCTCTCACGCCCCGTACAAGTGGGACTACTGGCCCCACGATGACGTGCGTGCCGAGTGTCGCTTTGTGGGCCTCACTAACCTGGGGGCCACCTGCTACCTGGCCTCCACTATCCAACAGCTCTACATGATCCCTGAGGCACGCCAGGCCGTCTTCACTGCCAAGGTCAGTCCTCTAAAAACGTTGTCCTCTTTCTCTCGCTTTCTTCTCTCTTGCTCTTGCTTTTCTTATGCCTCTCTTTCTTTCATGTCTTTTTTTCTCTCTCTCTCTCTCTCTCTCTATCTCTATCTCTCTCTATTAGTGATTGTATTGGATGATATTACAATGGTTCCTTTTTCACAGTGCTGTAGGTTGTATGGGCCTATTTCACCTCATCCACCGCTAGTATATAACACTCATCTGGATGATACGCAGCGGCCATTTTGCACTAGAATGCTTTCATATTGAACTTGTGAATGCTGTTTATTAATGAATTGTCTTTTTAAAATGTCCAGTATGCAGAGGAGATCAAGCACAAGACCACCTTACTGGAGCTCCAGAAGATGTTCACCTATCTCATGGTAAGCAGCCGGCCTCTTATTCAGCCCTCTGTCACACCGCTCTCATCTAGCCCCTCAGTCCATTGACAAGAACAGACTGGAGCAGTCACCATGGAAACCCTGCTACTTCATTTTTGCTCCACTCCTCTTTCTTCCGTTTACTCGTTCTCCTCCTCTCTCCGTCCCTCGTCCCAGGAGAGCGAGAGGAAGGCGTACAACCCGCGTCCGTTCTGTAAGACCTACACCATGGACAAGCAGCCCCTGAACACGGGCGAGCAGAAGGACATGACCGAGTTCTTCACCGACCTCATCACCAAGATAGAGGAGATGTCCCAGGACCTGAAAAACACTGTAAAGACGCTCTTTGGAGGGGTCATCACCAACAATGTGGTCTCGCTGGTAAGATTCACTATACTCTTTTTAAATGTTGACCTGCGTGTGTATTGTACTCGTGTTGGTGTGCAAAGCCATTCTCAACTAATTTTGTCTGTCCAACAGGACTGTGACCATGTGAGTCAGACAGCCGAAGAGTTCTACACAGTCAGGTGCCAGGTGGCCGACATGAAGAACATCTACGTAAGTACAGCATCGCCGTCAACATTGTTTAGAAGTGCTACCAAGTGTTCTAGACTGGGGTTTACCTTCCATGTCTCAGATCTCATAACACTGTAGTATCACACTGCTGCTTTCTATTCAGGTTGGAACTCCTACTCTTTTCCTCAACTCCTGTGTCATACTCTGTTAGTCTGGTGTCTTTTCTGTGCTCCTGGTTCTAGTGGGCGTACAGTACTGTGTGCTCCTGGTTCTAGTGGGCGTACAGTACTGTGTGCTCCTGGTTCTAGTGGGCGTACAGTACTGTGTGCTCCTGGTTCTAGTGGGCGTACAGTACTGTGTGCTCCTGGTTCTAGTGGGCGTACAGTACTGTGTGCTCCTGGTTCTAGTGGGCGTACAGTACTGTGTGCTCCTGGTTCTAGTGGGCGTACTGTGCTGCTTGGCATGTTGGTAGAGACTGAGTGTGTTTCCTCAGGAATCTCTGGACGAGGTGACCATCAAGGACACTCTGGAGGGTGACAACATGTACACCTGCTCCCAGTGTGGCAAGAAAGTACGCGCCGAGAAGAGGTGAGTCGACGCAAACCTCCTGAAGAGGACACTGCTGGTCGGAATGCGCTGTCTACTTTTTCTACTGAAAATAAGCCAACCATAATACATTGGCAGTCATGGTTGTATACTATAACTTTTTGGAATGGTTGGCTGGTTTTCCACCAGTTGAAGATGGTTTACCATTTAAAAAAATACCTGTAATTGACATCTCTAGTTTCACTCTTTTAAAAGACCTGTGCTTATATCAATCTCCTTTCCGTTTCTCGATCCTTCTCCCTTCCAGGGCGTGCTTCAAGAAGCTGCCTCGCATCTTAAGCTTCAACACCATGCGCTACACCTTCAACATGGTCACCATGATGAAGGAGAAGGTCAACACGCACTTCTCTTTCCCCCTGCGACTCGACATGACCCCCTACACCGAGGACTTGCTCATGGCCAAGGGTGACAGGAAAGAGGGTACGCATCACTTCCTGTTCCGACAGACCCCCAACCACTTGATTGGTTCTCATAGGCCCTGGTCTAAATTCACTTGTAGCACTCAGCTGTCTAGTCAGTGTATTTGAAATCTGATTGAATAGCAATATCCTAGTCTGTAGAAAAATGTGCTGGATAGAAAAACGAGTATATGAAAATAAAGTAATGTCTGCAACTCTGTAAAGCTCCCCAGTGATTTATTGGCGATTTATAAAAAGTTTAGATGTTCTTGGTATCTTCGTCGGGTCCAACTAGCCTATCAGAGGGCGAGCTAGGTGGAACATGCGTCCTATTGTAGCCATCACACCAATAATATAAGGAATTGGTCGCCTCATTGATGACCCACAATGCCCTACTACAGGTTTCCGGGAGGAGGGCGAGGCTAAGGTGGCGGAGAGCTACGAGTACGACCTCATCGGCGTCACGGTGCACACGGGCACGGCGGACGGCGGCCATTACTACAGTTTCATCCGAGACATCGTCAACCCGCACGCCTACAAGAATAACAAGTGGTGAGGAAGAGCTCTGGCTCTACAATAGAAATCAGCTCAGGGAATTAAACAATTATCTCTTGTGTTATGGCCTTACGATACAATATACTTTATTTGTCCGTTTACATGGAAATTCATGGCACGCGATTGATTGATTTCACGCCACTGTGCTACTTCCGGGTGCTTTTGAATTTTAAGGAATACAACCGACTGTCATTAACTTAATTCGCTTGCGTTTCTCAGGTACCTGTTCAACGACGCCGAGGTGAAGCCCTTTGACTCGGCCCAGCTAGCCTCCGAGTGTTTCGGTGGAGAGATGACGGTAAATCTTTAAAACAAAGACAAAGTTCCAATCTTTTACTGTAAAGTAATACTTTTCAATATTGAAATGTTTCATCTCGCCAACATATTTCTCTTTTAGACAAAAACGTACGACTCTGTCACCGACAAGTTCATGGACTTCTCCTTTGAGAAGGTCAGTTTCCTTGTAAATAATTTTCTAATGTTATATTTAGTTGATGGGTTTTAAAGTTGACAGTGTGTCCAATGTTGCTCCCTCCAGACCCATAGTGCTTACATGCTCTTCTACAAGAGAGTGGAGCTAGAGGAGGAGAATGGCAAGGACTTCAACTTCGACGTTTCTCCAGATCTTCTCGAGGTACCTGGCTGGTTCCAATCTCAGAGCACTGTCCTTTCTCACGTTGTCTTTATTCTCTCAGAACGTTGAAATAATTATTCTGACGTCTTATTTTCTCGTCTCAGTGGATTTGGCAAGACAACATGCAGTTTCTCCAGGACAAGAACATTTTCGAGCACACGTACTTTGGGTCAGTGACACATTTTTGTGCTAGCCGTCATGACGCCACCTTTTCTTAAGCTAGATTTCACATATTATTGAGAATCTTATGTTAACTGTACTTTGCTTGTGCGCCCAAGACTTTGATCCTGAAATGTATAACTAAATGAATATGGTATGGATCTATTAACATAGTGTAAGGTATGCAGGATGTAGTGTTGCCTTGGTGGATAAACTGGTCTGAGATCAGTTGTGACTCTCTATACTCCTACCTACAGGTTCATGTGGCAGCTTTGTAGCATCATCCCCAGCACTTTACCAGACCCCAAAGCCATCTCCCTCATGACTGCCAAGGTACGAACTTAATTAGAAAATCCTTTTCACTGATTTTTTTATTTTTATGGCTTTACCTTTCCAATATACTTTCCACTCTTCACGCCTCTCCTCCTTGATTACAGCTTAGCACGTCATTTGTCCTGGAGACGTTCATTCACTCCAAGGAAAAGGTGAGTTTTCAGTCTGGTTCTTTTTTCAGTGACGATTTTTAGCCCTCTGTTTTACATTGTGGAAGATGGCCCTTAACTTTATAGCAAGGGTTTGTCTTAATTTGGTCTGTGTTTTCAGCCCACCATGCTGCAGTGGATCGAGCTACTGACCAAACAATTCAACAACAGCCAGGCGGCCTGCGAGGTAAATTGACTGTTTGTTGGAGCTCAAGTCAGGGACCATATTGTGCTGAATGGTTTTCAGTCATTAGCAGGGTAATTGCTAACTTCCTGTTTATGTCGTCATGGTCTTTCAGTGGTTTTTGGACCGCATGGCTGATGACAACTGGTGGCCAATGCAGATCCTCATCAAATGCCCCAATCAGATTGTTCGACAGGTGAGAGCACCAATCAGATTGTTCGACAGGTGAGAGCACCAATCAGATCGTTCGGCAGTCACTCTCACTCACACTCTCTGCCCTGTTGTGCCCCATCAGATGTTCCAGAGGCTGTGTATCCACGTCATCCAGAGGCTACGGCCAGTCCACGCCCACCTCTACCTACAACCTGGCATGGAGGACGGGTAGGAATGATCGCACATCTACCAATCAATCATCTACCAATCGAAACTAAGAAACATGTTAATTTGTAAGCTTTATAACGTAAACAATTAATTGCAAACACATACATTTTTTTTTTTGATAGCGTGGCTCTTGAGATGTTTTGTTGCCACTAGAGGTTTTGCAGCGTGACGTAACAGTGTCGTGTCTGTGTCATTAGATGGCTGAGAGAAAGGTGCCACATGTCACCTAGTTGCCCTAGCACTCGGACCACTTGGAGAGTTTTATGGCACAACATTGAGGAAAATGGTCACTAACCAAAGAAGTTTTGATTTATAATGTTCTGGAAAAACTCAGTGAAAACTCCTCCATATCGCTTGGGTTATGTTCATTAGGGTACTCAACAGAGAACGTTTCAAAATGCTTTGCAACAGAAAACGAAAATGCGTTTGTCGTTGAACAAGTCTAGGTAGTTCCTTTTCTGTTTCAGTCCATTTTCATTTGTTTGGTACCTAATGAACATGACCCTGACAAGTTGTCTGATGTCACTTCCTCTTGCCGTGTGCGTCCTCCAGGTCTGACGACATGGACGGGCCGGTGGAGGACATCGGCAGCCGCTCGTGTGTGACGCGCTTCGTCAAGACGCTGCTGTCCATCATGGAGCACGGCGTCAAGCCCCACAGCAAGCACCTGACCGAGTACTTCGCCTTCCTCTACGAGTTTGCCAAGATGGGAGAGGAGGAGGTGGGTTGTTGATAACCGTAGTCATTTTATAGGAATTGACTCTTTAATCCAAAAGGACTTATTTTTACACACTTATTCGCTCTACTGTACGTTTGGTTCCCCAATGGTACCCTATTACTGACATAGTGTACCACCTTTGACCAGAGCCTGCTCTGGGAGTGCATACATTCTCAGTATGTTTTCTGCGATTGCTGCAGGGCTTGAAACCCATGACCTTGGCATTACCTCACCAGGATACGTGGCTAGAAGGGTTTTGGAGAACAAGGTTTTTGCTAACAGTCTGTTTTTTTCCTCTTTTCTCGTACCTCCAGAGTCAGTTCCTTCTGTCCTTACAAGCCATTTCCATCATGGTGCACTTCTACATGGGCACCAAGGGGCCTGAGAACGTAAGTATACACACGTGTGTGTGTGTGTGTTTCTGTGATTGTGTGTGTCTAATGACCTGGTCCCCCTAGCCCCAGGTGGAGGTGCTGTCTGAGGAGGAAGGAGAAGAGGATGAGGAGGAGGAGGACATCTTGTCCCTGGCGGAGGAGAAGTACAGGCCGGCCGCCTTGGAGAAGATGATAGCCCTCATCGCCCTGCTGGTGGAACAGTCCCGCTCTGAGAGGTAGGTAGGGCACTGCCACGGCCAGAGAATAGCACCCCTTAGGACACAGGAAGCAGTATATGGCACAGGGATTTTACCCACGACTAGCTAAGTTAGAGTAGTCAATGTTACTGGACGATTTGAGAATCACCCAGAACTAGACAAACTTGTTGTGACTTGACAATTTGCTGTTGTACATTTGCTGGGTCACAGGAACTGTTCACAGCTTTGGCTCTGCACAACATAGTGTTGGTAGTACTGCCTAAAAGTGAGCTATAAATACTACCACATATATAGCACCCTGTTTCTATTAGCTGTTGTCAGTTTTCAAGTCCTACCCCACCTTCATATGATTAATTTCTCCTCTCTCTCTCTCTTTCTCTCTCTCCAGACACCTGACTCTGTCCCAGAGTGACATGGCAGCCCTGACCGGAGGGAAAGGTTTCCCCTTCCTCTTCCAGCACATCCGAGACGGCATCAACATCAGGCAGACCTGCAACCTCATCTTCAGCCTGTGTCGCTACAACAACCGCCTGGCCGAGCACGTACGTTTAACACACACAAACCAATCCACAAACCCGTCGCCGCTCCGCTGTTAACGGCAGACCCTGACCCGTGAACCCACTTTCCGAGGGGATTTGCAAAAAACACATTTCTGTCATGAGAATTTCTATCCCAATGTTCTGAATGAACTTTTTAACTCTATCTGTATCCTGAAGGTTGTAAATTCTTCAGTTTGCTTAAATAATACAGAGAGAGATCCAGCTTTGCAAAATGGTCAGTCTTTATTCATAGAGAGCTGCCGAAAGGAAAACACAAAACACTTTTATACCATCCCTTCACAGTCAAGCCCCCACCCTGTTTTATGGCCTGCAAGTTCTCAGGATCTGACTTCAAAAACACTGTCCTGTTATCTCAGGTCACTCCCCTCCAAGGCATCCCTCAGTGGCTAATGTTTACACCTCAGGGACTAGACCCCCACTCTGATAGATGAGGGTGGTAAACTTTTATGGCTAATCTCCTGCTAGCCTAAGAACTACATCCTAACTCATTTACCAAATGGTAACATTCTAACCATTGTCTATGTCATTTCTAATACATCTTACACATTACACAGTTTCAGGGTGAAACATCTTAGTCATTAACATTAAACATACAAATTCCTTTATCAATTTCCAATTCGTATTAATACACACTTTTACATGTTTGAAATAAGACCACTATAAGCGCCCACCAAATGATTACGGTATATTTCTAATCTTATTTCCCCCTGTGTTCTATTCCAGATTGTATCCATGCTCTTCACCTCTATAGCTAAACTGACGCCTGAGGTAAGCACTGATGTGAGAACCTTTTAATACTTCATGCTCGCAATTTATTATCAACATTTTTTTAAATTAAGTTTGTACAAATGTTAATTTATCCCTCTAATTTTCTCGACTTCTTTCTCTCCATCGCCAACTCTCTCTCTCTCCTTTAGGCGGCGAACCCTTTCTTCAAGCTGCTCACCATGCTGATGGAGCTGTCAGGTGGTCCTCCGGGCATGCCTTCCTTCGCCTCGTACATTCTACAGAGGATCTGGGAGGTACGGTCGCGCACGCAGACACAAAATGAAATCAAATGTTATTTTTTACACGTGCTTCGTAAACAGGAAGTGTAGACTAACGGTGATACAAATTCTAATACGAGGAGTGATTAACGCTAACTTTCTATAAGGGGTACCAGTGCCACATCGACGTGCAGGGGTATGAGGTGATTGAGGTAGGGGTAAAGTGACTAGTCAACAGGATAGATAATAAATAAACAGTAGCAGCAGCGTATGTAGTGAGTCAAAAGGGTCAATGCCGTTAGCTATTTGGTTAACTATTTAGCGGTCTAATGGCTTGGGGTGTAGAAGCTGTTCAGGGTCCTGTTGCTTTGAGACTTGGTGCGTCGGTACCGCTTGCCGTACGGTAGCAGAGAGAACTGTCTATGACTTGGGTGGCTGGAGTCTTTGGAAACCGCCTGGGTGGCAGGGCGCTTGGCCCCAGCGATGCACTGGGCCGGACGCTCTGCCCTCTGTAGCACCTTGCGGTCGAATGTCAAGCAGTTTGAGCTTGGAGGGCACATCGTCACGTAGGTTCATCTGATTCATTGTTCATTATCAAGTTACTTCAATAAAAAATATAAAGGTATCCATGTATTTGTCCTTTATCCACTTTATTTCAGTTGATCTTGATGTCATTTCCTCTTCAGAATCGTATCTTTTGGTTGTGTGTTCTGTCCCAGGTGATCGAGTACAACCCTAGCCAGTGTCTGGACTGGTTGGCGGTGCAGACCCCCAGGAACAAGCTGGCTCACAGCTGGGTTCTGCAGAACATGGAGAACTGGGTGGAGCGCTTCCTACTGGCCCACAACTACCCCCGTGTCCGCACCTGTAAGAACACTTCCCTCTGTCTCTCTCGCTGTTTCCTTCTGGACCTTCTTACTAACTCTGGGATTCGATCCAGCAACCTTCCGGTTACGGGCCCAACGCTCTTAACCACGAAGGCTACCTGCCGCCCCTGTCTATGGAGATAGCATGGCTGTGTGCTCGATTTTATATATCTGTCTGCAACGGGTGTGGCTGAAATAGCCAAATCCACTAATTTGAAGGGGTGTCCACATACTTTTGTGTGTTTATATAGTGACGGTTACAAAAGTTCCCCATAAAGCAATCCCCTAAAACAGGTTACGAAAGTGCCCTTTCATCTTGTTTTATTTGTTTCTCTCTCTCTTCCGTCTCCACCTCTCACAGAGAACCAGCAGAGCGCTAGGTACCACTGCTCTCCTCTGCACTCATCCCCATCAGTCTCTTCAAACTAACAAAAGAACGATTGTGTGTAGTTAACCTGGAGATATCAAAAGGACAGACATTTGGGCCGAACTCTGCCCTAGCGCTGACTTCTCTCTCTCTCTCTCTCTCTCTCTTCCTCTCTCTAGCGGCCGCCTACCTCCTGGTCTCCCTCATTCCCAGCAACTCGTTCCGCCAGATGTTCCGCTCCACGCGTTCCCTCCACATCCCCACGCGGGACCTTCCCCTGTCCCCCGACACCACCGTGGTGCTCCACCAGGTACGCTTAACACACTGCAATCTATGCTCCCTATGTTTTATTAGTGTTAGGTTCTACTCAAGGTACAGACGGACACTGAGGGAAAAGCTCAAACTGGATTTATTCACCCACCTAGATGCTTCAGCTAAATGGCATAACATGCAAACATGGCCGTCCTGCTCATTAAGCCTCTTCCTATGGCGGCAGATCGATTGAGGTCAATCAATCAAACAACAACGCACAAAACCTCTCATAATTCTGCCCAAAAACACTGACCATTTCAAAGGCAGTGGAGTGCCCACTTTGTCAAAGACAGGGGCGTAAAATATTTAGAGAGGGAGGGAGGGATGCATCGCTGCGGCACTCCACCAACGTTCTGTCACAAAGAGAATATAGCGCAAATCGTGTGGCAGGTATAGCATGTGGTAGAACGAGTATGTGACCTTTTCTGTTTCCTACAGGCTGGAGATATAATGGATGACAATGTAATGAGATGGACACCGCTAACATCATGCAGTTTCTCAGATCAAATGGTGCCTGACATGTTAACAAACAACATGTCCTAAAAACAGGACCGGTCAAAGTAAAATGGACAGTATTGAATCTACAATCACGACTGTTGTCTAGGGGTTTCATCTACATTTTTGACAAGGGTGATCGTAACGAAAAAATAAAGTACTTCTGCATTTCCTTATGTGTAAACACATTGTGAATAGGCTCAAGATAACTCCTGATAAAGTTGGGTCCCTGATATTCAGAGCTTAAACAGCCAAATTGATTAGTCACAGGAATCAGGACTAATAAAGCCAATGCAACGGCCTGTTTTGCAAATGGTGGGCCTACCACGTGGATGGGCATTCATAAAATTCTATTGCTGGCTGACATGGTAGGCTACACCCCAGTAAGCATGAGCTGACGTCTTTTTTTGTTGTTGGTGTTTTACAAACTAGGCGTTTATTTTCTCGCCTCTTGCATGCAAGTCACACAAGCATATATTTATACCCCGACTAGGCGGAGTTCCCCCTCCTTGTATGTCTAAGATGAACAATCAGTCTCTGTTGCTGTGCAGAAACTAGTGTCCTTGGGGTGGGTCCACTCTTGTCCTCACATTGATGTTGAGTTCCACCACCACCTCTCCTTGCCCTAGTTCCACAGAAACTAACTTGACTTAACAGGAACCTGACTGTTGCTCTGTCATCTACTTCCTTAGAATCTTAATATACAGTACTAACAGTGTCTGGCCTCTTAATATACACCACTAACAGTGGCTGGCCTCTTAATATACACCATTAACAGTGTCTGGCCTCTTAATATACACCACTAACAGTGTCTGGCCTTATATTAAAATGGGCTCAAGTCAAAAGGTTTCCATCATTGGTTACAACGTTTCGACCAATCAGGTCTTTGCACTAATATCCATTTGCTGGTATTTCCAGATACCCAGCACCTGCTCAGACTTTGGCTGATATCTTCTAGTTCGAAGACTTCAAGTACTGATATTTTATTGAAACTGGGAGAAGTGGATTTAATTTACAACCCATCAAGGAGACTAACTATCTTTTCAATAAATTGTACTATGTATGTACAATCATTAGATTGAAGTGAACGTGTTTCATAGCAACTGTTTTCAATTTGATTATCTAATATCTAAACTTTCCCTATGCTCCTATACCAGGTGTACAACCTGCTTCTGGGCCTGCTGGGCCGGGCCAAGCTCTACGTGGACGCGGCGGTGCATGGGACCACCAAGCTGGTGCAGTACTTCAGCTTCATGACCTACTGCCTCATCTCCAAGACGGAGAAGCTCATGTTCTCCGGTTACTTCATGGACCTGTGGAACCTCTTCCAAGTGAGGGGATGGGGGTTGGGAGGGTGTTGAAAGGGCTTTGTCAGCTTTGGGAAGAGTTGAGTGGGCTGAATGAGACTGCTATTAGATTTACATATTATTCATTAGAAGTATCTTTGCGCGTTCACTACGCTAGAATGTCTAAATACAGGCATTTAGTCAATCTCAAAGAAGTCGTTTAGATTAGTTTGGTTCGTTTTTCTCTTGCTCTGTGGTGTTCACCTAAACACTCCTTATTGAAGAACAATGCTAGGTATTAGTAATTGAGTTGCAGTAAGAACACTTCTCTGATCTTTTTCCGTTTCCCCGTCTCTCAGCCCAAGCTGTCTGAACCAGCCATCGCCACTAACCACAACAAGCAGGCTCTGCTCTCCTTCTGGTACAACGTGTGTGTGGAGTGTCCCGAGAACGTCCGGCTGGTCGTCCAGAACCCCGTGGTCACTAAGAACATCGCCTTCAACTACATCCTGGCCGACCATGACGACCAGGAGGTAGAAATATAAATATAGCTACGAAGCGCCCTAATAATGTTTAAAAATAACAACAAAATAAATAAAGCTGTGAGAAGAGGCAACAAGGTCCTAGTAATAGAAACGGTACCACTTGGTCAACCGTTGGGAAGCATGGCACTAAAATGGCCCAAGGCAATACCTACCTTAAGCATGTTTACCAAGTTGGATGATTCTACCTCAAATAGGTGATGAGTTATGTAGTGCATGTTTGCCACAACGGTACTCCGATGCCTAAGACTACTGGCCTTTCCAACTTCATCTTTACCAAATTCCCTGCCGCTATGTTCACTAGTTTACAACCTTCAGTGCAAAGAAGCACCTTCCACTAGCGTGGAGTGTCAATCTCTTAAACCCAACTTTTTCTTAGCTATTTATCCAGGAACAAGTTGTAAATGTTACTGACAAAAACACAACCTTCGAAGAAGAAAGGTAGGCCAGTGGCTAGAGGAGAGTCTGAAAGCCTGCGTGAAATGATTTCCCAACAGGTGGTGCTCTTCAACCGGGGCATGCTGCCGGCGTACTACGGCATCCTGAGGATGTGCTGCGAGCAGTCGCCCGCCTTCACCCGCCAGCTGGCTTCGCACCAGAACATCCAGTGGGCCTTCAAGAACCTGACCCCGCACGCCAGCCAGTACCCAGGGGTGGGTGGTCCGACTGTCTGGCTGACTGACTGACCGTCTGTCCCTTTGTGTGTAATGGGAAGGTTCCCTGATTGACCGGGTGCTGGTGTGTGTCTGTCCGTGTGACTGTCCGTATATCTCGTTCTCTCTTACTGCCTCCCAGGCGACTATCTACCCCTCTGTTATAGTGCCGATGTCTGTGACCTCTCAGGTGACACTCTCGTGCCGTGTCCAGAAACATCCCCTAGCCACTTCATGAAACGATCAGATGGATAATAGTGGGGAGTCGTGGCAAGGCCTGGCTGAGATGGATGGGGTTCTCTGACTCCTGCGTGATGTTGATTTGCGTTTGTCTGCTTGCGTCTCTGACCACCGTCTGGCGTGTGCGTGTCCCTGCAGGCGGTGGAGGAGCTCTTCAACCTGATGCAGCTGTTTGTAACCCAGCCGTCGGACATGAGGGAGGAGGAACTGGAGAACATTAAGCAGTTTAAGAAGACCACCATCAGCTGCTACCTCCGCTGCCTGGACGGGCGCTCCTGCTGGACCACACTCATCAGGTAACACGGGGGTTTAGAGGGCACTGTCTTACTTTTGAAATGAAATGCATGTGAAATATAGTGTTATGTCCCGCGATATAATGTAACTGAGTTTTGTGTCGTCCTTCCCAGTGCCTTCCGTGTGTTATTGGAGAACGACGAGGACAGACTACTGGTGGTCTTCAACAGAGGACTCATTCTGATGACCGAGGTATGAGACATTCTGCACACATTTAATAATGATGCTTACTAGGCTTATATTGAAGAAAAAAAATAATACACTGCATTATTTCACTGGCTCGTATGTTATTATAATTTTGAGTTTGCTTTAGGTAAGTGGGGGTTGGCGGGTAGACTCGTGTTGCCACATTTCCAAGTCTCGTTTGTCACTCGTCTAGCGGAAATCAAGGTTTGGTTGGGGTTAACGGGTTCTAAATGTAAATATTATTTTAATGTAGTTTATTCTGTGTCCAATACATTGAATGTTTTTAAAAAGGTTCTCAGTCTTAAGGGTGTCCATAGAGGTTTATCATGACATCAGCTGTTACATAAACCGTTGCCTGTCATTTGACGTGCCCCTCCCTCCCTCCCTCCCTCTCTCTCTCTATCCTCCAGTTGTTCAACAACCTGCACATGATGCTGGTAGTTTGTGATGAAGTGTCTTCATTGTGAACTGTGTCCAGTAAAATAATATTTTACTGTAAAATGTAGGAAAGTTAAGTGTCAATGCAGGTTTCATTTCTTAGGCCAAGGGTTCTAACATAAACCGTTGCCTGTCATTTGACGTGTCTCTCTCTCTCTCTCTCTCTCTGTCTCTGTCTCTGTCTCTGTCTCTCTCTCTCTCTCTCTCTCTCTCTCTGTCTCTGTCTGTCTCTCTCTGTCTCTCTCTGTCTGTCTGTCTGTCTCTGTCTGTCTCTCTCTCTCTGTCTCTGTCTGTCTGTCTGTCTGTCTGTCTGTCTCTCTGTCTGTCTCTCTGTGTCTCTCTCTCTGTGTCTCTCTCTCTGTGTCTCTCTCTCTGTGTCTCTCTCTCTGTGTCTCTCTCTCTGTGTCTCTCTCTGTGTGTGTGCTTCCTGCAGTCGTTCAACACCCTGCACATGATGTACCACGAGGCCACGGCGTGTCATGTGACGGGGGATCTGGTGGAGCTGCTGTCCATCGTCCTATCAGTACTCAAGGCCACGCGGCCTTATCTGCAACGCAAAGGTCAGCGAAAACACCCACACTCCCCCTCCTCTCTGACCGCATACCTAATTTCCAAGTCAAATGGTTTGTCCCCAGTTAACTAGAGCTCAATGACTTGCCTTTTATTTTTTTAGGGACCGTGATGTAAAGTCTGTGTATATTCTGTGTTTTTCCTCCTGTAGACGTGAAGCAGGCTCTTGTCCAGTGGCAGGAGAGGATTGACTTTGCCCACAAGCTGCTCACCCTCCTTAACTCCTACAGCCCTCCGGAGCTCCGCAACGCCTGCCTGGGTAAGCGCGCACACACACACGCACAGTTTGTAGAATATTTTACCCACATTTCCTCTCTAAACTATTCCACATAGTTAATTCAATAGGCCTTTGGAACAATTCCAATCACTCTAGGGAAGTGATGTAATATGAGCTGTCATGTAGTTCCTGTGTATTTCTGTTCTCCTTCCAGATGTTCTGAAGGAGCTGGTCCTGTTGAGTCCCCATGACTTCCTGCACACGCTGGTGCCCTTCCTGCAGCACAACCACTGCACCTACCACCACAGCAACATCCCCAGTGAGTCCCCCCTCCAACCGCTACACCGCCCCGCTGTACACCGCCCCACTGTACACCGCCCCACTGTACACCGCACTACTGTACACCGCACTACTGTACACCGCACTACTGTACACCGCACTACTGTACACTGCACTACTGTACACTGCACTACTGTACACTGCACTACTGTACACCGCACTACTGTACACCGCACTACTGTACACCGCACCTACTGTACACCGCACCTACTGTACACCGCACCTACTGTACACCGCCACTACTGTACACCGCCACTACTGTACACCGCCACTACTGTACACCGCACTGGATTGATTACTGCAACTAATAACACGTCTTATGTACTGTCGAAAGATAATGTTGACAAACACAAGCAGTTATGATGATGATGATGATGATGATGAGTAATGCTACTCAGTTAACGTTATATGTAGCAGCATGCTATCCTAAGGACCCTGGCTCTGTCTGTATCCTTTGGTTCTCCAAGTTCATGCCAGAATAACGGGGAGTCTTTGACTGTCCTGGCCTCTCCGTGCCTGAGGCAGTCACTCTACTCTCCTACAGATATATAGATTTTGTCCAAATCTCCCATTGGCCTAAATGTTGCTGTAGATTTGCGTCAAACCCGGCAGGATTTGTTGTCTGAATCTGACGGTCTCTCTGTACAGTGTCCTTTGGTCCGTACCTGCCCTGCAGAGACAACATCAAGCTGATGGGGGGGAAGAATAACATCCGACCCCCCAGACCTGAACTCAACATGTGCCTCCTGCCGTCCATGGTGGAGACCAGCAAGGTGCGTCTCTGTAATAACACTGCTTTGTGTCTCATGTCTCTTGGCCAGTTTATCGTTATGTTCTTAAGAAAATGACAGTCTTTGGTACAAAGATCATCTTAAGTTTGATGGTTCTTAACAGATGGAACAGTGGTCTTGATGCTAAAGATGAAGTCTTTTTTGTTTTGGAGGGGAATCTCACCCCAGGTTATTATTGTAAGAGAGATTGTTCGCGGTAGTTTACCTGGCAAAGTAAAGGTTAATTTAAGATAATCTACCTGGTTAAAATAATGGTTGGATAAGTGGAAATGGTACCCATTAGTGCCACAACTGAAGTTCCCTCTGGGGAGAATAAAGTTTGTTTCGTCATAATTCAAGGTCTGTTCATTCCATGTGTATATTTTAACTAGTGTGGTCTTCTTGATCATAAACTTCTCTCCCCTCTCCCTCTCTCCTCTCCTCTCTCAGGGTAAAGATGATGTATATGACCGGATGCTCCTAGACTACTTCCTCTCCTACCACCAGTTCATCCACCTGCTATGTCGAGTCGCCATCAACTGCGAGAAGTTCACCGAGACCCTTGTCAAACTAAGTATGTGGGGGTTTGTTTGTGTGTGTGTTGCTGCATTTCTAATGTTACTGTATCTAATGACTTGAAGAGGGCTGGGCTGTGTGTTTATCTAGTGTGTGACCATATCTGTCTGACTCCAGGTGTCCTGATAGCGTACGAGGGCTTGCCTCTGCACTTGGCCCTCTTCCCCAAGCTGTGGACGGAGCTTTGTCAGTCTCAGGTAAATAAAACACACCTAAACACTCACTCAAATACACAGTCACGCACACTCACACAAAGTACTATGCATAATATTTCTCTCTCACTTACAAACACAAAAATATACCAACACACTTTGTGTACATTGTCACTGTCATCTCCTATGCTGTTCTGTAGTCGGCCCTGGCTAAGACGTGTGTGAAGCTTCTGTGCGAGGACCCGGCGTTCGGCGAGTACATCAAGTGCATCCTGATGGACGAGAGGACCTTCCTCAACAACAGCATGGCCTACTCCTTCCTCACCTGCTTCCTGCACAAGGTAGCCATCTTGGAGTCATCTCTACCATCCGTTTATTTCAATGTTGACATCCTCTGCTTTAGCCTGTAATTTCATTTATGCATCCAGTGACGACATGCAACTCTTTACCAAGGTTTGTTTTTCTATCTTGTTATCTCCAAATGACCGCAATGATGCTGGCAAGACTGCATAATCCCATCTGGGACTAACACCTTGCTGCTTTAATTACCAAGTTGATGGGCCTTGCGAGTGCGTGACTGTGTGTGTGTGTGTGTGTGTGTGTGTGTGTTTCATCTCTCAGGTCCAGAGCCAGGTGCTGTCGGGCCCCAGCTGCTCCAATCTGATCAGTCTCCTGGGGACCAACCTGTTGAACGAGTACCACAGCCTACAGCCCGAGCTGGCCTCGCACCGCCTGGAGCTGAGCAAGACCAGCGGCCTCCTCAACGCTGTCAGTATCCCTTATTAATACGCTATTCATGCCTCATTCACCTTCTGTTAATACGCTATTCATGCCTTGTTCACCTTCTGTTAATACGCTATTCATGCCTTGTTCACCTTCTGTTAATACGCTATTCATGCCTTGTTCACCTTCTGTTAATACGCTATTCATGCCTTGTTCACCTTCTGTTAATACGCTATTCATGCCTTGTTCACCTTCTGTTAATACGCTATTCATGCCTTGTTCACCTTCTGTTAATACGCTATTCATGCCTTGTTCACCTTCTGTTAATACGCTATTCATGCCTTGTTCACCTTCTGTTAATACGCTATTCATGCCTTGTTCACCTTCTGTTAATACGCTATTCATGCCTTGTTCACCTTCTGTTAATACGCTATTCATGCCTTGTTCACCTTCTGTTAATACGCTATTCATGCCTTGTTCACCTTCTGTTAATACGCTATTCATGCCTTGTTCACCTTCTGTTAATACGCTATTCATGCCTTGTTCACCTTCTGTTAATACGCTATTCATGCCTTGTTCACCTTCTGTTAATACGCTATTCATGCCTTGTTCACCTTCTGTTAATACGCTATTCATGCCCTGTTCACCTTCTGTTAATACGCTATTCATGCCCTGTTCACCTTCTGTTAATACGCTATTCATGCCCTGTTCACCTTCTGTTAATACGCTATTCATGCCTTGTTCACCTTCTGTTAATACGCTATTCATGCCCTGTTCACCTTCTGTTAATACGCTATTCATGCCTTGTTCACCTTCTGTTAATACGCTATTCATGCCTTGTTCACCTTCTGTTAATACGCTATTCATGCTATTCTCTAGTAGATAAGCACTAATCTTCTGTCCCTCTCCCTCCCTCTCTTTAGGACCTGCGAGCGTTGGCGTTGATGTTGTCCATACACACCCCCCAGGCGTTGGACCCGGCTCTGGGTCCGGCCCTGCAGGAGTTGCTATCCAAGTGTAGCGCCTGTGTGCAACAACGCAGCACCCTTGAACAGGAGGCCAAGGACCGCAAGGCCAAAGGTACTATACACACACACACACACACACGCAGTATACTGTCACAAAATTGAAACGCATTGGTGATAGTCAAGTTTGGTGTCGCTTTCAGCCTATTGTCACATAATAGTGTAAGCAGAGATCTCGTTGGGAAATTATTATGAATGAAGTTTGAAAATGCTAATGCTAATAGTACCTGTACCCAGATATGAAGGTTAATCACCGGAGTTTCTTCTGTCTCTCAGCGGAGGAGGAGGGCGCCACCCCAGTGAAGCGCCGGCGGATGAGTAGCGACGACAGCCCCGGGGAGGGAACCAGCGCCGGCACCAGCACCGGGGGTGTGACTGTATCCAGACCCACCTGCGCCGCTGCCGCCTCCTCCTCCCTCCCACCGTGTGTCGAGCTGAAGCAGGAGCACCAAGAGGCGCTGACTCCCAACAGCACCTCGGACACAGAGACGCGGGACTCCTCGTCTCTCATCGACCCGGGAACCGAGCACGACCCGCCCTCACCGGATCCTACCGCTACCACCAGTTGCAGCCAACCCCCCGGGGACGCCTCCCCCAAGGAGGAAAAGATGGAGGCTTCCTCTTCCTCGTCTTCCTCCTCCTCATCCTCTTCCTCCATCCAGGAGACGGGGGAGTTGTCGTGCGGCGTACAGGGAGGGGAGGAGCCGCAGTCGTGTCAGACTCAGCAGGCAGCCATGGCAGGAGCGGAGGAGGAAGAGAGCAGGAGGGAAGCAACGGCGGCGATGGATGAGACCGAGGAGGAGAGGGAGACGGGCTCTAAGACTTGCGGAGGCTCGGCTGCCCTGGCCTCGGACGACCTGGCCTTCCCATCTGCCCTGGGGCTGGCAGGAGAGGGGCCAGAGGTCCCAGGGTGCAGTAGTCAAGCCCCCTCGCAGGCTCTGACAAACTCGGCCCCGCCTCCGGACACGCTGGAAATGCTCTACAGGACAGTGGAGGCCACTATTGCCGTAGTTACGAAACTATCTGGGAAAGGGCCGTGCCCCGCCTCCTCGTGACATCACCATTATTGCTCTCAGCACCATGAGCTCTTTTTAAAATCTATTTTTTTTTTCTGTTATTTCTTTTCTCTAAATGATGCTTTTTCATTTAACACATTTCTTTCCCTGTATTCATCCTTTCGTTTGTCGTTTCCCTTTGCTGTATGTGTTGCGTTGGCCTCTGCTGCTTCTATTGGTTGGCTCTTGTGCTCTGGTATGTCACGTGATCTCTCCTACCCAGCTTCAAAGAAGGCACTAGACGGCATGCTCCCAAATGACTATAAATATGCACAGCCGACGATCCATTGGACGAAATAGATCTAGTTATTAAAAAAAAACTACAGCACATTTTCTTCTAAGGGCAACTTTTCTTTTTTTTTTTTTTTTTTTACTGATTTCAGAGTTCTTTTTGAAGTGATTTATTTGTTTGAAGTTGCTGTAACGGGGAAAGGTTTACAGAAATTTTAGTCTCTTCTGTATGCAATTTCATTTTATTGCATTTTTACTCTGTATAAAATGCTGTCCTCTCTGCCAGTTTTGTACTTTATGAAAGAGGCAAAAGTTGCCTTGCTTTTTCTGTGGTTAATATCCAAACTAAGTTTACCTGTACATTAAAAAAGAACCACAAGAAACTTGATTCTGTAAAGAATCTTCTCTAGTTGTTGCCTGGCGGTGTATATGAAAACTATATATATATATATATATATAACTATATAGTTATATAAATATATAAAATGGTGCTTTATTTGACACGATATCTGTGGGTAAAATAAAGCACACTTGGTGTAACAGTTGGAGTTTTATTTTATTTCCTGAAAATACATTCCATAATCTATTGTCATTCTTGCTTCTTCTGGTTGTTTGTTTTTTTTTTCTTTAATTTTTTTATTTATTTCGATATAGGATAAATTAATAAAATTGTGATATGAATAATTATGAACTCGACTACAATGAGCTATGATATTTTTTTCCTATAGCATCCTCACACATCCTGGATTAAATCAGATTCATTTAGCGTTTTATTGTTTTAAGGATCCCCCAAACAGCCTTCTCCCTGGTCGTAAGGTTTACTAGAATGTTTCCAGACTTCACTGCTGTGAAGAACAACCACAATCATTTTAATTGAACCTTGTCTTTATCAAGCCAAATGTCTAAATCCCATTTAGTTTATATATGTTTTCAAGAGTAACCTGGTCCTAAATCTGCAGCAGTTTCAAGAGAGATCTGTGGGGAGACAGCGACACAAAACGGACGCTATTATCAGCTTTTTAAAATTTTTACTCTGTCTGTTTTTGCTTTATAACTTAAGTGTCTGGCTACGTCATATGTTGTGACGGTGTCATTCTAGATCAGTGTATACACAGTCTTGAAACTCTCCTTTAGAATTAGTGCATCCGGTTACTGTACGTTTCCCCAATCCTGGTCTTGAGTCCATTGTGTGTGTGTGTGATGGTATTTTACCATAACCATCCTCTTAAGTTTTTGAATGATTTGCTACAGGTTACTGAAGACCAGTTTACACAGGGACCCTTCAGGCAGGTGCGTGACTTGCGGAGGGGACGGAGGGGGGTTTATTAGAAACGCGTCAACTTGACCATTTCTTTTTTCTTTTTCTACTGCAGTTTCAGATGAGCAGCATTCAACGTGTCAGTGTTCACCCTAGTGCCGTTTTAATGGAGGTGCCAACGCCAGAGAGGAGCAAAGTGCAGGGTTCAAAGATGGCCAATAGAGAGGGAGGAAGAGGACCAGCAGGTCATCAACTAAGAATTTAAGAGTTTTGTAACCGAGTAAGAACTTTTTGGACTCCGATTACCTCGACTCCTTTTAAATTATTTGGGTATAAGCAGTGCTTGAAGGTTAGGATCTCACCGGAGCGGAGTACCGGAACCTTCTACTGCTTCAGCTCCTGTTCCTGTTATAGAATGTTAGCTCAAAAGTATAGGGGTGCTCCTGCGCTTAAATGTAAACCGTTACAGGCACCCAAAATGATTCCCGGAACCTATTTCTGTGCAAGTTAAGCACTGGGTTTAAGAAATGGTTCTAGACCATGTACTAGCCAAAAGTGGTTAAATGTAGTTAAAGAAGTGGTGACGTTCTGAACTGTTAAGAGTAAGAACACAGTTTAAAGTAATAATGAGAAATATTTGAGTTGTGATTGGGCTATATTGAACAAATTATCAGGGCATGTTTTAAAATATCCCCCCCCCCCCCCCAGAGGGGTATTGACCCTGACCCCCTCAAATATCCAACAAAAAGTTACGCCCTTGCCTCCAGGACAAGTATTTGTAAACACCCCACCATCCCGTCAGACCTACAATAGTAATGGTACTGTAGCACAGATTTAATTGATCCATTAATCGTCTTGACCCTTCTGCTGAATTATGGGTAGTGTTCATTAGAGCATCCAACAGGAAACAAAAATGAAACATTACTACCTAGACTCAGTCAGTCTGGTGCATAATGAACATGAGCCTGTTGTCTCAAGCCTTCTAAGCATTAGCATAGAGAAATGTCAGTACAAATAATCAGACACTCTATCCAGGGAATCTTTTTTTATTCGTTAAACCTAACTGTACAGTAAAGAGATGGTTCAGGTATGTTTGGTGACAGAGGAAATACATACCATCATTAGCGCGCCGAAACAACAATATATTAGCATATAAAATAATTGTAAGTTCTATTCTTAAAGGCTAAAATGTTCATATTCATATTAGTGCCTTTACTTACATATATTGGCAGTTTACTTACATATATAAGGTGGTTCAGTGCAGCATAGACTGTAAGCAGCAATTGACAGTCAAAAGCATTTTATTAGTGCAATAGCCAACCAACCAAGTCAGAGCAAACAAATGAGTATTTCATTGCAGTGTAGCTGTAATCTGTCTCACTGCTCTGGTGCACAGGCGTTCATTGTGTGTTTCTGTGTGGGACTCAAAAAGAGGAGGTGTGGCTGTTGCCGCTATCTTTATCTTGTCTGTCACACTCTGGCTCCGCCTCCTGTGAAGTCTGACTCTTTCTCCATGACCTTTGCCCCTAAAAAAAAAAAAAAATAACAGCATGAATTAACAACCAATCACACTCTGTATATTTGAATGTCCTGTTGTTTGGCCAGGGTTCTTACCTGTTCTGAGCCAGTTGAGGATGCCCTCATATCTTTATTTCTAGAGCAGAAAGAAAAAGCAGGTGAGAAAGAGAGCTCGTAGTAGCCGTCTAAAAATGAGAAAGCATTGATTTTGAAATATTACTCGTTCAATTCCATCCTATCGTCAAATTAAACAAAGTTTTTATAACATTTGTGTTGCGCATTCAAACAACAGTACTTTACGTGTAAGCTTCGCTTCGCCGATCAATGTCAAAGCTTTCCCTATAGGTGTCTTCTTTGGATCCTTGCATCCTCCTGAACCTAAAAGCAAAATAAATGGAGATGTTGAAACCGTGGTTAGCCTAAAATAATTTTGAGGATAAGGGGCTAGTGGCAGGGGCTAGATTCATTATCATAAGTCATTTCCTGCAAATCTTAACTTCCAAGTTGATAACAAACACAATAAGCAAACAGAAATGAGCTACTCACTTGGTAACGGTGAATGTCACTGTCGCCAACAATCCCAGCAGGCTCAGGCCCAACAGGACGCCCAGGACGATGACTGTGGCCTGGTCAGAGGCGGGGTCGGCTGACTCCTCCTTCTCCTCCACCACCACATGCTCCAGCCCCGCCCCAAACACCTTCTCTAGCTCCGCCTTCACCCTGCTCGCCTCGCTCCGCAGCTTGCTGTGGGTGACATCAGAGAATAGGCGTTAGGGGCTTATTCGTGAGAATGCAACGTCACGTTAAAGAATGTTTCCGATAGATTTGTATCGTGTAGAACAGACATGGATGTTCATCGCGCAGAATAGAAAATTGTGGAAGCAATGTTGCGTTCAGTCGTTGTATGTCTATGTCACCTACTTCAGAATGTTCCACTGAAATTCCCTTAATGAGACCCACCACCCTCAAAGTTAAACTTTAATCAACAATGGCTTTGATTTCCTCATTATAGGATGGGCTACTTTGTCGTGGATGAACAACACATTGGTCTTACCTTTCGACGTCTTCGGCAGGGATGGCTTCCCCGCCGTCTACGGCAATGAAGCTGACGTACGTCTTGAAGCCGCTCCCAGATTCCCGGGACGCAACAGCTCCTCTGCTGGTGCTGGAAATCTCTATCACCTTCACGGTCCAACCCAGAACTCGCCCTAAAGACCTAAGAGACGCAGAGAACGAGAGATATATGAGAAAGAGGAAGAGCGATAAAGAGAGTATTGAAAGGATCCCGTCTAACAGCCCCAACCAAGGAAAGGACACACGTTTGTGTGGTCCATATAGTGTGGTGCAAAAAAACAATTTCAGTTGTAATATCTTACTCTTCCAACTCAGGGACCTTCTTCTCCACAACATTTGTGGCCTGATTGAGGGAGACGACTACGACGTCACTACTGGCACTTCCCTGCACGTCCACCTGGGGGGCAGAATAAAGCAGCACACTGTAACTACTGTTGCAGGTGAGTCAAGTCACTGTGTGTTAGCGTACGTACAGTACACTGTTCTCACCACTCACCTCCACCCTGGCTGTAGCATGGAGGCCTTTAGGATCTGTGGCCTTCACCAGGAGGGCTGTCTTCTTTCCTTCTAATCCCACCGCTGACACCACATACACCTGGCCCGTGAAACGGTCCACGTCGAAAGACGAGCTGGGCTCCGTCAAACTGTACTCCAGACTCCCGCTGTCGCCACTGTCTGGGTCTGTGGCCTGGAGAGGGGAAAGAGTGAGGGGTCAGGGTGGAGGAGCTGGATGAGAGAACTTATGTCAACTTTGACATGGCATGTAGTGGTTATCCCGCTGTTCACTTTTGCTTCCCTTACCTGAACTTGGACCACAGGGTATTTGTATGGGGCAATGCTGAAGATCTTGGCTTCATAAGTCTCTTTCTTGAACTCTGGAGCCTCGTTCACATCTTCCACCTGCACTCTGACCTGAGAGGAAGAGTGAGGGACGAGAGTGAGGGACGAGAGTGAGGGACGAAAGACTACTTGTGGTTCTAAATCTGTTCCCCCATATGATGAGATCATACCATTGCGACAGCAGAAGTAAGGGGAGTCCTGGAGTCTTCTGCCTCCACCTCCAGGATGTACCACTCCTCAGTCTCCTTGTCCAGCGGCTCTCTGGTGGTGAGGGCTCCCAGGGCATCGACGGAGAACAGGTCTTTGTGTGTGTTCAGGACGTAAGTGACCACAAACACGGGGCTCCCTGGGGTTGCCTTCACTGTTCCCACAGGTCTCCCTTTTGGTTCATTCTCCGGAACACTGAAGTTGTAGGAGGAGGTCTCAAAGGCCACGTCCACTCCAAGGCTGACAGTCATCAGGAAGACCTGGACATTGGCTATGAGGGGGGCGGAGAAGGAAAACATACACAGATTTAGCATCCATCATTATTCAGACTGACATACAATTTAATACACTCTTAACTCAACGTCACAAAAAACACCCAGACAAACAGAAGCCCACTGGTGATGCTCGATCCCTGACCTGTGGAGTTCAGAGGAGGCAGCCCGCTGTCCTTTGCCATTGCAGTGAGTTCAAGCGATATGTCCTCTGTGACATCAGAAAGGTCAGAGGCCACGGTCACCTCTCCTGTGCTACTATTTAGGGCCAAGTGAGGGGAGGTGCCTGAGGAGAAACTAGATAGCCAGAGGAGTGTGTGTGAAACAGACAATTTCTTCAAAATCGTTAAGGTAGATTTTATTCCTTAATGTGGACTTGAAACTCATCTCTACAGTATCGGCTCTACCACTGGGAGTAGAAACTACAATAGAGTTGTGTGTGTGTGTGAGTTGAACAGCAGTGCATGGCTAACCTGTAGGCGATGAGTGCGTTCAGGCCCATGTCCTTGTCTGTGGCAGAGAGCGTCAACAGGACGACCCCCACCTTGGCGTCCTTCACCAGGACGCTCTTAGTGTACGTATCGGCACTGAACACCGGCGTGTTGTCATTCACATCTGTCACACTCACTCTGATGACGGTCATGTTCTGGTGAAGAGTGGTTGGAATCGATGAAACCAACTTTGTGTAGGAAGGTAGGCTGCGCAGAACTTTGATATTGTGTGGTATATGGTGTTATGATATGGTACTGGTATGGTGATGTGGTACAGTATGGTACTGGTATGATAATGTGGTATAATACTGGTATGGTTTGAGGTACAGAATGTTATTGGTACGGTATTGTGAAATTAATATAGGCTCATATCCACTTTAGACCATTGACTGATTTCAGGGTGAAGTATCCCTATAAATTAGGCTACTGTGTTTTGTATATAGTACCTGTCTCTGGGGTGTCCCCTTGTCAGTGGCCACAATGACCAGCTCGTAGATGTCCTTGGTCTCCCGATCCAGAGGACCCACAGCCAGTAGCATCCCATCCTTCAACACAAGACACACTAGTGTAAATACACAGTGTTACCCTAACAGCATCGCTCATGATTGAGCTTGTATGCTGAGATTAAATGTCCTTAGAAGAAACATGTCATCAAAAGCATCTGCTTTTTTGTGTGTTTTGTCATTTCTTAATCAAAATGATTGACACCTCAGTAAACGAACCTGGTACCTTAGATCGAAATTCTCATCTAATAAAATGTGTTATGTAAAGAAGGTTTACCAGAAGCTTCATTATTTGGTTTGACTCACCTCCCTAAAGCGAAAGAGCGTGGCAGATATGGAGATGGTGACTTCTGCGTTGGAGCCGAGATCTGAGTCTGTGGCAAGGATATGGTATACCTCTCCTGGAGACTTCTCAGAGTACTCCCCCTCAGGGAAAGGGATGGGGTCTGGAAGAGCAGGGAACTGGGGTGTGTTGTCATTGTAGTCCAGAACGGTGATGTTGAGCTGGGCTGTGGCATTCAGGCCATCTTTGTCCACCGCCACCACCTGATCACAGTGAGAGGGGTAAGATCTTAACAGGTAACGTAGTTGACAAAACTTTACATTGTTGACATTGTTGACTCCAATGCGTAACGTTGTTTACCTTCATGGTCTCACTGAGCATCTTAAGTCAAATTACCAGCCTGCATTTACCTATCCACATCGTACATTTTTTTTATCACCTGTATGACATAACAACATGAGCAAAGACAAAGTTAACTTTGGTGTCCAGGTGAGGTAGAGTTAAGGTCTGGGTGAGAGGAAGATAGTTTCTCCTCTAGTTGTGTCCTTGCTCATCGTTAAGATATGAAAAAGTTTCCCTCCTCTACATGGATTATATTTATGGAAGTACTTCCTAACTGTTATTGTGGCCTATATTTGGGTGTGGACCTTATGAGAAATGCAGCTAAAGCACATGTTGATTGACATGACGTAGTATACCTGTAAAACGTAGTTATCCTTTGTCTCTCTGTCCAAGGTCACGTCATTCTTCAGGGACACAACACCTTGTTTGTTTATGTTGAAGGTATCACTGGTAAATATGAAGTGACCATTCGTGAATCCACCCTAAAAGGATAACACAGAGGTATGTTAATGTTGCGTGTCAGCTCATCATTCCAACGTTAGTCATAAATGTATTAGTGGGATGGATGTATAGAAATATTTTCAGATTGTTGATATCATCATTGATATATAGTCATTGATATGCCGTAATTGATATGCCGTAGCCAATATTTTTCATATCTTGCAGCTATATCACTGATCTCAATATAGATAGTAATGTCATAGATATTGTTTACATCATAACGAAATATCATTGATCTCGTGATGATAATGACAGTCTCATTTCTCTGACCTCATCCTCGTCGGTGACCTCCAGGGTCACGACAGCCGCTCCGCTAGCCAGGTTCTCTGAGACGGTGACATCGTAGCGCTCTGCGCTGAACTGAGGCGGGTTGTTGTTCACGCCTTTCACCCTCACCACCACTGATGCATTCCCAACGAGGGACGGGATCCCCCCATCTGCAGCCTGTACCATTAGGTTGTACACCTTCACTGCTCCATAGTCCAAGGCCTGAGCCAGCCGTAGTACCCCAGTGGAAGAGTCCAACTGGAAGAACGCCACGGTCGAGGGGGGGTCTTGCTGAAATATACTATAGGTCACTGCACCGTTTGTGCCTTCGTCAAGGTCCACCGCTGCCAGGGTGGCCAGTGTCGTTCCCACAGACTCTGTTTCTAAGACCTCAACCTCATATTCCGTCTTGGAGAAACTAGGAACGTTGTCGTTGATGTCAGATACTTCAATGAGCAGGGTGGCGGTAGCGGAGAGAGCTGGACGACCTTGGTCCTGAGCCACCACCTCCAGGCTGAACTCGGCTTTGGTCTCTCTGTCCAGCGCCCCAGCCAGGGACACCATCCCCGTTTTGGGGTCGATAGCAAACTTCCCCTCGTCTCCCCGGAGGGCATAGCGGAGCTCCCTGTTGAAGCCGTCGTCCGCGTCCGTGGCGGTCATGGCAGTGAGGTTGGCCCCTACCTCCGTATCCTCCGGGACCGTTTGTGTCACAGAGCTGGCGCCAAACTCGGGCCTGTTGTCATTGATATCAATCACTTCCACCAAGACGGTTGCCTCATCGCTGCTGGTGCCATCCGAGATTGAGATCTGGACTGAGTAGTTGCTTTGGGTCTCATAGTCCAGTTTGACCTTAGAGGTGAAAATGCCTTTGGAGTCAATGGCGAACTTGTCAGTGTCTGTCAGGACCTGAAGCGTCACAGGAACTCCTGGAGTTAACGCTAGGAAAGTCACCTGTATATGGGGTGACAAAAATGTTATAGGATTGATCTGGTTGTTTTTTCAGGTGAAGGAGAATTTATTGGACCTGGGGAAGTTCACCTTGACAATCACCACCCCTGGATCCCTTTCTTCCTCTATGCTCCCACGGTAGGTGTTCAAGAGGAACTGGGGTTTGGAATCTCCAGGTGCCAGGATCTCCACCAGCACCGCGGAGGAAAGAGATATTACGCCCCCTACAGGACCGGAAGAGAACATCCACAGTCACTTTGGGCTGCTATTTTTTTGGGAACCCATAACTAAATCTCCAGCTGTTGACTGACTAACCTACTGTAGATATACACTATTCTTCTCATATTCTTCTAGTCTACAATGTAAATATACTAATGATGACTAAACTATGGTATTTTTGCTTGAGTTGCTTGTGTTCTTTCACATATCTCCTCAACTTTTCATTCAGATTAATTCCACACTACGATGCGCTCCACAAAAAGATTGTTTACACGACAGTACCTTCAAGTTCTGTATACAGAGACTGTACCTAGACTCACCATCTCTTGCTGTCACATAGAGAGAGAACTGAAGGACCTTGTTCTCCTCCAGAAGAATGTTTTTTTCCAGCTTTATCTCGCCTGTGTTTTCATCGATGGAGAAATATCCTTCCAGGTTCCCAAACTCTATTGAGTACTTGACCTGTCCATTAACACCAGCATCCAGGTCTACTGCTTCAACCTACCAATCACATGTCACCACATGCACGTTATGCTAATGCAATACCATTGTTTTCTGTTTACAATCGTGTTACTATGGATATGTATGGTGGCATCAGCTGACGAAGAGGCTATCGTGTTTCCCGCATCGTAAATGCCTCTGACGAAACACTTTAACAAACACAGTGACGAATTGAGGTTCAAGGTTAGAAACCGTCTCACCTGGGTAACCAACATCCCCACCGTTTGGTTCTTGAAGACCTTGCCCTCGTACCTGGAGCTCTTAAACTGAGGACTGTTGTCATTCACATCCAAGAGGGTGACGTTCACGTCAGCCAACGCGACGTGGTTAGGTGGGTCGTTTTCCCGTGCTTCAATCTTCACATTGGATGTAGGGAAGACATGGGAAGGTGTTCAACAGCATACCAACTGACGTGTGCACTGCCCATTGTGACAGACTTCTTGATAAGACATTATGTGCAACGTAGGTTTTATTAGATGGCACAGGGCACTGTCAAGTGCCATTAGACCTGGAGTTTGCACCTCTTTAGACATGTTTACAGATCTGCTGCTAAATGGATAAAAGTTGTAGGTCTAAGTACTGCTATGTTTCAGAGTGTCTGACCTGAAAGATGACGTTTCCAACAGTCTCCCTGTCCAGGTCAGCTGAACTCTTCACTATGACAGTTCCATCCAAGTGCACAGAGAAAGGCACAGTCTCTGGAAGGATCCGCAACGTTCCCACAAATCCACCCTGAGGCAAAGACAAATGGTTTCATGTCTAATTAGGGAAAAAAACTAAGTTTTAGTGTGACAAATGACTTTGCTAACGTAGAGTCAGACACAACTCAAGAAATCAACATGTATACTGTTGTGACGTGCACTTATTGACATCGCGTCCTAGCTTGAGTAGTGAAATACATCTCTGTTTGTGTAAACCCATCACTCATTTTTTTGTATGTGTAATGAACCTCCAGGCCACCGTACCTACCTTGTCAAGGTCAGTGACTGTGACTCTGAAAACAACCGTGTCTTTCTGAGAGTTCTCCAATAGTGCTACAGAGTAGCTGGCTTTGTCAAACTCTGGAGCATTGTCATTGACGTCCTCGATCGTAACAGACACCAAAGCCTCAGCGGTCTTTAGGCTGTCATCCTGCTGAGATGCCTAGAAGGAAGTGATAGACGTTGATATTTGACATCCATAGCTTGGAATGTATACATACCATTTTAACTGTCTTAAAGACACTTGTGATTGTGAGTGAGTAAATCTACACTGAGAATGAACTGAGAGAAGTAAGATTTTACTTATTTAGAATAGTCGTAAAAACATTACAATGCTGTAGCTACAATTCCCAATACCTTGATATTGACAGTGACTGTGGCTATCTCCTCTCTGTCCAGCGCAGTCACCACGGAGATGACTCCACTGTTTGTGTCGATGTTGAAGTTACTCAGATACTTGCTTGGCGATACTGAGGTAAAGTCACACAACAACATTTCACCACAAAGTCAACAGAACCAAACAAATTGCCTCATACATGTCAATGATATCGTCATGGTTTTCATGCAAATAGGACATTCTGATGGTTTCCATATGCAAAGATGCACTACATGACCAAAAGTATGTGGACACCTGCACGTCGAACATCTGATTCCAAAATCATGGGCATTAATATGGAGTTGGTCCCCCCTTTGCTGCTATAACAGCCTCCACTCTTCTGGTTAGGCTTTTCACTAGATGTTGGAACATTTCTGCAGGGACTTGCTTCCATTCAGCCAAATGAGCAAAAGGTGTTCGATGAGGTTGATCAGGGCTCTGTGCAGGCCAGTCAAGTTCTTCCACACCGATCTCGACAAACCATTTCTGTATGGACCCTGCTTTGTGCACAGGGGCATTGTCATGCTGAAACAGGAAAGC
Organism: Thymallus thymallus; assembly: GCA_023634145.1. NCBI lineage: Eukaryota > Metazoa > Chordata > Actinopteri > Salmoniformes > Salmonidae > Thymallus > Thymallus thymallus. The sequence goes on along the minus strand of CM042394.1, from coordinate 10,401,550 downwards.
GCCTTCCACAAATTGTTGCCACAAAGTTGGAAGCACTGAATCGTCTAGAATGTCATTGTATGCTGTAGCATTAAGATTTCCCTTCACTGGATCTAAGGGGCCTAGCCCGAACCATGAAAAACAGCCCCAGACCATTATTCCTCATCCACCAAACTATACAGTTGGCACTATGCATTGGGGCAGGTAGCGTTCTCCTGGCATCCACCAAACCCAGATTTGTCCATCGGACTGTTTCCACTGCTCCAGAGTCTAATGACGGCGAGCATTACACCACTCCAGCCGACGCTTGGCATTGCGCATGGTGATCTTAGGCTTGTGTGCGGCTGCTCGGCCATGGAAACCCATTTGATGAAGCTCCCGACAAACAGTTATTATGCTGACATTGCTTCCAGAGGCAGTTTGGAACTTGGTATTGAGTGTTGTAACCGAGAACAGATGATTTTTACACACTACGTTCTTCAGCATTCGTCGGCCCCATTCTGTGAGCTTGTGTGGCCTACTATTTTGCGGCTGAGCCGTTGTTGCTCCTAGACGTTTCCACTTCACAATAACAGCACTTACAGTTGACCGGGGCAGAAATCTGACGAACTGACTTGTTGGAAAGGTTGCATCCTATGACGGTGCCATGTTGAAAGTCACTGAGCTCTTCAGTAAGGCAATTATACTGCCAATGTTCGCCAATGGAGATTGGCTGTGTGCATGGCTGTGTGCTCAAGTTTATATACCTGTCAGCGACGGGTGTTGCTGAAGTAGCCGAATCCAGCAATTTGAAGGTGTCCACATACTTTTGTATATAGTGTACTTGTTTCATATCAATTTGTTTTCCTAAGGCTGATGGGAGTTGTAGTCCAAGCCTGTGATAAAAGCCTCAAGTAGATTACCTGAACTGATGCTGTAGACTATAGCCACATTGATGCCAGTATCTCCATCTTGTGCTTTTATGTCTACTGGCTGGATGGTGAGGAAAGACCCTGTCTAAAGAGGAGGTTATGTATTGAATAGACCTCACAACCATGGCAACACAGTAGCTTTAAGGAGACATAGATTACATTTTGTAGTCTGATGGGTACGATGACACTCACTTGGTCTTCCTGTATGGTTGCCTGGTAAAGGTTGTGATCGAAATAGGGATTCAGGTTATCAAAGTCCGTAATCTCCAGAAGAACGGTTGCTGTGTCGAAGAGATTACTATTATCCTAAAAGGAAGGACCCCAGAAGAATTACTAATAGATAAACATGGATATCCATTTATGGACCAATGGGGTAGGGTGTGATATGGTGAGATCACCTACCAGCGCCTCAACAGTGAAGTTGTAGTTTTGGGCGACGTTGTAGTTCAGGGGTCTCTTCAGCAGTACAGCCCCGTCGTTGCGGACCTCAAAGTCAGCGGGTGCTGGGGCCTTAAATAAGAAGGAAGACTATGAGATTATCCCATCTCAGCCAAGTCATTGTGGAACAGTATCAGAGGAAGAATCAAATAAATACATTCTGTCATAATTTCCATTGGTTTATCTAATACCTGCTATAGATTATAGACCCACATTGTAGCTATATATATATATTTGTATGGACAGTTTAGATTAGATGTTTACTTTAGTGAATGTGACATAATGATCATGTCGTTGTGAATAATTTCTGTAACCAAAAGGATTCTAACCCGAGTCTCCTGTCCACCCCTCTAAGCCAAAGGAGCTAGTGCAACTCAAGTATGGTCACAGAACCACTGTTACACCTGTATGTATCAGGAGTTGCAGAGTAGGAGTGCTGATCTAGGATCAGGTCTCCCTTCTTACTCATTATCCTATATCCAGATCCTATATCAGCACTCCTGCTCTGAGACTCTTGGTGAATTCAGGCCCAGGTGTGAATACAGTCCCAGGTGTGAATACAGGCCCAGGTGTGACTCACCAATATGCGGTATGTAATTCTGTTGTTGTTTATGCTGATATCAGCATCCACAGCTTTCACTCTGATCACCTCAGTATTCACTGCCTGAATCTGGAGGGACAAAGCACATGGTGGTTAACCACGTAAACAACCCTTAGGGACTTACGCTCGCCATTGTATTACAAGGTGTAGGATAGGAGTATTATGTTTTTGCCAACTCATCTACTGTAGACTGGTGTAGCCTTACCTCAGATATCGTTTTCGTGTACACCTTTTGCTCAAATATTGGAGCGTGGTCATTTATGTCGTTGAGGATAAGTGTTCTCTTATTTTCGAGCTGAAGAGATGATAACAGTTGTTATGTCAACAGAATACTTCTCATACAATACAATATATTGTTACAATCCATCATGTACAGCGTAACCATTGTAGCTTATAACCTTTACATTTGACTTACCCCGCCATTAACACATATAACAGAATACCAAAGTTGCCCGCCAGTCTACAAGAGAGGGTTAAATGTAAAGTTAAAAACATGATAATTAGGAATTAGCCTTCACCGATTTTGTCAATGAACAAGGTTACACTTAAAGTGAACCATACTAGACCATGAATGACGTTGTATAGCTCTGGCCCAGGGCGTTAATGCGCATTCCTCTACTGTAGGAGTTTGGTAGAGGAAACGAGCACTAACACCATGGACCAGAGCTAGACGTTGTAGAGCAACCATAGCCGTCTCACCTCTGTTAACAGATCTGCATCCAGTGGCATTTTGGTACGGACTGTTGCGTTTGTACTCCCAGGGGTGTAAACTAACTCCAGAAAATTGATGTGGTCTGGAAAGGCGTACGCCACAAGCCCCACGGTATTACCCACGGGGATCTCATTGAGGACTTCCACTTCCCCTGTTGTAGCATCAAGGGGAGGCTAATATTAATTTTGGTGATGTATAGTACCAGCAATTCTTATTGAATGTTGTTGAGTGTTTCCCCTCGTTACAGTCAATATATTGTAACAAAGGTTGCTACCAAAAAAGACTGAACCCATTCTATAAATCACATTTTCTCCCCTCATCCAGCCATCCTTCTCTCTCCCTGTTTAATTCTTTTCTAACAGAAATACCGGTAAGACAAACGGTAAGACAAACGGTAAGACAAAAGTTAAGACAAAAGGTAAGACAAAAGGTAAGACAAACGTTAAGACAAACGTTAAGACAAACGTTAAGACAAACGTTAAGACAAACGTTAAGACAAACGTTAAGACAAACGTTAAGACAAACGTTAAGACAAAAGGTAAGACAAAAGGTAAGACAAAAGGTAAGACAAACGGTAAGACAAACGGTAAGACAAATTGGTTTGGTGACTCCTGAATAAATATAATAGTTGAATGGATATGGCATGGAGGACTGCAACGATGAGTTTACCCTCATATTCTTCATCCACAGGTCCCAGTGTCATTTCTGACCCTTTAGCACAGTTCACTGATGAGGTACCTAGAAATGAACGTTGGGGGGGGGAAACATGGTATCGTTCATGAGGATATTTAGCAAATGACAATCTCTGAGGGGAATTCTGATCAATTCAATTTGAGTTGTGTTCATATCTCTTTTATGAGACATTTGCAGAATAGTCTTGCTTATAAGACATTATGTCAAAGGTTGAATGTAATGATACGTCATGGGGCCTCAAAGCAGCCTCTACAGTCAAGCAGGACTGAGAAGTAGGCCAACAATTAATTATTGTCCATGGTAGTTAGGTAACAAAAAATATATGCTTGGTGGTGGTCTAGTGGCAACGCTCCCGGCACCAGCCACATATATGCCTCTTCCTATCGGTTCATACCCCACAGTCACCCTTTCTACTGTTACTACTTGCCTGTCTCCCCCTCTGTTAACAAATGTCTAAATTAAGTTTAAAAAAAACACAAAATAATAATCTAATAAACAGCTTTTGTACAAAATAATATAAGAACATTTAGCTAAATACAAAGGCAAATCAATTACCAACTAACATTTTTAATATTTTTCTATTGATCTACTGTATACAGTATGCACCAAACCGTGTACCGTATTGATATCATACCCATCTTCAAAATGTAGCCATAAACAAACTGTACTCACCGATGGGGATGCCCCTGACAACATGAACACATAGAGAGCCTGAAAGGAGTAACATCCACATAAAACGTCTAAGCCCCATATTGGATGACGATTGAGCCCTACTTTTCCACCGTACCGTCCACAGCACCTGCTTGACTGACCGACCGACTGATTTCCTTATTTACCCTACAGTATCTTCCTCTCCAGGTTTATTACTTGCTGTTAAGTGTTACTGCCTGACTACAGGGGTATAAACAGGTCCAAGGGGCGCTGACAACGCCATGGAATGTGTTGCGCATCCATTGTAACAGCCACATAATTTGAGCCAGTTTGCTACAGCAGGAGAAAAAAAAGTTGAATTATGATGTGGATTATAACTGATGGATTTTCTTCTTTTTTTTTTGCGGTTGATACATTTTTCATCATGGGAAATTCAATTCTGAAATCAAAGTCCAAATTGCAAACTTTAGAAGCTTTTTTTAAAACTCAAAAAATACACTACAAGTTTGCATTCCCTGTTGAGCAGAATAATTATCAGCAAAAGAAGAGTGATCAAATTAAGATACTACATCTGTAGGCCTATACGGTTTAGAATGATGTCTACGTTTAAGAGGAAAGAGAGTGTTTTATAGTTTAAACAGTGAGTGTGCCTTCAGCTTTTCCCCCCACCAACATATCAATGCCAGAAATCAAATAAGTTGATCTGGATAAAGGTTTATCCCAAATGTACACCTTAGCTTGACAGCTCCATGGTATCATGGTGTGCCAATGAAGACTTCCTGTAACTGGTACTCTGCCTGTCAAACACACCTCAACCTTATCACTAAGTTTAACGATATTGAGATATTGATCAGACCCATACCTAGGATTTTATTACAGGTGACAATTTTGCTGAGGTTCAACTGTATGTCTGTCTCGGACAATACCTAGTGAATTTCAAAATCAATACAAAAATGTGTTGGTTGCTGGGAAATAAAGCTTTAATACCCTCACCTCAGATTAAGTTTTATAATCCCGTTTGTGGTGACGTTAAACTACATAGTCAATAGAAACTGAGTGGCAGATGAGGTTATTACGAAACAATGTGATTTAGAGAAGTCGAGACTGACCACCCTATGACACTGTAACAGGGTGTATACTGTAAACTGACCACCCTATGACACTGTAACAGAGTGTATACTGTAAACTGACCACCCTATGACACTGTAACAGGGTGTTTACTGTAAACTGACCACCCTATGACACTGTAACAGAGTGTATACTGTAAACTGACCACCCTATGACACTGTAACAGGGTGTATACTGTAAACTGACCACCCTATGACACTGTAACAGAGTGTATACTGTAAACTGACCACCCTATGACACTGTAACAGGGTGTTTACTGTAAACTGACCACCCTATGACACTGTAACAGAGTGTATACTGTAAACTGACCACCCTATGACACTGTAACAGGGTGTATACTGTAAACTGACCACCCTATGACACTGTAACAGAGTGTATACTGTAAACTGACCACCCTATGACACTGTAACAGGGTGTATACTGTAAACTGACCACCCTATGACACTGTAACAGAGTGTATACTGTAAACTGACCACCCTATGACACTGTAACAGAGTGTATACTGTAAACTGACCACCCTATGACACTGTAACAGAGTGTATACTGTAAACTGACCACCCTATGACACTGTAACAGGGTGTATACTGTAAACTGACCACCCTATGACACTGTAACAGAGTGTTTACTGTAAACTGACCACCCTATGACACTGTAACAGAGTGTTTACTGTAAACTGACCACCCTATGACACTGTAACAGAGTGTTTACTGTAAACTGACCACCCTATGACACTGTAACAGAGTGTTTACTGTAAACTGACCACCCTATGACACTGTAACAGAGTGTTTACTGTAAACTGACCAACCTATGACACTGTAACAGGGTGTATACTGTAAACTGACCACCCTATGACACTGTAACAGAGTGTTTACTGTAAACTGACCACCCTATGACACTGTAACAGAGTGTTTACTGTAAACTGACCACCCTATGACACTGTAACAGAGTGTATACTGTAAACTGACCACCCTATGACACTGTAACAGAGTGTATACTGTAAACTGACCACCCTATGACACTGTAACAGAGTGTTTACTGTAAACTGACCACCCTATGACACTGTAACAGAGTGTATACTGTAAACTGACCACCCTATGACACTGTAACAGAGTGTTTACTGTAAACTGACCACCCTATGACACTGTAACAGAGTGTATACTGTAAACTGACCACCCTATGACACTGTAACAGAGTGTATACTGTAAACTGACCACCCTATGACACTGTAACAGGGTGTATACTGTAAACCGTCTATAAATAGACCATCTTTGACTGTAATCAGTGAACTTTGACCTTGTTTAAATCGCAGCAGGTGTGACGCACACAAAGGAACACAATAGTTATAAATTACTGCTTTAGAAAAAGGGATTTCAATTGATGTGAGAATAAACGTGTGAATCTATTTAAATGAATGTAAACGAGTCATTTTCTACAATATACATTGTAATGAGAAGATTTTGAAGTAAAGAGATATTTTTGAATATGAAAAACATTGGGAATAGAAACCGAGTTAAAGAAGCTAATTCTCTCTTTCTCTTCATTAATCCTGATCTAGAGTTACATATCTGCCTATATATATATCATCCCACACCTGGGAATCATAACACAGGCATTAACTACAGTATGTTCACATTTTAGCAGACGCCCTTATCCAGAGCAATCTACAATACAACCCCAACCCCCCCAACAACAACAACAACAACAAAAGCAATATATATGTATTTTTAATTATTATAAAAACAGTGTTTTCCCTAAACGGGGGGGGGGGTGTTTAGGAGCCGCTCTGAATATAATATAGGAGAAACACTGAAAAATAAAACGAATAACACATTAAGTCGAGACTTCATTATTTGTTATCAGTGAAATTAAATTGCTGACTAGAGAGATGGTGGTGAGGGAGGGAGGGAGGGAGGGAGGGCGAACTGACGTTCTGACTGCTGTTCTCATGAAAACACCGAAGCCATCGGGGGCAGAATGAGGAAGGATGAGGAAGAACAAATACATAGTGGTATGTTTTTTTATGGACATTTATAAAAGCATCTTTCTGTCTCTGGTTTTAGCTATTTGAAATGTAGCGCTAACTAGCTAACTAGCTAAACCTGAACTAGAGTAGCAGTAAAGACATAGCATGTGATCAGGCAGCGGGCAAAGGGTGGAAGTGGAACCTTAAGGCCAGTTTAGATCAATATTTAGAGACGAAATGGTTTTAAAATGTTTCAGAGAAAATTGCAGCGGTGAGCTGGTTAGTTGAAGTGTTCTGAACATTTGCAACTTATTTTGCAACTAAATATGACAGACGCTCTCAAGAAATGTTTGGGGAGAGGCAAAGAAGATGCTGCTGCCACTGAAGGGGAACCGTCAACACAATCAATCCCCTCTGAGAGTTAAAAGACTATTTACTTTTTGATTAAGGTGGTGGTCATGATCTTTTCTTATGATTGTTCCTGTCACCTATAATTTCATGGTGATATGTTTTAATCCAATGTTTTTGTCATACGTGATCAAATGTACAGGTCAAGACACATCCACAGCCGACTCAACAGTTTTATATTAGTCAAATTAAAAAGTGTTATTTAAGCTGGTCTAGGGCTCGGCCTGGAGAAATGTAACCACCCTGAAATTCATAGACAGTAGAAAATAATAGACAGCGGATACATAACAAATATTATATTTAATGTCAAATAGTAATACAAAAATACCTTGAGACATCAACTTGAATACATCACATTAAGCCTATACAGCATATGGAACAAATTAGGTTGTAGTACACATTGTTCTCATCCATGGGTATCCTAAAGGTCTAGCTGGGGGAATCCTATTGGAGACAAGTAAGTAAAAAAGATATCTATAATGTAAGGTTTTATTACTTCATACTTATTTGTTGATGTCGTTTGAGTCTTTTGTAAACAAACCATGTATTCCTTCAACATATCACAGGGATTTCAAGAAGAGGTTTTGACCTATCGTCGTAGCCCAACTGTTTGGGTGTTGGACCGACAGTCTACGGACCCGGGTTGGAATCCTGGTTGGAACACACTATCATGTCAATCTCCTGGGCTGTCAGTCTTTGAAAGCATAGCTCCATCTATGAATTTGCGAGTTGTAACATTTACATCCGATGTAGCTTATTCTGTTCCAAACCTGTCCCAAACTAGGAACAGGTTCTGTATTCTGTTCCAAACCTGTCCCAAACTAGGAACAGGTTCTGTATTCTGTTCTAAACCTGTCCCAAACTAGGAACAGGTTCTGTATTCTGTTCCAAACCTGTCCCAAACTAGGAACAGGTTCTGTATTCTGTTCTAAACCTGTCCCAAACTAGGAACAGGTTCTGTATTCTGTTCCAAACCTGTCCCAAACCAGGAACAGGTTCTGCATTCTGTTCTAAAACAGGTAACTGGGCTGCCATTGGGCTGTATTGTGAAGTGAAGAGGTTGATTGTAATCAATAAGAAATCAGCACATATTAAGAAGTGATTGTATGTTGAAATAAATATTTTTTTATCAAAGTAAATACTTTATTCTAAATAATAGTTTAAAAGGTCACTTAGGGTTAAGGGTCACTGCTGTAGGTACAGTGTAACAATAATGAGTAAATACAATAATATTGGACTGTAGACCTTATTAGAGGAGAACTGTAATACATCATGTCCACAGTTAGTAGTACAACTCTTTTTGACTGTCTTTGGCCCCGTCTACAGAATGACACAGCATCGCCTCTCCCGCCGATGGTAGTCTCTGCTCTCGGCGATATTGACAGACACATGACTCTGTGTCCGCATGTCATGTGACATGTCAATCACAGACTCCCTTGATGGTGTTGTCCTGGGACTCATGGCAGAGGGCCTATTGATGTTGACCCGGTCAGGTTGGCTGACAGCTGGTTGATAAACGGTGGTGTGGCTTCGAGCTGGAGTCTCTTGCCGCTTGACTGCACTTACAAACATAATGGGCACCAGGTACCCAGCATGCCTTAGCAGCTCCTCCAGCTCCAGATTACGGATGAGCGAGACCAAACCCCTACTGATCCGATAGGTGTTCTGGCGATCAAAGGTCCTCAAATCCTCGTGTTGGGTCACATAGACTTTATCCAACACCGAGCCGGGGTGAAGACTGATGATGATACGGTCCATATTGCTTTTATCATGGTGTCCTTTG